>JAODJW010000007.1:21323622-21333834 GCA_026777045.1 Hyperopisus bebe | reverse complement strand
TGCACCTAGGAATTTGTTGTGTTTATTATATTTACCTGTTACAGTTGCACATAAACTGCATCATATGCTTTTTAATGTGTTATGCCCACACAAATAGCTGCCGCATTAATGTGAGTTGTGCCACCAGCTACCACCTACGTGGGCGTATCGTAATAAAAAAAAAAATTTGAAAATGAGAGGAAGGTTAGAGAATGAGTGAGCAGGTAGTAAATGTGACGGATTCACACTTAAATGTTAGACAGCAGTGTGGACAGTGTCACCCGCTGGTCCACAAGGCTCGATATAAATACCGAAAGCAGACGGACGTATCTTACACGTTCAGCTCCCAATTCTCTGTAACCTAAGATGTCACTGCCCGTAGCTGTTTTATTTATTCTAGGACATGTGCCATAAATGGGCCCCAGCCTTGCAGCGCCGTCTAGAAAAAGCAGCGTTGACAGGAAGCCAGTGAAGAAACACGAGCAGCTGTTTAGTATGTTGTAGCTGCTAATTCAGCTGCCATACAGCAACACGTAATTATATAATCGGAATATATATATATATATATATATATATAAAATTTTATAGGACAATAATGAAAAAAGTTCTCTGGCACAGTTCACAGACATCCTTCCCGAGCATTCCGTCGGCAGGGCGCTTCTGGAAAGGCTGCGGCGCATGTCCGGATGCGGCTGTGCCTCCGCGTCAGATGCCCCGCCGAGTCCCTAGAAGCTTCCAGCCTCGTGTCAGACGCTCTAGAAGGTTCTGCGCAGGGGCGCCATAAAAGCGGCATTCAGTCTCATTTCGGGGAAGACGGAGAGAAAGCGCCGGGCGACTGTTCGGCCAGGTACGACGATGGAAAATACTCTATGCGGGGCAGGAGTTGCACATTAACGGGGTGTCATGGAGGTGGTTTAAAATACCCCCTCAGCGTTCGTTAGGTGAAGGTAGATGGGCAAATGCATCAAGGAAATGCGGAAATAGTAAGAAAAACTAGCTACTCCTGTTGGCAAATCTACATATTTTTATTGTCTTCTTTCATATCAGCCTTATTATAAAGCCTGCGCTTTTTAAAAAATATATATTATATATAGTTATTATTCCCTATTGTGCTGCTAACCGCTGCTTTCGTTTTCCCTCGCCAGCATTAACCATCTCCATTTACCGGCAACATGGTTCGCGAAACCGGCTTTTACGACTTGCTGGGAGTCAGTCCCAAAGCGTCCGGCGATGAGATTAAGAAGGCGTACAGAAAGCTGGCGCTAAAGTACCACCCGGACAAGAACCCCAACGAGGGCGAGAAGGTACGGCTATGGCCCTGGGAGACGGGGGACGCGCTCTGCGGAAGCTTCTGGAAGTCCTGGCGTCTCGCCGTGACCTCCAAGATGCCCCAGTCCCAGGATCGCGATGGCGTTCTTGTGGTTGAATACCTACTAGCACACGCTGCGTGTTTATTCCACTGCAATGTCGGTATTGGACAGTTTAACAGCATAAGCTTAGTAACTATGAATTTAGTAGCGCTGTCCGAAATTGCAAAATATGCGCTTTCATGACTAGATCACGCACTATGACGATGTCGCATGTCGTCACAACAAGCCTTGGGAAATTGTTGGTAATTTTCTTTTAACTTGACATGTATTTTTCTTCGTAGTTCAAACTCATATCGCAGGCATATGAGGTATTGTCAGACCCAAAGAAGAGAGATCTGTACGACCAAGGCGGGGAGCAAGCGATTAAAGAAGGGGGCATGGGTGGAGGGGATTTCTCCTCCCCGATGGACATTTTCAACATGTTTTTTGGGGGAGGTGGCAGAACACAAAGGGAAAGGAAAGGTAATGTCGTAATATGCGTCATTGGGATTCAGTGCTATGGAAACCATTTATACAACTTTAGTTTTGATTATGCCAAAAAAAATAATGAAAACAAAATATACTATTCACTGCTACGTCATTCAAAACTGTGCTGTAATTTGCATCCATACATTGTTTTACCATGGCTTTGTTAGTATGAAATTTGACATCTGAATTACCTTGCTTCTCAGCTGCTTGATATTTATTGCTGTTGTTTTTTCTTATGTAGGGAAGAATGTCGTTCATCAGCTTAGTGTTTCACTAGAGGAGCTCTACAATGGTACAACTAGGAAGCTTGGTCTTCAAAAGAACGTCATCTGTGAGAAGTGTGATGGTATGTCCTTCAAGATAGAGTACTGTTCTTAATCTGAATAATTCATAATAAACTGCTCCTTGGTTCTGGTAAGGTTCAGCTAACCGTCATAGGAATCTATCCTTATTTCGGTCTGCTCCTTATTTGATGAAACATTTTGTAATTTACTTTTTAAAATCTGGGTGTCGTATTGTATAATGAGAAAATGTTACTTTTGCTTTAGGCTATGGTGGGAAGAAGGGAGCTCTAGAGAAGTGTTTAAGCTGCAAAGGAAGGGGCATTCAGATTCAGATTCAGCAGATTGGACCAGGAATGATTCAGCAGATTCAGAGCATGTGTTCTGACTGCCATGGCCAAGGGGAGAGGTTCAGCGCCAAAGACCGCTGCAAGAACTGCAACGGCCACAAAGTGGAACGCAAGAAGAAAATTCTGGAAGTACACATTGACAAAGGTATGTGAGGAACATCCAACCTCTATCTCGCATCCCCACAGAAAGGTTTCAGCTAATAATGTTTCCAAATGCTGAGACACCTGAGAAATGTATTTTGCTTCAAACAGGTATGAAAGATGGCCAGAAGATTACATTCCACGGTGAAGGTGACCAGGAACCAGGACTGGAACCTGGTGATGTCATTATTGTCCTGGATCAGAAGGAACATGCAATCTTCCAAAGACAAGGAAATAATCTACTAATGAAAATGGAAATAAAGTTGGTAGAAGCCCTTTGTGGCTTCAAGAAGACCATCCGTACCCTTGATAACAGAATGCTGCTCATCAGCTCACCACCAGGTCAGCAAATGGCATCCAGTTTAAAGTGCCCTATAGATTATTTCTTGTAACTAATTCCCTGTATAGTCTTCAAATTTTGTGCACATGACGACATACTGCTAAAGTGATGGATTTTGTTTAATTCCCTCAGACTGTAGCGAGGTCATGTTGATGGGTGTTTTTCTACACTGAGTTTAACCTCTAGGGCTACATTTTTTGCAAAGCACAACTGAGATATTCTTTGAAGAACTTTTAAATCGAACTAACCGCTTTCGATATCCACCCACGTGGAAATGGAGTTCTGGAAAACTGATAGCTGCCCTGCGTTTGTTATATACTGTGATGTATGCATGATGTATGTTGTTGTATGGTGGGGCATCTTTGCGTGCACAGTGCAGTAATGTAGGATTGCTCTGAATTTCAGGTCAAGTTATAAAGCACAGGGACACCAAATGTGTGCCCAGTGAAGGCATGCCCATAATCCGAGACCCTTATGAAAAGGGACAGCTCTTTATTGAATTCTCGGTACGTTACCTTACAGGGAAGTCTCCTGTGCGCAGACGCTCACATTCTAGTTTGATAAGACTGCTCACTCTGTGGTTTGCGTCACTTACGTGGTGCTCTGTGTGGCCTTCTCTTAGGTTGAGTTTCCAGAGAAGGACTGGCTTCCAGAGCACATGCTTCCCCAACTGGAGGCCTTGCTGCCTCCCAGGGATGAGCAAATGATCACCGATGACATGGAGGAGGTTGATCTCTGTGAGATGACTTTCAGCTCCCAGAGGAGCTTCCGAGGGGAGGCGTATGAAGAGGATGAAGGCCCCAGGGGTGGCGTGCAGTGCCAGACACACTGAACGTGGCACACTGGTGGATTTATGTGTATCATGTGTGTGCGTGTGCGTGCATTCACTGCATGTTGTACAGTATGTCTTTATTTTGAGTTGAGCTGGAAAATGCCTCAGTGCAATGGAGAATATCATAATTTACACAATATTTCCTTACCCATTCATTCCTTTTTATTTACAAGGCCTTTAAGTGAAAATGTGATCATCTATGCTTTCTGTGAAGGTTCTCATGTGCCCATGGCTCCTAAAGACTTTAAAAATAAAGCATTTTATACTGTATTACTCAATATGTTCTTTTTAATTCCACTACACGAAATGTAATTCCAGAAATAAAAATCCTTTTCTGACTAGTTGTTTATATCTGGGTGATTGAACTTTGATACAATGTTACATTCAGTGCCCTGATGCCTTTTACTGCATGAGAAGGTCTGGTGCAACCAAAAAGGTGCCTAACATCTGACATCAAAGTACTTCCCAGTTGTCCTTAATCTGTAACTTTCATAAAGGCAAACTATATAGTCAAAACTCTGCAACACTTCACGTTAATCATTTGTCAATGTACCAATTTTTTTTTACTATGTAATCGATTATATATTAGCTGAAACTGATGATGAGTAAATCATGAAACTAAACCTTCAGCATAGTAATTTCATTATATTTGATCCTCCATTATGGGCAAAATCAAAACATCCATCAATGTTACATATATGTGTATAAAGCAGTGTAATATAAAACAGAGCAGATGGAGCTTTATGTTCATAGACTTTAAATATGGGTGACCATTAGCAGTAGTGTAGCTTTGTGTACTTAGTATGTAGGGGGAAAAAATAAATTTTATGGATAACGTATTGCTGGCAAGTTGCAACATTTTGTTGCAAATGAAAAATATGTGAATACGTTGCCTATGTAATAATAGTCATTATATAACTGCAACACAGTTGATTATTCTAAATATTCCACATTTGTATAACAGCTGTTTAAAGAATACACACTATACTACCGTGATGCACTCCAACATTGTATGGCTTCCCACAGCTGGTGAAATATGTGCTTTCTTTTAATGGTTTCTCAGACTCCAAGGCGGCATGAAGGCTTAGTGCAGGGGTGCCCGACTCCAGTCCTGGGGGCCCAGAGCCCTGTGTAGCTTAGTTCTTTCCCTGTTCCACCATAAATGATTCAGCCCAAGAGCTGTGTGGTAATTAGCACAAGGAGTTGAATCAGGTGTGTTAAATGAGGGGGAACCCAAAAATATGCAGGGTTCTGGCCCTCCAGGACTGGAGTTGGGCACCCCTGGCTTAGTGGGCCACTAAGCTTTGCATGTTCTCTTCTTGACGGGGATATTTCCTCAGGATACTCTGATGTCTTCTTGAAATCAATATACAGGCATCTCGAATATCTGGCGTTCCTAAATTGCTCATGGTGTATGATTGCGGGTGTATATAATGTTATACACTGACATCCCGTCTAGGGTAGACAGGATCCTAACCAGATTAAATAGTTGGACTGTAGCCAAGTCGGTAAAAAACAATATGTGTAGCAAACCTTATACCTTATATGTTTACGTGAAAAGGAAATAAAATGCACAGTAATCGGCAGTCGCAAAGAGTTCCTCTTTACCTGAATAGGCAAAAAATAGTTTTAATTACTACCTGATTCATACGGCGATAGGCGGCGCAAGAAATACATTTCCCGTGAAGCTGTGCGTGCCGACGCGTGGCGTCACGCCGCTCACGCCCTCCTTTCTTGACACCGTATGGATACTGTGTCAGAAGTAAAAGCGAGCCAGACCGATACATTGTCATCTCTCCGAAGCCAGGAGCCCGAGCAGCAAAATGGCGAAAACGTACGACTACCTTTTCAAACTCTTGCTCATAGGAGATAGCGGTGTCGGCAAGACTTGCCTGCTCTTCAGGTTCAGCGAAGACGCGTTCAATACCACCTTTATATCCACAATAGGTTAGTTGACCGGATTTTGTCACATTGCAATGAGCGTTATTTATTTCTGCAGAGGGTGGGGGCTGGGGTGTTGGTCGCGGGGAGCTGCGCCAGCTGATATAACGGTTTTGGGGAGAATAAGGGACAAATAAAGGCGATGGGGTTGCGGTGGAGGGACGGGCCTCCAAAGAGACCGCGGCACGCCTTGCTCGCACGCAGGAAATAGTTAAGTCCAGCGCCGAGCTGGGGAAGCCGGTAGCCCGCAAAGTTTCTGTGAAAAGGACCGACTGTGTCTTATTTAACATGTCATTTGGATTTAATCAGTCAGTCAGTTAACTTAGTTAGTTAGTCAGTCGGGCGGTCAGCCTCCATTCTGGGACGGGAAGCTGGCGCTTGACTATAAATGTATCCGCCCGCCGCTTGTGTTGGTTACATTGTTCATTCAGATTTGTTTCATTGTTCATTCAGAGTATAAGAAAGGAAACTTTCTTGGCTGCGTGTTTCACTCCGGTTGGTTATGAGGAATAAATCTTTTCGGGAAAGGGCGCAGCCGTGGATCCATCACGCGAACATGAACGGGAGTCACCGTCTGGAGCCCCGGAGACCTAGGACTTCTGCCCCGGTCCGCGGCAGAGGATGTGCTCCTCGTGTGCGGGGATATTGGATATGATCGCGGAGAAAGTGGTAACTTTATTACCGTAATAATAAATAATGAGTTTGTACGGCGGCGCAGAAAGACAGTGCTGCCGTTGTGTGCCTGCCTCCGGGACTGTCACAGCGTCACCCCGAGCCCGGTCCCTCCCAGACCCTCCCTAAAAAGCCGCCTGCTATCCATGATTTACCGCAGAGCTGCTACACAGCAGGCAACGGTGCCTTTCCACGTGAATTTGTACGCTTTGCGTGTGTTAATTCGTTAGTGGCTTATTTAAAATACAAGAAATGACTAACGCGAAGACGCTGACATCAGTGTCATCGCTGGACGTAGTGAGAATGTGCGTTTATTCCTTTACATTTCCTTTAATTTGTTAGAACAGACTTGTTGCTGACTAAAGATGGTATATCGGGAAACAGTGCAAAGCAGTCGTTGCATTCAGCAAAAGTGCAAGTGAAAATAAAAAACAAACGGTTACAGAAAACTCACCATGTGCAGCAGGATGTACAGAACAGGAAGACCTGTTTTCCTTGCTTGTGGTGGATGTTTATACGAGCGTGAAACGTTGAGTTCAGTAACTAGTTACCCTCACCCTCTTCTGGTATAGTGTAGTAAGCCTAAGAATCCCTCATTAGCACAATTAGCCGCTGAATGGCACATATACTGATATGAGAATGCCAGTGGGTGTTTCAAGAGCACCGGTTTACAGCGTGTAATTATAGTCTAGTCGATTTCCTCATCAGATGCAAATAATTGTGCACTTAACTAGTTGGGTCTGTGCGCCTGCTTTTTATACAGGGCGTCATGGGCTATTAAAGTGCCCCCCTGCTGTGCCTTCCCGCTTTCATTAAAGCACAGATTGTAGCGTTTATTTGCTGCCAAGGTTACGCATGGCGCCCGATGCCACAGAGCCGCTTCTGTTGGGTGACCTGCCGTTACTCGGGCTGGCGCTCTGCCGTCCTGTGGTCGATCACGTCTCCATTGGTCATGTGTCTGCACACGCTTAGGGGTCACGGTGGGGCTGATTGGCCCTGCCCATGTGCGGCTGGCAGCTGGAATCATACACAGTGTTAAGATTTCCTCAAAATGACGGACATCTTCCTTGGGTGGTTTCACCACACATATAGGGAATTAGAATGCCTGTCACCACGCAGGCTTCCTTACTGCTGAGTCACACCGCGAAAGTCGAGCGTCTGCAGGGACGTTAATGTCGCTCTGGGGCTCCCGTTCAGCTCGGGGGGGTTCTGGAGCTCACTTGGGCACACCTCGTCATTTCTGACAATCGCTGGCTGTCCCGCGGCACGTGTTCACTAATAAAAAGAATTCACGAGGAATGTGCAAGTGCTCAGGCCAAGGTGGAGCTAAAGTTCTAGGCTGTAAAAGTAAGAGAAAATATCGAAATGGCCCAAATGTTCTGGAGGATGTTCTGTCGTCATCAGAGGGTTAAAAATAATCACAATTTTGTTTACGTGTTCCTGACACTTGGTAGTGAATCAATATTTCTCTGTGTGTTCTTTGTAAAAGACTTCTCTTGCTGCAGCTCTGTTGGCCTTTATCCGGCACTCCAAGATTGCAAATGTCTGTGTATGCTATGTGCTAATTTTGTGGTGTTTCCCACTCACCGTCTGAATTCTGGTCTACAGTTCCTTCAGGGTGCTATTTGGAGTCGGAATTTAAGTTAATTGAAGACCCTTTTCTGTTTCCTTTTTACATCCGATATTCGACATCCGATACTTAGAAGTGAGAGACTTCAGTTCTAAAAGATTACAGTGTTTTCCATGTTTAGACTTGTGCTTCAACCTGGAAAAGATTACGTTTAATATCTAAGTGTGTTGGCTTATTGGGCATGGGTTAAATGTTTCATTAAGTGAAATTAATGAGTAATAGACTGACCAGACTTGCAGTTCGATCAGAGCATTTTTCCAAAATCCTTAAAGCACCTGTCTGTTACAGTATATCTATACATAGCATTTCTGATATTGAATATATTTTGTTATAGAAGTCTGCTGGCTTTTGTGAAAGGGTTTCACATGAAGTGTTATACATTTCCTGTGTGACTTTAGTAATATAATATTATGAAAGTGTCTTGGTGATAAACGCTCTCCAGTGCATATGACGCTCTTCTGAAGCTTCTGGGCCTCGTGAAATTTCCTGAATTTTAGTACCTAAAAGGAGATTTTATTGTTTTTGTCTTGTGAAAAAAGCTGGTGGTAAGAGAGCAGTGCAGACATCAGACAGGAAGTGTTGTTATCTTCGGCCTGCCCCCTTTTCCAGTAAAAACAGCCCGGCTCAGAGCAGAGAGAGCGACACGCTGTTCACCAGGCATTCTCCTTAACGGGTTAATCTTTTATGGCTATTAAAACTCCTTTCAGGGTATAGGACACTGCCAATGCCCGTTGTGTTAACTAGACACATCCCTACGTCTGCTCCAAATCTCACAGAGCAACCAAAACGGGGAAACTATGGGATGCTTTTGCATACTTTTTATAAATCCTTAAAATTTTGTGAATTCTAATCCTTCCACATATACAGATGGGACTGAATATGGCGGTGAAATTTGAATCTGGATAATAAGCTATGTGTTCTCAATGATTGTGTCTCCAGAACCATATGCTGGCTTCCTTTTTAAGATTCAGTGCTTTAATGCTGAAGATTTCCCCACTAATTCTGAGGACATTCTTACTGTGTCGCCACTGTGTGTCACCCCTTCATCCAGTAAGACGGGAGTGGATCACTACCCTTGGCGTCTTTTATTCCCAGCCAAATAGTGGAGCCGTGACAAAATCTGATGTTTGTATTTGTAACTTGGAATTCAGCTATTAACGATTATTCTGGGATGATTTACTTAAGATCAAGCCAAGCTGTCTAATGTCTTGATGTGAAAATGACCATCACTGCTGGCGATAGTAAAATTCTGTCTGCATTTGACAGTAAGGTTTACTATGGCAGAAATCTTCCTCCTAGAAGTATGGTAAAGGTGTGAGTGAATGTCAGATAGCGGAGCTTACATGCTGAGAGTAACGTCATGGAGCAGGGAGCTCGCTGTTTAGTGGGCTTCTCCTGTGTCATGGCAGTGATTAAGCAGGACTGCAGGCAGCTGGTCCCCTCCAGAGCTGGGCCGGGCTGGACTCTGCCGACTCGGATGAACAGAAGACTTTCTGTCAGTGCCGCTTCTGGACCTCGTGACCCTCAGCTGGCTGGGTGTGTAGTGGGAACCGCTGAGACTCTGCATTCCTCCGCCTCTCCGGCAGTAAGGATTCAGGCCTGCGGCCGGGGGAAGGGAGAAGGCAGGTCATTGACCCCGACCTCAGCCTCTCCTCGGGCTTCCCTAATCGCTGCAGGCGCTGTTTCTATTCCGCTTCCTGGACTGCGACAGCAGTTTAAACACGTACTTCCCTGACGACCGTATCCTGTACATTGACACATTTCTCTTGCTCTCGTCGGCATTTCATAATGGAGGAAATGTAATGGTGACAGCAGAGGCTATCCTTGCAGCTCTGAGATGGTCTGCGTCCTCCCGACAGAGGAGGTGGTGCCTAGCAGGGTCATCCTTTAGAGGCCAGGGAGGCTGAACGCCTCGCTCTGTTTTTTGAAGTGGGCTGGAGATCGTTAACCCCACTGATCAAAGCCTACAACGTTGACTGCTTCTGAAACATAATTTACCTGCATTTCTTCACCAGGTATTCAGCTGTAGTTTGTCACGCACTGACATTTTCATTTGCGGGTTGACTCTTAGCTGTGCCCTCCGCTGTTTTTAATGGAGATCACCAGGATTTGTTGTTTTACCCTTTAAATGTCAGTGAAGATGGTGGTGAACTGAAGGAGGCTGATTATTTCGCAGATTTCCTGAGTGCTGGGGCATCTGCCTCAGCC
>JAODJW010000007.1:21298795-21323522 GCA_026777045.1 Hyperopisus bebe | reverse complement strand
TCAGTGAAGATGGTGGTGAACTGAAGGAGGCTGATTATTTCGCAGATTTCCTGAGTGCTGGGGCATCTGCCTCAGCCCCAGCCAGGCTGGACCCCCATGTGGTGTCGAGACAGAGGTGTCCTGCTTGGCCCCGGCTGTAACTCCTCGGCCCACCATGTGACCTCAAAGGTGTGGCTGCTACAGGCATTTTTTTCCCCCCTAAAAAAGAGCAACATGGGAGAGCATGACGCCGCTGCTGGGCTCGGCGTCAGCCACCTCCGCCGTGCTCCGGAAAGGCCCGCGTGGCCGGCCCGAGCCCTTGCTCTGTGCGCCTCACCACTTCCTCTCTGCACTGCTGTTTTCCGCATGATATCTGCTCTTATTTTCAGCATTCTACTCCGTCGGCTTCAAAGGGCACCTTGCTGAAATCAAAAGAAGTTGTTTTGCTAGTAATTTAGTATCTGATAGAGGGTTTGTTCTTTCCTTTCATTGTTATCCGCATGTTGCTTATTATTTATTTATTTATTTTTAAAATATTTATTATTAAAGTTCGAGAAGTTGCACGTCAGTTTGGTTTTCTGTGAATAGATATTAATACTAGATGTAAATCCCACTGGCAGCTATTTTTGTGCTTTGTTGGGGCTGTGTTACCATGATGCTCTGTGGCATTGCTACACATAAGCAGTTTGCTTTCCTATCTGATGGTATCATTCTAGTGCTCATTCGTCACTCATTTTGCAGGCCTGGCTAAGATTAGTGGGCCGCTTTAGCTTTATTTAGCCTGTCGCCCTCGTGCCCCAGGGAGGTGCAGGCCGCTGGGGGTGGGTGGCTTTTGGCTGGAACACCTCATTCCCACAGGGGGGCGCCCTCCACAGAGGGGGGCCCCTGCTGAAAATGACCGCTGTGCTAGTTTGGTGGGTCAGAAGGTACATTTCACCAGTAATGACAAACATATTCACAAAATATTAATTGAAGCCTGCCTGATCTTTCTAGAGCTGTTATGTTAATGTTTAGATGACAGTACTATGCAACAGTAAGTTTATATTTTTTGCTCAGGAATATTGTGTAGCTATCATAACAGGGTCCTTCCTAAGACTTGAACTAGTTAACAAGGGGTAACAAACCCGACTCCTTATTTATTCTATGTATTAATTTTTTTATCCTGTTAAATGGTTTAACAAAGTCTTTGTAGATGCGTGTGTAAGGCCTGCCATCATTGCATTATTACGTGCATTATTACGGGCCTTTTAATTGCTATCATTATGACTACAATGGAAAATTATCATTACCTGTTTTCCCCTGTAATTTGAATCAGAATTCTGAACCTGGGAAGCGGTATCTTGAATTGTAGTAGTCTGATGTTTACTTGTCGCTAATGTCCAAGCCAGAGAAAGTATGTTCAGAGTATCTCTGAGTGCTGTTCTGCAGATGTTTAAATGCCGGTCGCGTCCACTGTCATGTTAAAGCGGAGGGGGAGCTTTAATCACTTTCTCTGAGGGAGGGGGAGCTTTAATCACTTTCTCTGAGGGTGGGGGAGCGGCTGGTGCCGGCCAGGTGAAGCTGAGGCTACTGCTCAATATCTGCTTTTACTTCCATAGCTACTTAGAAGGCAGATTTCGCAGTGTAGCTGCAGGAGCTGTCTGATTAAATCCAGAGTTCATACAGCCTGGGGTCCAAAAAGGGGAATCTCATCTGATCTACGCTTTTGTTTAACGTGCGGATAGCAGCCGGCTTCATTGCCGAGTCAGTCCCGCTTGTGGGTGGCTTGGCTCATCCCAGATACTAATGGGATCCCTTCCTGTAGAGAATCAGGCCGTTCTCTGTGCCCGTGCCGGTGAGCAAAGCCAAGAACGTTGGCATTAAGTCCAGAACACGAGGATCCAGCCTGGCTTCTGTGGAGTTTACACATTGTGCATGAGAAATTAACTGAAGTTTTTAAATAGCTTCAAGTGGCATTATGGGGAAACACTGTCCACCCCGTCAGAGGTATTTTGCTTTTAACTTGCCACGCAATGGTGTGAAATCTCACCTTTGACCTTTTTATGTAATGTCAGGACTTTTTGTTGTCACTCTGACTTCCTGTGACGTGCTTGTGGTTTTATTACTCTTCAAACAAAAGAATTTTTTCGTCTATGTAATGAAATAAAATTATTATTTACAGGGGTGCAAATAACTTTTAAAAGTTCAATAGAATGAATAGAATTAAACTCTAAACAAATGATATGCAAAAGTCAGCTGTGATGGTCTCCCTAGCCGCCTCAAAGAGGAGCCGATGACGTAATGTCAATATTTCTGTGACCCCGTGTTTGCAACCATTTGTGATATTGGTGCTTTTCTGTCATTTTAGGGATCGACTTCAAGATCAGAACCATCGAACTGGATGGGAAGAAAATTAAGCTTCAGATATGGTAAGTAATCAGTGTGACACTGAGATTGTATCCTTTGTTTTCTTCGGAGCCTTAGATGGTATAAAATGCTTGGTGTGAGGGCCACTTGTGCTGCTGTGTATATATACTAGTATCGTTTTGTATTTTGTCACGCTTAGAATTGTAGATATGCATCAAGTTCGCCAACTGATGTTGCACAAACCATCTTTTCCATCCTGTTCGGCGAGTGAGACTCTGTACTGCTCTAAGGCAGAATTAAACTCATAACCCACATGTATAAGTGAGGAACAGGTCAGGGGAGTGTAAAAAGTGCTCTGCAGTGTCTCATGGCCCACAGCTGAGAGAGAGAGAGAGACAGTAAGAGAGTGGGTCTTAGCTTCTGCTGGCTACAGGAAGCATGCAGAAGAACGCAGGCTGTTTCTCTGTATCCTCACGGATGCTTTCTTCGTCTCGCTGCCAACCTTAAGGTCTGATTATCTTCAGTCACACTTGGTAAAATTAATAAACAGCCGTAAGTGCCAGATCATCCCGGAACTTTCCTGACATTCTTCCTTTAAGGTCAAGATTTTTCTCCACCAAGTCAACAGAGCTGCCTTGTAAGGACGGGGAGGTGGGGGGGGGGCACAATGGAGAAGATCGCACTGACATTCCTTGGCCATTCTGTGCGACATACACACAGGATATGAAGATGTCGCTCGCTGCTGTTCATGATCTCAGGGTGATAGTGGGGCCTGTCCGGCTGAATTCCTGCTCGTTGGCACTCTGTCAGTGCTGGGAGAAACTCTAATGCATGTTTGTGCCTCTTCTGCAGGGACACGGCGGGACAGGAACGCTTCCGGACCATCACAACGGCCTACTACAGAGGAGCCATGGTGAGGCACGGCCGCACTGCCTGCTGGGTTAGCTGACGTTGTGACGTGGCGTCCAGCTCAGAGGAGCTTTAGCTTTGTGCACCGGCCGGTCGTACTGTCACAGGACTGTGTCACGGTGCCCTGGCAGTCAGACGGGACTGCGGCCACCACACCCCGGTCACTGCCCTTGAATCTCATTAGGATTTTCTCCCATCTGATCCATTTCCAAAGTGATTTTTTTTTTTTTTGCTTCGCTTGCTGCTGTAAGGGTAGCGGTCATTTTGAATGCCCTGTCTAGGCGGAGGCCCGTGTTCAATTTCCTGTCTCACTGCTGTACTCCTTGCATACCTGATTATTCCTAGATTAGTATAGGTTATTATACTGCGCCTGAACTATCTTTAAAGTGGTGTTTATACCTGCAGTAACCTTACAAAAGGTATCACCATGGCTGTGCTGCTCCTTCGCCACTGATATTTGTAAAGATGTATTGTGGGGTTTTCACTTCAGGCCATCCTGCACTGATAACGTGTCTTCCTGTGAGTGTTTGGCTGTTTGGCTGGTGCTGACTTCTTTTCTGATTACCTCAACTGAGAAACGGCACCTGCCCTGTGAATACGTTAAACAGGCGTGGTGACCGGCTGCTCTGGGTGTGTTTGGCAGATGCCTGCGTTCAGGTGCCGCGTTCAGACGCAGCGATCAGAGACGCCGCTTTGTCATGTTCGTTCCTCTTTTTCTGTCTCTCTCAGGGCATCATGCTGGTGTATGACATCACTAACGAGAAGTCCTTCGAGAACATCAAGAACTGGATCCGGAATATCGAGGAGGTGAGTCAGCGTAGCGCCTCGGCCCTGGGCCCCAGTCCCCGGGCCCCAAGCCGCTCTCTGCGTCTGCATGCCAAGCCACTCAGGCGAGTTCTGTCACCGTGCCGTTTCAGTCGAGATTGATGAAGAGGCAGAAAGTATCATTTATTGCTGTTTTATATTTTACAATCCCAAATCTCCAATACAACAAACGCAGGAATATATGTTCAAGCAGAACAATTTTTTTTTTTCATTTGCATTCTGTCACTGTTCATTCCCATTCTAACCCTCAAGAACTCTCTGCCAGGTCTGTATTCAGAAATATCTCTACCTGCAGCTTCAGCTCAGCCACTTGGGTGAAGCTAGCTACATTAACTGTTAGCCACACTGTTAGCGTTCAGTTGCACCCGCCACCCTCCATCGAAGGCCCAGGCTCAGCTCCATTTTCACAAGCACATTATGAGTTCTTCAGAGCAGGGTGGATAGTCCAGCTTTGGACATGGTGATACATAGGTAATCAACTGCCTGTGAATGTTTCTGAGAGGAAGGAGGCCTCGTCGCTGTCGACTGTTCCAACACTCGCTGTTTGCAGGTTTCTTTCCACTCCACACACGATCACAGGGACCTTCCCCGCATTTCGGCTTCTGTATCCGGATGTGTTTTTCCCTTAACCTGGAAGTGGATGTTTTCAGCTAAATGGTAGCACTAACGAGGAGCGCAGGTGAGCACACTGACTTCCCCGCTAATCGGTACCTCTGATACCTGTTCTCAGCACGCGTCGTCGGATGTGGAACGCATGATCCTGGGCAACAAGTGCGACATGAACGACAAGAGACAAGTATCCAGAGAGCGAGGCGAGAAGGTGCGACTGCTGCCACCTTGCTGGGTGTCTGGGTGGGGGGGGGGGGGGTACGTGCAGCTTACCCAGCATTGACGTCTCTCTCACTCTGTTTAGCTGGCCATAGACTATGGGATCAAGTTCCTGGAAACCAGTGCGAAATCCAGCATAAACGTGGAAGAGGTGAGACAGGGAAACACAGGACACAGCTTATTCATAAGGGGCTCTGTTACATGGAAGCATGGATGGATGGGTTAGATCAGAGGTGGCCAATCTTATCCGCAAAGGACCGGTGTGTATGCGGGTTTTTGCTGCAACTCCCTGATTACTAATTAGAGGACTGATTGGCTGAAGAGTCCTCACACCTTGGTTTGAACAGCTGACCTACAGGTTATCCCAAAGACCTGCATACACACCGGCCCTTTGCGGATACGAATGGCCACCCCTGGGTTACATGGAACTTTCTGCACTATTGAGGCGTGGTGGGACGATCAGCTCACTGTATGAAGTGTTGTGCATGTCACTCATAAGTAATTATGAAGGAGGTGAAGCCCGCCCTTGTCTGTAATCCACAGGCCTTCTTCACACTTGCCAGAGACATCATGACAAGACTCAACAGGAAAATGGTGAGCATTAGCGACGACCCGGAATCCCCCAGGATCCGAGCCGGCGGACTGCTCCTACCGTAGCATGGGGCTCCACAGTCGCAGTCATTCGGAACCGTAATCGCAGGCTAACATCAATTTAATGTCATGTTCTGCTGTTCTGCTTTCTGTGCTAGAACGACAGCAGCGCCTCTGGTGGCGGAGGACCTGTGAAAATCACGGAGAACCGGTCAAAGAAGAGCAGCATCTTTCGGTGTTCCCTGCTCTAATGGACTGCCCACTATTGTCCTGGACACCCGCACTGCTCTCCTCAAAGCAGAGTGTTGAGCAACCTGCGTTGGAAAGCTCATGGGCTGCTGCTCACGGCTGTGTATTCTGCTGACCACGGCGACAGTCGCCTCCAAGGGCCGGTTTCACAAACTAAAAATGAGTCAAAAACGTCATATCTCAACAGTCACCCACTGGTCCAGATAGATTCCCGGTTCCCCGCAGTCCGGATCCCGACCCGCCATTACAGCATCTTTGTCCGTTTACGTCTTTTATCCGTGGAAGCCCACGTTAACGTGCTTTGTGCCCTGAAGCTCCTCCTCTTCTAACCTTCGCTCCTGTGAAGATCTCGGCGCCGGGTGTTTTTAGCGATGGAGTCAAACACTGGTTCTGTTTCCCTGGCGTTCCTCCCTGGCTGAGTGTTTGCTGTGTGAGAATGTGAAATCTCCCAGGCCATGTTATCATTTCCGGCATTTACCGTTCGAGGAGCACAAGTCATTGTAGGAGCGGCGCGGTGTGGCTCACGTGCCATAGATCCTGATTTTACTGAGATTGTTGCCAAGACATTCAGCTAAAGTTCTGGCCTGTTCTGGAATAATTTGTGCAAAATCAGAAACGGAAGCTGTTTTATGTTTATGAAAAGAGTGGAAGATATTAAAAGTATGATATGAAATGTTACTAGTGGAAAAGCACCTCAGATGAAGGACTGGCTGTTTAATTGTACAGCGCACTGTCACTGATGACAAATATTTTGCAGAGAAAATTTAGTAAACTACATTGTGCAATACTATAATCGATCTTCAAAGCCTCCTGTTTTTAGTAGCACATATGTCGTGCCGACGAATAAGGATGTGCTATGCCAAGTGCCACTGGCAAGACCAAACAAACCGTAATTACAATGTCTTGGCATTCATGTCTTTTTAAAAGTGTCAGTAGTAAGTTGTCTCTCTGTTTTTAGCCGTTTTAAAGTCACGTGGCTGCGTTATTTTCTCACTGCCCTCTGAGCTTTGCTGCCGTTCAGACATTGTCCGGAAAATGAACCTTGAGCTGGTCCTGAGACCAGCTTCATACAAATTCGTGTTGAGGTGGTCGTGAACTAAACCTCAGCTCTTCTGGATGTTTGAATGCAGACGCCTTCTGGTTCATAACTGTGTTTCTGTTTCTCTATGTACCCTGCAGGACATTGGGCCCACTATCTCAGCGGTACTTGTGAAGTTGTTGGAAAACCACTAAATGCATGCATAGATCTCCGTGTAAATGAGACGACTAAAATTATAACACACTGAGTAATCCGACCGTATTAATATTAACCCCGTGTTCATATTTTACTGGCAAAAATGAGCTTCCTTATTCCATGAGGTTGTGACATGTAAAAGTGTGTCCTGTTTACAGAAATGAATGCAGGGCTGATTCTCTGCCTGCCTTTGAATATGTGTGTCTGTTTTTATGTCACCTGTGCCAGAGGCTGTATCTTCATGCCATCGTCATTGTAGATCATCATTAAAAAGTGAAGAAAGGAAGAAGCCGTTTAAACGGGATTAACCGGGAAGGGTCAGTAATTTAGTCAGATAAGTTAAAGTGTTGTTCAACATTTCTCTGACCCATCATTAACAGAAAGGCTCCAGTTGTGGTCTTGCTAAAACAGAAACGTGTTGTGGTTTGAGAGAAGCCCCTCCCACTTCCTCCCCCAAAAAGACTTGGTAATCACCCCCCAGCCCCAGAGTACAGGAAACACACGTACTGCATTCATATTTTATAAGCAGCATCTCTCTTCCCTAAACAGGTTTTACAAACAGCATACAGAGCACAACACTTAACTCCACATGTTGCAGTTTCTTCCTGGTGGTGCACAAACCTCAGTTCAGTCCACATTTCTTACACTGACATATGGCTGTCGTCTGTAAAATTATATCTCTTTACGGTGAAAGGATCTCTGCTGTATCCTGTTGTACCAAAATGTATTTGCTTTCTTGGATGGCCATATCTGCACCTACGATGCCAAATCATTGCTCCAAGATGTGGATGTTCACTGACCACAAAGCGTCTGATCTGCTGGGATCGTGGACACCTGGCATGCTGTCGGCAGTCTTCCATTGTGCCGTGAATCATCACAGGCAGATAGTATATTTTCTTAGATTAAATGGATGATTGCTTGAGTTACATTAAATCAATGCACTGCATAGACCATTTGTCAAGAATGTAACTGTGCTTTTATTGTTGTGCAATAACTGTTGAAAATAACATTTTGCATATTTCTGGGACCATGGATTTGCAAATATGTTTGTATACAAACATAAATATGCATACATTGATAAAGCTCTATTCTAATAATGTAACAGTGAAAGCATTCCATTTAACTCATGTTAGTATCTTACCATGTTTACCAAACCATAAAGGAATTGTCAGATAGACCTTCTTCTTTTAAAACACTGTTAGCAGCCTATTGTTTGTCCGAGAGCAACGTCAAGCCTATTTCTGTAACATTTAAATCTCGTTGTGGACTGATAATTGTGTAAAGATGAAAAGAACTGTTGGTTTTGTTAATTGTGAACTTTTTTCTACAATATGGCGACTTCAGTAAAGATTACGTAAAGAATCCCGGTTTGGTTTCTGTCTCTCTGTGACGCAGGTGGAGCGAGGGCCGCTGCTGACTCCTCCCCCGGGGCGCTATCGCTATCTTTAGGAGCCCAAGCAGCTTTAGTTAAGGGGCCCCTATTGTTCTTTCCTTCCTCTTCCCAATGGGATCTTAATTGTGTACTGGACTTTTTTTTTTTTTAACCCAAGCTTCATCTTAAAAAAGTGACAGATTTCTACTTTTTTTGTTCCATCTTGAGGTGTTTTTTTTCTGTCGTTTCTGATTAGCGTGAACATAAGTTTGTGTGTTTGTGATCGCACGTATGAGTTTGTTCCAGTCCTGTTAGTGCCCAGTGTGTTTGCCATGATGACCTCCTAGTTACTGAAATCTCTTAGGAATAAACCATGTAAAATATATACTATGTAATGGAGGTTGTTACATTTTTTTACCAGCTCAACTAATACATTGAAACATAACTTCACAACGATATTCATCCATCCCTGATGCCTTCTAAGCAGAACAGACAATTATTGATTGATTTTAGACTAATATACAGAGGATACCAGATGGTCGAGGCTGAGCTCTACCTGCAGGTGGCGCTGTGCTTCTGTTGTGGTGCCATGTGGGCGAATTCACTGTCAGCAGTCTGTTTCAGCGTTCACGGCGTCTTTTGGGCCTAATTTCACATGACCTGTCACTCCCTCACCCACTGAGCCATCACACGCCCCCCAGATGTCCTTCACACTGGAGGCAGCCCTAGGCTTCTCCATGCTGTCCCCCAAAGATCTCACCTTCTGGGGCTTGGTGTTCAAGCTCTTCGACCTGAGAGGTGGGTACATCCTGTCCTCGGCCGCCAACAGGTGGTCCCTGTCGTTGACGCTTTGGTGTCTGTGCGTCTCTGTTCTGCTCTTGTCTTCCTCTGAGGCCCTGGCCACCTGCTCCTCACTGTCAGAGGACGACTTGGCGGGATGCCGCAGGACGGACACTTTGGGAATGCGGCCGAGGAGGCTGGGATGCACTTTGTATTCGAAGCAGGGGGCCCACCGGCCTGACGATGGCAGCCTGCTTGCCTGCTCCATGAAGGTGCTGTAGTCCTTGGCCCAGCTGCTCTTGTCTTCCTCCCCTGCCGGGTTTAGGATGATGCTGCTTTGGCACGTCCTGATTGAAGAGAGGACACCATTCGAGGAATCGGAAGGATAGTAGCGCACGGCCACACACTTCTCCAGTGGGTAAGAGACCGCTGCCTCCAGTTTAGCCTTCTTCGTTGTCACTCCTGCATTCGCCAGCATGGCATCCAGTGCAGACTCGCCGAGCTCTGTCGGTTTGAAGGACTCAACATTACATTTCTCAGAATCACCACTCGTCTGATCACAAGGAGAGATCAAAATATCAACGGAGGCGCTGTGCTGTCTCTTTTCCACCGGGGCGGAGACATCTAACGTCTGGCCGTACTCCTTGGCTGACATAGTCGGGGTGGCGCACAGGAGGCTGCTCTGTCTCTCGGGCACCAGGAAGCTCCGCCTCTCGCCGCCGTCCCGTTCCTCCTGGGCGCGATCTTCGGCCTCCAGGTGGTAGCGGTAGAGGCTGTATCCGTCGGCGCTGTTGATGCTGCTGTGCCGCAGCAGCCCGGAAGGTTCTCTGGCGGAGGGGTACCCTGGGTGCGTGTAGGCCGACTCCGCCTTCTCCAGCCCAGCCAGCTTCTCCAGCGCGTTCATCATACGGCCAGAAAACTCCTCCAGCTGAGCCAGGCGCAGGTCCACAGTCTGCAGGGCTGCCTTCATGGAGTGCTCCCGCTCGTTCACCTCCTCCAGACGCATGGACATGTTCTCCACCCTGAAGGGGCAGCCGAAGAACTCAGCTTAGGAGCAGAACAAATGGGATGCCGGCTAGTAGACTAATATTTACTAGATTTCTTTGCTGATTATTTTGGGGGTGCCCCCTTGACTCCTACATTGGTTATGAATACAGTTACTGTTACAGGTGACAGATGTGCGCATGCTAGCTGGCTCACATTTACTTTGTCGCGTATGGAAGCGCCATGAGTAGCACGAACAGCCTGCATTGGCATGTTTGATGCTGGTGGGGGCGCACTGCGCACCTTTCACACGTCACCCGGATGCGCTCATCATTGGATGACTGCTCCTTGTCCTCCATCTCCCGGAAGTACTCCTCCACGCACTGCTCCTCAAACTCATAAAGGTTCTTCAGCTCTTCGGCATTCAGTGAAAGCTCTGTCAAAAGACAAAATGAGCAGATCGATGGTTCATCTCACTGTGACTCTCTGCTGGACGGGGAAATAGACGGATGTATCCCGGTGCCTCAAACAAAGATGTTGACATAATTAAGCCAGACGCGTCGTTGGGGAGGGGTGGTTATACTGGCTAAGCTTTTTGGTGAACATCTGATTTACAATTTCTCTTAAATTATTTAAAATGCTATTGAATGTCACACAGCCAGCAGTTCAATTTATTTTTTGTATGTTTTATGCCAATGTATTATATGATTATACATGACCCTAAATTTCCTTTGGGATTCATAAAGTATCCATCCATTCATCTATCCATCTATCTATCCATCCATCCATCCATCCCTCCCTCAACTGTTTGCACTTCACATGCTTGTGGCCTGATGCCAATCCCAGCCAGCAATAGGCTGCCTATGGGCAGCATGCCAGTCTGCCCCATCACGAAAGGTATTATTGATGCTGGTTGTTATTATTACTGAGAGCATTCCAGCCTCCCCAGTACGCATTTAAACAGCAGCATATGCCATCGATGACCCACTTAGCCCCTTATCACGCTCGTCCAGTTCCCCTTCCGTCTTCTTCCTGCATCGACAGCAGAGATGTTTCAGCAGGATGTAGATGTGGCTGAAGATGATGAGGGGGGGAGGAAGGACTGGTCGGTCGTTGAAGGTCATGATCAGCTGGTATCTCTGGAACTTCCAGATTTGGTTGGATATGGATTTGACCTCGAAGAAGGTATTGCTGTAGAGGAAAGACAAGGAACAGAGCATTAATGACCAGTATGGATGGATGGATGGATGGATGGATGGATACAACTGTGGAAAAAATTAAGAGACCACAGCACAATTTTTTGTTTCACTCTCGATTTATGGGTGTTCATCTGTGAATAATATATATTTTTCTGCAATCTGCAGTCTGGTTCTTCCCTGTTTCTCATTAATGAAGGGCTTCTTTCTTGCTTTATGGGACCTCAGTCTTGCTTCTAGGAACCTGATTCAAATTATCCTAGCAGTGCACTTCACACCTGCACTTAATGTTTCCCATTCATTTTAAAGGTCACTTAATGTCATCCTCTGATTCATGAGAAACTGTCGGATAAGTTAACAGTCACCTCTGGCATTAGAATCTCGCTTCTGCCTTTTATTGGGCTGGTTTTTTCGTTCCCAGTATCTCCTGCTTCACTTTATTTTTGTGTACTGCTGTATATATTGACACATATATAAACAGTAAAAAAGACACTCAGACACTTTGCGCTGCCCGTCGATGGAGCTCGTACTTGAACACAGCGATGAGAAGGTTAACTAGGAGGATGTTGGCAACCAGTAAGTAGCAGGCCATGATGGCGGGGGTGAGCCAGGCGCCGGGGATGCAGGGGGGAAGCTTCTTCCCATCCTCATCATACATGTTCTCGCCACACGGAGCTGTAGCAGAACGCAAGGAGGCGTAAAGAGGCGGGGCCAGTGGCACTTGAATGTAAACGAGGAAATGACCTGTTATAACACCTAGATGAAGATCTATTATTTAGATCCATTAGCTGAATTACTTGTCTTTAATGCTTTTGCATAAAACACTTAAAATATTGAATTTACAGTATTTATCTTTAGATAAAATGTCAGACAATGGTGGATACAGTATGTTTACAGTTACTCTCAATTGCTTTGGCACATTTCATGAAATATAATTAACATTCTCACCATTATAAGAGTATTTCTCAAAACTGTTCCTGCATATAGCACAACACTATGGTTTAGCTGCAAAAGCCTGTAACTTGCCCAATACAATTAACTCATTTCTCAAAGGCAAATATTTCCACCAATAAATCAATCAGTGCCACCAAAATGAAAAGTACAATCAGCATCGTTTTAACCATGAGGGTCAAAATACTTAGATATATTGTCAGTGTAAGTACGTTCCTGAGCTCCACAACTCAGAATGACTTTCTCACTGTCACTGACTGATCATATTTTCTTCAAACTGATACTTATTCATGTCAGAGACACCAGTTGTAACATTGCAAGGCTCTACATTACAGAATGTAAAGTTCACCGGCAAGAGAAAGCGCTCAAATGCACATGTAACTTCTTTAGGTCTCAGGACAGAGTACAAAGTCACACAGCACTGTATAACACAAAAACAGTGAATCAGCAATACAAGGACAACAAAATAAAAACAAAAGCAAGTACTATGGAAACCAAAAACACAACAATGCTGTATCACTCCAGTTTATAGAATCTGTTTTAAAGTCATTTTGAAAGTTTGGTTAATGGTTTTGCCTGTGATGACTAACACAATGTGTGTAAAATTATTACAGTTGGAAACTACATAATCTACTTTAACCAATAAAACTAAAGCAACTGAAAATTGCGCCAAATGACGACAGTTGTACAAATCCACCTTCATATGTGTACTAAAACATTTGGAAATTTGTGTGAAGCAACGAGAAATGATGTTTGGCAGTGCAGAAATGACATTATGGTGTGGAGATTTCACTCGTTGTTTTGCAAATGTTGATTGTCATTTGAGAAATGCTCCAAAGCAATGGAGAAACACTGTAACAGCATATAAACAGGATTCTGTATCATGAAGCTTACTTACGGTTGATTTCCATCGCGTAGACTACAGGCAAGCGGCATTATGAGAAGCAAAGACGGAGCAGAACCATTATAACATAATAACCGTAAGTAAATCAGAGAGTAAATCAGCCTTAGTCTGTCAGGAGGAAAACCATAATATACATTTATTTACATTTTAAAAAAGGAACTTACTATATATATACAATATAGACAATATAGACCCCTTAGCAGTTGAAGAGAAAAAAATACTTTTTCCACCAGAGATTTTATATGTCAATTATCATGTTTAATAGACATTCCTTCTGATAGAGGCAGCAGTTAGTGAGGACATATGCAGACAGATGATCGTCAACTCATGGGAAAGCCAGGGACTCAGAGACCAAAATTGTATTTTACTCAACGACAGTGATCCAGATGCTTCATATTTTTAACTGTTTAGATATTAAGCAGTATTTCAGTGCAGTGGTTATACTTTTAAATTACAAAGACAATCACATCTAAAGGGAAATAATCATTTTATTGTGCTTAAAAAGTGCACGTTTGTGCCATTGAGCCAGCAGGGGGAGCTATATGAATTACGGACAGAGCCGCAATCTTTTCAGAGTGAACGGCCCTAAAATTTCCTTTGGGATTCATGAAGTATCCATCCATTCATCTATCCATCTATCTATCCATCCATCCATCCATCCCTCAACTGTTTGCACTTCACACGCTTGTGGCGGTGGGGCCTGGTGCCAATCTCAGCCAGCAATAGGCTGCCTATGGGCAGCATGCCAGTCTACCCCATTACGAAAGGTATTATTGATGCTGGTTGTTATTATTACTGAGAGCGTTCCTGCCTCCCCAGTACGCATTTAAACAGCAGCTAGTGGTAATGCACCCGAATCCGGTCAATGAATATGGACAAGAGTCAGAACTGATCATCCGCCCTTGAAACAGGAAACAGAATCTTACTATGAATTCTAGTCTTACGATCTATGGAGTCCGCAAACACCTCCCCGTAGATCATCCAGTAGGGCATGTAGAAGATGTTGCGGGCCAGGCGCCAAGTGGGCTCCTCGTCCGGGTGTAAGATGGCCTGCCGCGCCACGCCGAAGCTCATGAGCACCACCAGCATGATGACCACGAAGTACAGCATGTCAATCATCTGGAAAACACAGGGAGGAGCTCTCTAACACCCACTTACAGAGACTCACTCTCCCAGGACCAGTGGCACATTAATGCATAAGCTGTCCTAGGCTATAGTCACGGGCCCCAGCAAATATCAGGGCCCCTCCCCACCTCAGGAAAAATAAAACGGTTAATTAAATCAGCAACTGCACTGTCAGAACTAAGAGTACCAGTTTGCACCTTTGCTGTCACTGGGGCTGTACCCTGCCAATTGCAGCCTTGTATAGAAATGGACTCTGGGGAACATATCTGTACCATTGATGGTACATAAATGCTGTTTGTACCTTGGGAATGTTCCTCAGAGTCCATTTCTGTACCATAAAAGGTACAATTACCTACCACTATAGGGTTCAATTGGCAGACCCTTGAGGTTACAGCCCCAGTGACAAGCAAAGGTACAAACTGGTATTCGAGAGTGTGAGTGTCCATGCTGGTGTCAGCATAGGAGCCTTGGATAAGTTAACTGGCTGAGGACTGACCACAGGAAATCCAGTCTTTCATTATCATTGAAAGCTGTTCCTCAAGGACGACGTGTATCCATGACCATGTAAATCTTACCATCTTGCCAATCATCATGACATAGGGTCCCAGGTATTTGTTGACCCCAAAGATGTCCAGGACACGGATGTACCAAAAGATGATGTCCACACAGTAGATAACGCGGCCGTAGCCCATGTAGGGCTCTGTCTGCAGCCTGAGCAGCAACCCCAGCAGGAAGGTGGAGATGGCCACCAGGTCTGTGATGTTCCAGTACTCCTCCAACCACACGTTGATCTTCAGTCTTAGTTTGCCAGGTTCGGACATCAGGATCTTAAAGGGATATGATGAATGTAGACTGCAAGACATTCAATATCTACTACGTTTGTGAGGACATTTCTCAGGTTGCTGATTTCTCCAGGTGATAAAACACATGAAAATTGCATTTATGTTTTTCATGCTTATTGGACATTTTTGTAAGACGAAATTTACAGAAGTAGAACAGAAGAGCCATTTCCTCACCTGGCGGACCTTCTCCAGCCCCAGGGTGATGATGTAGGAGATGACGATCCACTCCTGCAATGAGGGCCAGCGCTCCATCTTGACCAGGATGATGTAATTATACAGCATCAGATACATCAGGTATGAAATCTGGGCAAAGGAGAGGTGATGGATTTTGGCATGAGTCTGGTAGATCAGAAAGCCATTCTTTCAGGTATTCAACCCTCATATTTAGTTAAGTTACTTATGGTTATGGTTAGGGCTGGGTAGGGGTTAAGGGCATTATGTTGGGATTAGAGTTTTCCCCATAGAAAGGAATCGAGAGTCCACACAGAGGTATAATTACAAACCTGTGTGTGTGTGTGTGTGTGTGTGTGTGTATGTGTGCTCATTGTAGTGTTTAAAAAAAACAGTTTATTCTACTACAAGAATGATCTGTAGACTTCATCAGTGAAATGTGCTTTATACTGTGTATACAGTATATATAACACTCTTACAGTGTTAAACCAAAACTTGGTGAATGGGGCATTGTAGAATTCGTAAATCTTCAGTCCAATGGGAATTCTCCTCTGTTTGCTGTCACCTTCCTCCTCATCGTCCTTTTTGGATATCAGATCAGCATTGACATCCTGGAAGCAGCATAGAACCAAGGATTAAACTGTGTGAGTGGTTCTACCGAATGCAGCCACCAGGAGGCGCCGTCCACAACAGGGGGACAACCTGGAAATGATGGCTACCTTGCTGGATTTGGTGTCGTCCTCCCTCTCTTTTCCATCCTCATTGTTTCCAGAGGCTTCTTTTAACTCTTCTCCAATGCGAAAATCCAAGAACAAAATCAAGGGTGGGAAAATGATGCCAAGAATCACCTGGATTTTAAAGGAATTCATCAGTAAGGCTGGGAATCACAGGAGCAATTCTCAGTCCTGGGCTCACTCTAATGGGATTTAGCTGTTTATGATAAACCCATCATAAATGGATATTTATTGAGAATTCAAGAAAAATGTTACCAATTTTAATTACGGTTGTGTTAATAAAAATGTGAATTAACAACTGGATTTAACACATTTATACCAGTTTAATTATACATATTTAATTATTACTTAGCTACTTGTTTATTCATCTGTGGTATAAAGGAATTCCATTTCAAAATTCCCCAATATCATTCTCCACATTTTATTCTGTCATAAATCAGTATTAAAAGGTAAAAACAATTGCTTTTGTCCTCATATGATGATCAGGAATATTCTTTCTGGTTTACTGCTTTCTCAGTCATCCACAGATATCAGTAATTAGGCAGGAACAGGACAGTGAAAGAGTAGTATTACAGTGCTGATTGAAAGTGCTCAGTAATCCCCGCCACTGTGATCTCCGCGGCTTCATTCCAGTGCTCGGTACCTGCAGTAATCTGCCCAGGGCTCCCAGAGGTGCTTGCAGCAGTTACTGCCTGTTCCCTCACACAAGCATGGACTCCGTTCATTGCACTGATGATAAACCCCATCACTTACATGTTCCTCCTGGATTAACGCCTTTATCAAAATTATGTGTGACAGTCTTTCTCATGATTCCACACACACCTGGAATAGGGTCTTTCTTTAAGAATTAAAGACTTCTTTTTCAGAATAAGCCCCCCCCTCTGGATAATGGCCTTCCTTTCTGAAGTAACACCCTGGAATTAAGGCACATTATTAGCTGAGGTTGGTAAGAAAACGTACCTTCAGACCCGGGTTTTTGCCAAATCTCAGGCAGCCCATCCACATGTCGGTGAGCAGCATTTGGCTGCATGTGTGAGCTATGAAGTCCCGGTGCTTAGCCGCCACCGCCAGCTTCAGGCAGGTGGAGTTGCTCCAGTTCTTTAGCTCATACGTGAGGAGCTTCATGGCCACCTGCTCGTCATGCTTGTAGGACTGCTCCAGCAAGTCGTAGGCCAGCTGTCCAAACTCCCTGTGGCGCACAAAAGAGCAAGAGCTGCCCGTCCGTTCTCTCCGAGGGAATGAAAGCACACAGACAGGTCGACGGTGCTGTAGCAGCGGCGTGAACCTCGAGGAACTCACTTTGAATGGTTTTCGAGGTCTTGGGAGATGTCGTCCACCAGCTCACTGCGAGACGACTCGTGGGACATGGCCTTGTAGAGCTTGCATGCCACAAGAGCCTTAGCCATAGCCTCCTCCCCCCTCTGCCAAAGGAAGAGCGCCATCTTCTGGCGCTTCATAAGCACTGCCCACACCATGAGCTCATGGAAGGGGTACTGAAATCGGCTGACCTCCGGGTCGTCAATGTCGATGTCAATCTCCTCCTCCTTTTTCTTTATTTTTTTCTTGCCTTTTGGACGTGGCTCGTCATCCTGGTGAAATTTAGGAAATTTGTCTTTAATTGCTCAAAAAGTAGAGCGAATAAACCGAGTAGCCCTTAAAATACATCACTCACATGGAACGGGCACAAAATAGTTTTTCGCAGTAATCAAAGTAACCATTTACTTTATTGGCTCATTACTCATAATCAAAGAGAAAACAGAAGACAAAAATGAAATGATGTAGAATTGCTGTGTACAGGGTAATAAACCACAGGAAGAGGTTCCAGTTCGGGTCTCACCTCCATTCCCAGGAGCTTCAGAGCTTTGGGCTTCGGGATTGCATGGGGGGGGGGGGGGGGCAGTGTTTGATTATTTACACGCATCACATTATTTCAAACTGTTCCCAGATCTCCGGTGTAATATGGACATTATGCATGTGGTGGCGCTCACCCTCTTCAGCCCGTACAGATTGTTGTACAGCGTTCGGAAGGTCTTCCTCGTGTAATTACAGCGATAAGCCCCGCCCATGAGAAACTCCAGCACCAGGCCAATGTCGATCAGCGTTATCTGGTAATCTGGCGGCAGGTTCCCCTGTAAGACATCGGGCCCAGGATCTGCCGTAGTAGCCGGATTGTTTTTAGAACTTGTCTGTATTTCAAAAGAGTATCTGACAGACATCTTCATATCTTACCTTTTTAACATCTCTTACTACGAAATGTAATGTATTTGTCGGCCCCAGCCTCTGCAATAACCACAGCAGTGTTAGTATGTAATGAGTACTTTTCCTTGCACAAAATATGGCGCCTGCTCCCATGGTTGCAGTACTTATAGTCATGTGACCCGCATCCTGTGACCCTTGCTGTTCTAAGATCAGCTGTGGTGTTAAGGGATCTCACCGTGTTGTACAGCTCCTCCAGGCGTGGAATGGTGAGGAAATGGTGGATGTTGACCCCGTTCTCAATCAGCAGTTTGACGAAGTCGACGCGGTCCAGCACCAGGGCGTCCATCATGGCCTGCTCTAGGGAGTTTACCTACAGGGGCCACAAAGGGGCAGCTTCTGTGCTGTAGGAGGACCTTCTCCCAGATGGTCTCTGTAAAGTCTACGTGTGTCTGTCCTGAGCCGCCAAAGAATTGCAGTGCTCAGGCCTCCCCAGGCACCAGGGGTCCAATCTTACCCAGTTGAGTAGCTCCAGCTTCCGAGGATCCGTCTCCTCTGGCGGCTCTGGCTTGGCCTTCCTGCCCCGGCCCCTCTTGCCCCTGCCCTTGCCCTTGCTAGAGCGGAGGCCGACAGAGGAGGTCCTCCTAGTCTCCTGGACAGGCGGAGCACTGGTGACTGACAGTGCGCTCGCAGGCTAGCAGAGAGAGGCAGAACCGCCCAGCACAGGGTCACCAGGTTGCTGCTTCTGGGCTTTGCAGTGTTTCTGCCTAACCGACACCATTAAAGATGTCTACCGAACATTTTCGGGAAAAAATTGTGTTTTGAAGCATCTCTGATAGAAAGCAGTTTGAGACCTTTAGGGTATATACTGACATGGGCGTAAATTATGGAGGGAATTGGGGGTTGTAACCCTTCACTAATCAAAACCAGCCAATACAAGCCCCTGGACCCCCTTAAATGGGTGGAGACCTCAACCCTCCCAAAGCTCAACCAAATGTTGTGCCCTTGTATACTAACTTTGGGATAAACACACATTTTAAGGCTGTACTTATGTAGCTTGTGACAGCCTCTGCATTGCCTTGCATCTAATCGTTCCCAGCAGCACTGAGACTCACTGGCAGGTGGTGTCCATAGACAAAGATCTGGCTGCGTGCGATGTCCACCCTGTTCCAGGCCAGCGCTAAGCTCAGCTGGTCCGCAGCCGACGCGTTGGTGCCTGAACACACGCACACACACACGCACACACGGCTCACGCACATGCAGTGTGCTGAGTATAAAGGGGAGTCGCAATATTGCCTCACACAACATTGCACATCAGATTACCGTGTGCTTCCATGGCAACCAACCACAGCAAGCGTGTTAAAGTAATCCATCACTGGTTATGCACACTATTCATTTCCGACACCATTAAACCATAGACCAGCATATCACCAAAAATTCAATCCGGCGTTGTAGTCATCAATCACATGTCATACTTCACATTAAACAGATAGAAAACTGAACACTAGGCAAGTTATAATGCAGCTCTTACATTAATGGCGACCGGCTTATACATTTTACTACATTTTTACTGCAATTAAAACTCCCCATGAATGACTACTTATTCTAACCTGCCGTGCACATTCTGAGTGATTCTCAGACATTTTGTTTCGTTAATTTCCTGTATTCGTTAACTGCTTGAGGCGGTACCTTTCAGCAGGGCTGTGAGGATGGCCATCTCAATGTCCTGCTGGCCCTCTGACCCCATGCGGAACACCGTTATCTGCATCACAGGTGAGACGTCAGCACGTTTACTCTACATGGCTTTGCTGGTTCATTTTTAATCGCTGACATCAGTTCTGCATGCATTCTGTGCAGCACAAGGGGGCCTATAACTGCCTGAATCAGTAGGTCACATGTCCTCTGCATCGCGGGAAATCTGCCATGATGGTGTGATGGATCACATCATGCAGAAATGCAACTGCAAGGAAGATGATCGGGCCCAAATCAGAGGGAGACAAAGTGAGACATCTGGGTATGTGTACAAAGAGGCAGGGATTCCAGTCTGGAAGGTACCAAGGTACCATTCATGACCAAGCAGGACAACAACCTCTGCTGGGGCTTTGAGTCTACAGCCAACAGATTCAGCTCCAAAGATCTCAAAACACCTCGGTGCCTGATATAAGGCGTGATGTGTCCCCATGACCTACAGACACACAGAGATTCATTATTGCTGCTCCAGGATAGGGACTTTAGCTTAGTGACAGTAGAAAGTGGTTCATTTTCGACATGCACATGTTAGCGCATCAGCCATGTATGACCCTGAGATCTGGGATACCGCACTGGAATGCAGGGTCATGAAAATGGGCTGTGGATGTGACGGATATTTTACTGTAAGGCTAAGAGAAGAACAGAGGAGAAAGAGAAGGAATAAAAATGTCACTGTGTGAGGTGTATTTACATATCACCTCATCGATACTGGCTGTGCTTAGAGGTCGTGCCTATTATTTAATCCATAACACTGTATTTAAATATTTTCACTGCACCAGTTCCCCATCTCTCTTCCTTTGTACATCATGCCTCAGGCTCGTCCAATCAACTGGACCCCAAATGGATAAGCGACCATTTAACATGGATGGATGGATGGATGGATGGATTGATGGATGGATGGATGGAGGGATGGATGGAGGGGTGGGTGGATGGGTGGGTTGATGAACAGACGGACGGATGGATGGAATCTTCAGTGGAAGATTCTGTGTCGGTAAGAATTATGGTTGATATTTGCCAGTTATCAGCTGCTCTAAATTTCTTTTCATCCTGTCCTATATTAACATTAATATTCTTACAAAACAGTGAATTTGTAGTAGCATTTATGTAAATGCAACAGAGAAGATAAAGAAAACAGAATGTTTCTGTCTTGGCTTATTAGACACATGAATCGTAATGTCTGTCACCAAATGAGTGGATAAGGACACAATGAAGAATGACAAGACATGACAAATGATCAGTTCTTTATTAATCGATTTATCACACATAAATCACTTCTTATAGTTCACATTTGCCACGTAATATTTCCTATAAATATGATTATAATTTACATGTGCTTCAGTTCATAAATGTATAACAGTATCTACAGGCATGCTTCACATATCATGGTCATGTCAAAGATGGCTACTGCTCACACCGCTTCTAAAGTTACTTACGAGTTCTCGCTTTTTCATGCACTCTGCGATCATCAGGAAGACCTGCTGAGCTTGGCTGCGGTTGTAGTTGAACGTCTTCTGAACAGTGACTAGGAGCTGGTCCTTCGCGTTCTCGCTGATGACCCTGCGGAGAGACAAGGTGGTTATGGATTCCACCTGAAGGGGGCGCCGTGGTTTCTGACACCTGACATGGATCTCAATCTCACCCTCCGTCCTCTGAGTACTTGTGAGCGAAGGAGATGATGTCGGAGGCTCGTCCGCTGCCGTCACATACCACAACGGGCACGGGGGGGTCCTCTCGCAGGCTCTCCAGCACAATGGAGATGACATTGGGGCCCCCCTCCACAATCAAACAGACCAGTGGAACGCCCTGGCCCAGTCCTGTCAGAGAGACACACATGGTGGGCATGTTTACCGCTTGCTACAGATAGTCACTACACAAAATATTAAATAAATGCATTCCTTATTTAGTAGATGCTAAGGCGGCAAGCTCTGCTAACCAGCTAGCTAGCTACGACCTTTTGGGGCCCCAGAAAGAATAAAGCGGCCCCTAATAACCCAAAAACAGCCTGAACCAGGCCAATAGGGAGAATTCCAGGTAAGGCGCTTAGCTTTTGTGCCAGTCAGAAACAAAATAATTTGGCGATTTTAAAATTGAGAAGAATAATAATTTTACAACTTAAAAATTCGACAGCAGCGCTACAGAATGTTAACCAGAGAGTTTTGTCACGCACAACAGACCACTATTGCTCTCCATTGAGAGCTACGCGAAAACGTGGCACGTGCGTCTGTGTGATTGCTTGTCATTCAGGAGGTGCCACAAATAATCGCTTGCTATTGCTAATCACTGTAATTTTCTCAAATGATGGATGTTAGAAAGAGACCATGCGGGGCTGAAAAAGTCAGACTGCTTGAACAATATGCTATTTATTATTTATTTTCTTCAGTCATACATCAGTAACACGTTTATTGACTTGAACTGTGGCATCATTTATCAAAGTTCCTGCAAAACAACGATAAAATGGGCTGGTCTGGGCCATAAAACTCCAGGACTGGAAATTAGGCCATCGGACTCAATCCCGAGCCGTAAAACACTGGCCATGACATTAACTGTCCCCTTGTGACCCTGGGTGCAGTGAGTGGTGACAGCTGGGCACCCCTTTGCTGTCCCTGCCTTATCAGTAGGCCCAGGCATAGGATGACAAAGGGAAACCCAAAGGTCACATGGTCGAGCTGAACTGCCGATCAGAAGAGCGCCCCCTAGGCTCTTTGGCTTCTACTGCTCACACTACCAGTGAAGATAAATCTAAAAGAAATTTTAAACAGATAAGTACTGTGCAAACAATGTAGCAGATAGTTGTTCAGTGTTTTGTGTTAAGTGCTGGACAAACAGGGTTTGGTAACATTAAGCACTGAATGGCAGTAACAGGATCAATTTAACCACATGATCCCTTCACCGTGCTGCATATTCCCTTCCTGTGCTGCGTGTTCCCTTCCCGCGCCACGTGGTCCCATTCCATGCTATGTATTCCCGTTCCCAGTGCTGCATGCTCTCTTCCTGTGCCACGTTCCCTCCCCGTGTATGTTCCCTTTCCGTGCCACATGTTACCCTCCCATGGTGAGTGAGGGCAGGCCCTTACGTGTGTTGATCTTCTGCAGGGAGATGTGCTTCTCCAGCTGTCTGCGCAGCTTCACCTCGGCGCCGTACTTGCCGTGGGTGCCGTTGTCAGCCAGGATAAAGTGGGAGTGGCTGTTGTTCAGCAGCGACAGCTTGCTAAGGGGGTTTGACATGGTCTGGTAGGGCCGTGTCACCTGGGGGTGCCACGAGCATCACACTTTACTTTGGGGACAGTGACAGACAGTAAATTTCATTCACATTCAGCTTAACGTCTACCAAATATTCCATCCATCATCCATCCATTTTCTTTACCAACTAGTCCTGTGCAGGTTTGCGTGGGTTTGGAGCCTATCTCGGAGGCTACAGGCGCATGGGAGGGAATAATCCAGGATGGGACATCAACCCATCACGGTGTACTGTATATTACAACTAGATGCTGTTTTAAGTCCATTCTTCAACATAAAATAGTTTAAAGTTATTTCTTTATAGGGGTGCTGTGTGGCTCAGCGATTTCAGGTGCTGTGCCTATGATCAGAAGGTCACTGGCCCAAATCTGACTTCTCTATTGGGCCCCTCTGACATAAATAATATGTAAATATGGGAAGCAATACAACCATATGGTCTATCTGTGAGAATGACCAAAACTCCTGGAATTTTCTTTCAGTTCTGCTTTGTGGACGGTCTGTTGTACTTCGCTACAAACTCACATCTCGCCCAATGAGGTCCTCCTTATTCTCCACGATGCCCCAGGGGGCGATGCCCACCGCGTAGACCTTCCCTCGCGATTTCGAGGAGTGGTCTTTCAATGCGTCTCCAACGTGCCGGACCACCCCTACAGGACACGGGAGCACATGCAGCCAGGTGAGTTTATTTCATCATTTCATTCATATGTACGTGGTTCCAGGCCTCTTCAGAAACTTTACTGAATAATACTGATGCTAGAGTTGTAATTTGTTTCACAGGAAGTTTTAGCTACAGAGTGTTTAAGTCGCCGTGTTGCATTTCTGTTTGCTCACCACTTGTAGAGAAGTTCTCATAATACTTATTCTGCCTTTAATTCTTTGATAATCATTAATTTTTAAGAAACTCATATGATATTTACAGCTACTGCTGCAGAGGCCGCCTGCTAGGGCAGGGGTGCCCAACTCCAGTCCTGGGGGGCCGGAGCCCTGTGTAGCTTAGTTCTTTCCCTGTTTCACCATAAATGATTCAACTCAAGAGCTGTGTGGTAATTAGCACAAGCAGTTGAATCAGGTGTGTTAAATGAGGGGAAACACAAAAATGTGCAGGGCTCCGGCCCCCCAGAACTGAACCTTTGGGCACCGCTGTGCTAGGGCATTGTTTCCCAACCCGGTCCTCTGGGATCGGGGGGAAGCAAAAATGTGGGCCATCTGGGGGTCCCTGAGCATCGGAAACACTACACTAGAGTAGATACCAACCAGTGCTGACGCCACCGGTGAAGATCCACGCCCCAGTGGTCACAGCAGCCTTGATCAGGCCCTTTCCAAAGACCTGCTTCAGTTTGGGCTGAAGGTCAAAGTTCTGCAGACCTCCGTGAACAGAGATGAGCAGCGTGGGCAGCTCCAGCTGCCAGTCCTTAATCATCAGCTGCAGCAAGCTGTCAGGTTTGGTGTCATAGGAAACCCGGACGTACTGATAGAGAAACGGAGAGCCGTCAGTGAGCAATCTGAACAGGCAGCAGCGACACATG
>JAODJW010000007.1:21266065-21279122 GCA_026777045.1 Hyperopisus bebe | reverse complement strand
GGGAGACTGTTTCCTGTTACACTACATACTCTGCTATATTCTGTCAAATGTGGAATTATACTTGCGCTCTCTTAGCATGCCAAGGCTGTGTTCACAGTGCGGTTTCGCAGCTTACAGAATGTAGTAAAATACACCTGAATTTTCCCTTGTGAGAAAATTCAGGTAATTTGGCCATACAAATCTACAAGCGATTTAATAAATCATTTATCAGCATTTTTAATTTAATAAGCCAAAAGTTTTTTCTACTGGGTGTGTGCATGTTGTGTGTGATGGACGTGTACCCCCCAACCCCACCAGCCACGGATAAGCCCCGGGCCCCCTGTGACCCCGAACAGAACGAACAGCGAGAAGAATGATCGAGATTTGCAGAAACAGGACATATTGACTCATTTCTAATTAAATGTCAGATTAAATATTGTTTTTATTATTAAACGTAGAAGGACTGCCTGGAGACCCATGAACCCCCATACGTTCAGTTCTGTATATGGTTTTTTTCCTGTTTTGTTTCCTGCAAATGATTATATTCCATACTGGTGCTAAATGAAACATGAAACTATCACGGGAACTTTGCATGGGAAATGCGTGCATGCATCTGTGGGCAGGTGTCCCTGCATGGGAAATGTGCGCATGCATCTGTGGGCAGGCGTCCCTGCATGGGAAATGCGCGCATGCATCTGTGGGCAGGCGTCCCTGAATGGGAAATGCGCGCATGCATCTGTGGGCAGGCGCCCCTGCCACAGCACCAAAAGGCAGCGACTTTTGACACTCTGCTGTCCCACATTAATGAGCCCACGGAGGCCGCTTGCCCTGTTCCTTCCCTAAGGGGGCAGTGTGACCTAGCAACACGCCGGCAGAGTTCTCACTTTGGAGAATCACTCCCTGTCTGGTGTGTCTTTCCTCAGTGGTGAACTACCTCAATTCTCCTGCTCCATCATGTATCCTAAAGACATGGACAGACTGTGCAGCGTCTGTGATTGAACGGTAGAAAAACCAGCGTCACGTCAAGTCACTCCATCCCTAATTCACAACAAAGAGAGGCTGCTGTCCGGACTGGTTTGACCATCTTATTTGTTTAGCTAAAGCCAAACATTTATTTTCTACAGCAAATGAGCAATGCTGGAGTCTTCCTTTGTTCTTCGACGATGACACTGGCAGCCCACGTTCCCTGGAACTGGCAAAGTTGCTTCGGTTAGGAGCATTTCAGCTGTACACAGTAGCCGGGGAGGGGTTTAAGAAAGGGGAGGGCCTCATTCTGGCCCTCATGGCTGGTCTCAGTGCACCACAGGGTCTGCCTGCCAAACAGATGTCGACCACTGGGGACTGATTGTCTCAAACAAGGAGAGCAGCCGGTTCTTAGAAACAAGCACCCTGGGAGACGGTATTCCTCTCATCTGTTGTGGGCTTGGGAGAAAAACAAGAGGTGAAGATCTTTTGGCTGCGTGCGAAAAGTTCTTGCTGCGCAAATCGCTACGCTAGCATGAACACAAACATGGCAAAAGACATGGGGGCAATTCCCTGACTGCTGAAGGCTGCTGCCTTGCCGGCTTGGTGCTGCTCCTTCCAGATACATTGCTTAGATGTGGTTACGGCGGTTCAGCACAGTGATTTTCCTACTGCCCCCTCTCTTTAAATAATACTAACCACATACGATGACAGAGGTAGAAAACTGAGAACCTCTTGAAACTGGGAAGCTACTTAATCTGGCCTGGATTTACACTTTGTAGTAATTAAAATGTGCCTTGTTCAGAAGAAAAAATCTGTTGACGCGCCGCAAGCATTTGTCATAGAATATATTTCATGCAAGTAAAAATATTCACATTTTTCCCTCACAGAAAAAAAAAACAGCAAAAAAATGAGGACTTCAGCATGAATGGACTCTTTGCAAAAACTGTAGGCCAATTTATTTTTGTGTCAGCTGAATTGGACTGTGTAAATGTGCAGATTCAAATTCCCGAACAGGAAAATACGAAGAAAACTGTTTTTTACTGTATGAATACCCTAAAACTTTTCCGTTTGTTTTTTTAATATTTGACTCGCCATCTGTATTTAACCTGTATGTCTACTTCAACAACGCCTGGCCTGAAGTGGCTTTTCTGTGTATTGTTTGCATCTGTATATTCAATGATTTATACACTCAACAGCCACTTGATTCAGTGTCCCTGCATGTTACCAGGTAGGACCCCCCCGAATCACTGCGGGGCTTGGTGAGTTGTGTGTCCCGTGAAGCCTTTCTGCATGCTACTGTTACACTGAGCTGTTTTTTTGCACTTGTGACCTTCCTGTTAGCTTTAACCAGTCTGGCCGTTCTCCTCTAACCTCTCTCATTAACAATGTGTTTTCAGCAACAGCAATGCTGCTGACTGAATACTTTCTTGTTCATCACACCTAGACGCTGTAGTGTGCGAAAGTCCCAGGAGGGCGACTGATTCTGAGATGCTGGGACCAACAATCACACCACATTCAAAACCAGGCGTCTTAACCATTGTACTGCTCAGCCGGACAGTAAGAGGCCCTCTTGACCCTGTCTGTGCACTGTGAGCTGCGTGATTGGCTGTTTGGAGGAGCAGGCTGACTGTGTTAACAAGTAGGTGTACCTATTAAACTGGCCAAGGGGTGCATTTCATGCTTATGTCACTGATAATGACATAAGCATGTACACCTTTCCCAGAGCCTTCAGATTCAGTCACACCTTCACAGATTTCTATTTTGTGCTGTGATTTTTCACACCCCTACACAGTAACTCACCCTAGTGGTTACGATTAGAACAGCTTCATGCCAAAGCCAAATGAGAGGACTGGACACGCCGTCTTTGAGTACTCATAAATTACTGCGAGTAAGGATACGTTACAACACCCACAATAACGCTCTCTTAACTGGAATAGCATGGGCGTAGAACACATTTAAATATGAATACATTTAAGGAATAAAACATTTCACACTGATACCTTGACTGTGGCGATTTCATATCTAGTCTTCTTGTCTGTCCCGCTGCTTCAGACATGATTACTGTACGCTAACAGTCAGTCGATATCATGGCTGAATTCTTGGAAATGTCTGCCAGGTTCCTGCCATAAAAACCGCAGGTTGTATGATCAGCTCAAGGCCTCAGTGTGTCCGTCTTTGCCATCGATCAGCTCAGTTATACCGTTACATTACGTTTCAGTTTATTTATTCATCTGGCAGATGCTACAGTGACCAACATGTCAGTCAGATAGTACATCACAAGCAGAATGTGAATTTTACATTAGTTACCCAGGACCCATATGAAAAAAATGCATGGTTCATATAAGACTATCAAGCATTTTTCTTATTTTAATTATACATGACAACACATGATGTTTTTTATATGTTCATTACAAGTCAGTGTTTGTCCTTGTATGATTATGGCCACATTCACACCAAAAACACACCTGACATATAAAGACACACAAAGGAAATGCCTGTAGGAAAAATATAAAACTTTTACATGAACTTTACATTTTACAATTCATGATAACATACGGCTCTAGTAGGAAATACATTTTTATTGCTTGTTGTTTCTTAATAAAAATTTGAATTGCTTTTCTATTATTCTAATGAAAGACATGTATGATACCTCCACATTCAGTTGGTTTAATTAGACATGAGAAAATTCATGTTATGCTCTCAGAACACAAAATGAATGCATCAAGCGATAAAGGATGTTTGCTTTTCAAAATATTGATTCTAGTTTTGTGGAACTACTGTCCATGATTCAACTGATTCAAAAAATTATGTATAAAACCAATACTGACAAAACAGTCATTTAATATGCATTGTACATCAACGTAGAACCTAAATGTTTTACAAAACATGAATTTAATATGTATTTCACATTAATAAAGAACAAATGACTAATGACACATATTTAATATTGATTACACATGAATGTAGAACATACATTTATGACGGTACATTAATCTCATATGTATTTTATGTGGATATTGGACATATATGCTTAATAACATATTAAGCTAAAATGAATTGGATATTTAGTTTGAGTGTCATATAAAGAGCTTATATGATTTGGGTAAAACACATTAGAGTCGATTGTTATTCCTTAAAAACTTTTCCATAAGGGGAGTGCAACTTACTACATAAATAATGGTAAATATATCAGTCTATCCATCTGTCTGTCCAACTGCCAGCCCCATATCTAATACAGGGTCATAGACTGGTAAAGATGCGTAGGTTTAAAATCATTATGGTTCCTTATTTCACAAGCATGGAGAGGCAGTGTCACAGCTGTTATCGGGTGAGGGAATCAGAAAAGGGTAGCTGAGTCACAGCCTTGCACCGGGCCGCCGCGGCTGCTTGCCGCACATTTGAGGACGCCGCAGAGGCTGTCGCTGTAAGCGTGACATTACACACAGGGCTCCGACAGACAGTCAGGCTGTAAAGATAAAAATGGGACAATGCAGAGATGTGCAGTACCCTCTGACACCATCATTCGTGCTAAAAGTCCACTTCCTCAAGCAACTGACTGTCAGCCATTTTGAGAATCCATCGAAGTGCCCAGACTCAACTATTTAAAAGGAACTGGACGCAGCAGCACTGAGCTGAATATTTCACATTCTATATTTACCAAAAGCTACATCACCAATTGGACTAACGCTAAAATAAACAAAAATGGATTGCATGGGAAAACACATTGTGGGAGGAAAAAAAAATCTCAACAATACAAACTGTAGATATTTATCATGCAGATTTCAGTTACACTCAGGAAAGTAAGTACAAACATCAAGCTTTATAACTATAAATCACATGATTTAAAGGAAATACCTGTTGAACATATAGGAGTAAGCTCAGGTGCCTGATTCACAGACATGAAAGGGCCAAACCCCTTTGCATCTGCATTGTGTCCCACTGGCACTTCACACGCGACCTTCACACGCGACCTTCACACGCGTCCTTCACACACGTCCTTCACACGTGTCATGGCAAAATGTCCATAAGCGGGACAATGCCTTCAAATGCTTGGCACTCACAGATCTCTTGAGAAATCTCTGCAGTCCAAGAATACAGAAGGTGGAGCGGAACTAGCTCTGAACAATGACGGCATTAAGCTCAATGGACGGAGCCGAGCAGCACTGGATTTTTTTTTAATGCCTAATTATGCAAAACTGAAAGTCTCGTGAAAGAGGGGGAGGCCATCTCCACACGACTGGTCCGAGTGACAGGTGGTGCAGGTCGCCATTTGGACATATTAATTAGTTGATGTGCTGGCTAATGTTAATCTCATGCTTGGGAGGAGCCTGGTATTCCAGAAGGTCACGAGGTCACGTGCAGGAGAGGGGAAGTTCGCACTGCTAAAATCACAGACGCAGCCCTCCCTGGGGCCTCAGAGAACATCTCAGGTCACGTTTTGACACTATTTACCAAATTGCAGTCTGATTATCATTATCTTTTATTTTCACTTCTTACACTTTAAAGTAAAAGTGAAACAGCGATAAGAAAAAGCAAAGAATGCATTCAGATTATTCAAATCCAAGAATTATACTCATTACAAAATCAACACAATTCCACTTTGAAAAGCATGGCACAGCACATCTGATGAATTCCAGAAGCGACACTAACACACAGGCCAGACGCAAAGCAGGGCTGAACGCTCATTCATGCTAATGTATATTATCTGAACTGAGTATTTGAGGGTATACCACTGAAAAATTAATTACCTCTTCCTGGCTTTAAGATAAGAAAATAAGCAAATTGATTGGCATAAAAAGACCAAATTAATTGAATCCTGGCCCCTAAGGAAAAGCATCCTGCCCAGGGTGTCCCCTGCCTTGCGTCCTGTGCTGCCTGGGATGGCTTCCAGGACCACTCTGACCACATACTGGGTAAGTGGTTATGAAAAATAAATGGAAGGATGGGTGGATGCATGAATAAATGCCTTATATTCTCCTTACAAATAAAGATCGAGTGTGTGTCAGACTGGTATCCCTCACTGGGTGGCCCCTACCATTTCCTGTGCTACCTGGGACATGCTGCAGGCCCACACAGCCCTAATGTATAAGCAGTTAAAATATGGATGGATGGGTGGATGGATGGATAGATAAAAAGCTAAGAAAAGCACATCAAACCATGTTTTCCATGTACCAACACACAGCCTTCAATCTGAATGCAAGAATATAGATTTTCTTTTTTGTCTGAGGTTATATAATATTTATTATACTTATAGTATTGAAACATTGATTGGTTAAAAGCTGTTGTATCCTTCATTTGGCTCTTATGTGTGCCCAATCTTTTTCAGCAGTGTCAGTGTAACCACAGCCTCCACAATGGTTCTTCTGGAATTTTCCTAGTGACTCAGAAACTCCTTTTTTTATTTTGACTTTCTGACACTGTGACAATTGGTATTTATTCCACGCCCAACTAACCTCTTTCTGTGCGGAACAAGCCCCATTCTCCCAGTTCACTTAAGCTGCTCCTGAGGTCCTTAATGTCGGCTGGCCATATGCTGCATGCAGCTGAAAGCCTGGACACTTTTTAAGCTCAGCTGCAGACCTAACAAAAGCCTTCTCAAGGGGTTCATTTCTCACGCGTAATTATGGATGGGCGTGTCTGGGGCCGACTGTAATTTACACGCAGCCCGTTGTCTGGAAACAACACCAGACTGGCCCAGCTAGGGCGGAGTAAAAAGGCTGTGGATTGGGGCATCCGGAATCACCGTGTGTCTGATAGCAGAGTGGAGATGCAATCTAGGCAGCCATATCAGGCCTTGGATGTGAAGTCCACGTCAAGAGGCCGCTGAATGTCTCTCAAGTGCTTGAACAACCCATGTTCTCAGCTTCTTGACTCAGCTCATATTACTCTGTTATAGATCATTATTATTATTATTTAGGTCTCTCAAGTCGATACAGCTGCACACGCACAGCCATTCCCCCGGATCCTTCTGAGACTTCAATATTTTGAATAAAAGCTTGATTTCCCCTTACAGCTACCTGAAGTTTTCCTTATGAACGCCCCACAAACTTCGCAGAAATCCATTAGACTTTTTCAGAAAATCAGAAACCTTGGTCACCAGTTGGAATGGCGGTTAAGATTTAGGGCATTTTAAGCATGGTGAAGGCACTTTGATGCCAATAAGTGATCTCAATTAACATTTTCAGTTTACCATAATTCTCTGTCGATGTTTTTATTTGTCTTGCCATGGGAGCTTATATTAATTCTGGAACAGAAGTGAACAGCGCATTTTATCAGAGAATAGTCCAACAAAGAACACATACTGTTACGTCTACCTGTGCGATGGACCGCTTTCTATTAGGATATATAAAGATATGTCAAGGAGACAGATGTACTTTTATAGCAGATCCATTTGTAAAGTCAGCGTTTTCCAGGGGAATGGGGCTTTTTCTGGTCTGTGCCAGCTGAGGATCAGTGTAGCTCAGCCAAGACATTCTCTGAGAGAAACCTCATATCCCCACCCAACAGCGCAGCTACTGAACCCAGGAACTGAGAAGGTTGCCCACCGCTTCACTCCCTCCCCCTGGGATCCTGCCAAGCATTCATTGGTTCTCCAGCTCATTTATCATCAGCCCGTGGGCTTACAGCTGGGGAGATGGGAAGCCCAGTGGTGTGTACTAGGAACAAAATGACTTTGAATTCATAAACAACACACCAAAAAAAAAAAAAAAAACACGCTGATCAGGGAATGTTTTTGGACAGCGGACATAGACCGTAATACTTACAAATGGAAAGAGCGAGATATAATCGAATCGGGAAGTATTGATGGTGGATTTTCTTATTTGATATGAATTATTACATTTTAAACAAGTTATAGAGACGCTGTGCTGGAAGATGACTGGCATTTTAACATGGATCATTAGTTGCCTTAAATCATTAAATATATCGCTTCGCATTAAAAAGAATTCTAATGTGTTATCCACATAAGCGACGTTATTCTCTTTCTAGATCATTCGATGTAGGAACACGCCACAGATGTATAGACGCACACATACGTCACCGACAGGCTACATAGAAATTATTGTAGTAAACCCTTTTCGTCAAGTTACTGACTCCAAATATCAGCAGCAAATAATCTCGTCGTTCAGGGAGAAATGTAATGCATCAATATTGTGTATTTCTGTTCTCTAAAATCGTGGGGCTGAACAATAATTTTAAAAACGGATAAACAATTCCTGTTTATGCCCTTTGTCCCTGTAGTGCAGGGCTCACCAGAGACATTTTGCAATGCTTTAAGTTTCGCAAGGTCAGCGCCTTACGGCCACTTGTCAGAGCTTGAAAACAAGTCGTTAGTATGCCGATTATAACACGGCACCTTTTGTTCGCGGGGAACGAAACCGGGAAGCGACTCTGACTAGATCCAGTTTAGCGGAGCAACCGTGAGCGCGCGGGGCTACTGCGTGCGCGCCGCCCCCTGCCCCCCGCGCGCCGGAGCTCCGTCGCGTGTCTACCAGCGCAGTCTAGCACAATCCGGTGACGCAAGCGGCGCTATTAATATCCCAGGACGGGATGTTCTCTGTTCAGCGGCGGGGTCACCCGAGGCTAGTCGCCCTACGCAGCCCAGCTACACCGTGCCACCGCACCGGCCGCTGACGCCTCGTCGCTGTGCCCCGTTCGCTCTCGCCGCGGAAGGGTCGTGCGCGCTGGCGCCGCATTAAACACGGCCGGTGGAGCCGAGCCCGTCTGCTGCTGCCCGCCCGCCGAACTCATGTTGCAGCCGACCGGCCTCCGCCCAGCCATGAACTCAGTGACTTCGCGTGCTCTCCGACCAAAACAACCCCATAAGAATGTGCTCTGGCTGCAGGAGCAAGCTTCCAAAACACAGCCTTTGAAATGATTTTTACGACCGTATTGACATTATTTATTTATTTCGGTTAGAAAGTTCATTTTCAGATTCTTTGTTTCAACAGGTAGTAGGATTACACAAAAGGATAAAAATCAAAACGGATATTTCTTGCACATGTAAAAGTTCTTAAATACTTAACTATACATTACTATATAATTCATTTTATGAATTGCGAGTATTTCCTTTCATGTATTGTCCTTTCACCACAGTACCCTACTTATTTTCATACTCACTTATTTATTATTTTCACATCTATACTTATTTATTTTTATATATAAATTGTTGTATGTAGCATTGTGTATTGTGTATTTTTTCCATCTTTTGTAGGTGTGTACTGTGTAGACTGTAATTACAAACAATTTCCTCCTGTATAATAAAAGTATTCTGATTCTGAAAAAGAAGAATATCAACTTGCAGTTTAGTAGGATCCATTTGCCTACCTACAGCAAAATATTTTGTAAGACAGCTGTGAAAACAAAGCTGTAGCAGGTGATATCTGGACAAAATGTTGCATAACTTATCCAATAAATAACCGGAATTCAACTGTAGTGGTATGACAATGGTAATTAATACCTTACAATGCAACTTTATCCGCTGCCTCCTACATTTTGAGGTCAGTTTCAGCACATGCATGTATTTAAAATGCACTAGAGAAGGAAATCTGGGTTTCATGTTACCATTACTCAAGAATAAAGTGCTTGAATGTTAGAATTTCTGTTACTATTTTTAAGCTGTCATGTGGAAGATAGATTTGAGCTGCAAGGAAACAGGCGAGAAATGCAGCAATGTCTGGGCTGTTGTTTGTCAGGCTTTTTTTGTTATGGATTTCACCAGTCTTGGCTGTTCTCCAGCTCTTGGCTGGACTCTGCTTTCTGTAGCACCCCCAGCTCTCATCCAGGGGTAGGGAGCCAGCCGGAGTATAGTCCTGTGCTACACTTTCAGTGTGCTTTTGCTTGTTTTGTAGGTCACATGAAAACAGGCGTGACAGCCGGTGGCGGTCCCCCACACGCACACACCTAACAAGTCCCTAGGAGGCACTGAGGCAGGAGCCAGCTGAGGAACCTTGGCTAACTCATGTTCTCCCCTCCCTGGTGGAAAGGAGCCCATTCTGCGTCCTGCAATGGGACCCCAGTCACAGGCGAATGATGTTATAAACCAGACCTCAAATGCGGCCTGTGGAAACCAAACTTTGGCAACAGTTCAATGCCACTACATGGGTCTCAGAAGTAAGATCTCCATTAAGACGAAAATGTCTCTCCATACCAGAGTTCCTTGAAAAAAAAAGCCACCTACATATCTGTGAAAGTGAACAACATGTCCTGGTCTGAATCACAAGCACTCTTGTAGTTTTCATAGTCAAAGAAACAACACTGGCAAACACTGGTACTAAATGTCAGACTTGCAGATATGGCTTAGTCAGTGTAATATAGTGTGAGCACTGTAAATTAGGTCAGGCTTATATATTACCAAATGTGAACATTTTAATTAATAAACAAACAAAACAGCACTTGAATTGAATATTTCATTCTCCAGAGTGCAGGCTGGGATGATCTGCATTGTTTTGAGTTATTACATGCAGATGGGTTTGCATGTTATGTTTTTAGCTTGAATCTTCTCAGTGGCACTTAGACAGATCCACATGGAATCAACTGGATTAACTGGTGCAATGTGTTCTTCTGCGGACACACTGTCTGGAACAAATACAAACCTGTGTCGCAAGTACTGAATATATATATATATATAGGTTTAGTGTGCTGAACAATAGTTGAGAATGTGCCTCAACATTACAGTAATGGGATTTTTTTTTTTGCAACAGTAATGGGGTGTTTTGCAACATTGGAGGCTGAGCTGATTCTTGGAAAACATAAGAAAATAGAAATATTCCATAGACGTCTATAGACGATTCTGTAGCCTTTCAGTGCATAACAATAAGCAAAAAAACTAGAGTGATATTGCGCATAATATCACTCTGTTCCCTTATTTTCATAGTGACGCAGAATTGCACGTCACAGATTGCTTCTTGACTTGCTGCCACCTCACATTTTAATTTAAGAGCATTCCGCAAAACAAAGGGATATTCAGGATCACGTGACAGCCTGCATGTGACTAACACTGGGGATATTAACATGCTATCAGGCTTATGGCATTCCGAAGAGAGGCCACGCCACCCACAGCACCTCCACCATGATAACGTCTCCCAGACCTCTGTGACAACAGGAAGGGCTGCTAGGAGAGATTCATTACTGAGTATGGCTCAGCCCGTGATTAACAGAAACACAGCAGCATATAGATCAGTGCTGGCTGACCCTTTACCCAGAAAGAACAGGCTCGTGCAAAGACAAGCAGCTTTTAAAATAACATGGAGAGGTACATGCCTCAGTTCCCTATATCATTGTGATCGGGAAACGGGGTCCTGGGTCATATTGCAGGACTGGAGGATCCCTGATCGAGGTGCATTGCTCAGCAGACCCCCGTGAGACTGGTGTCACATGATCCATGGCACTGCCTGAATAGGGACAGAAGTCAGGGGTCATCGGCATAAGCAGTGTGCAGTTTGTGTCACTGCTCTTTTGTACGGTGTAGACAATACCACCATGCAGTGTTTTGCTGGGTCCATGGGCTCAGCACAATGGAGGATTTGCTGTCATGTAGGAGAAGTGAGAATGAACCATGCATTCCTTTCAAATCCTACAAGCAAGCCTTAATTTCCTACGTATGACACAGAAAACATTTTCCCTAGCAAACAGAGCGGCTTCCCAGGTGAGGAAACTGGGTGGGGTTCACAAATCCCATCTTGTTCTCCACTGGAGACACAGACAGACATGTACCTACTGACAGCATACTCTCCTAAAGAGAAATTCAGCCACACACCCCTCAAGGAAAGCTGGAGCTGAAAGAGGAAGCAATGCCTCTGACTTTGCAACCGGCCAGCAATGCGAAGACGAGTCACCATACAGACTCCAGTAAAGCGGCGCAGTGACTTTGGGCCCAAGCCTCAGCTAAACACAAACAACTTTTAAGGAAATTTTAAAAAAGGAACATGCGGGGTCAAGTGGTTAGCTATTGAGCTATTTCTTAAATCTCTGTATTTCTTTCTGCAGAATTTATAATTAAAGGTTCAGCTCTCTGATTTAGTCATTCATGATAAAGAGTATCATTCAGGCGAGTGGACCCCCGATGGCTTTCACGTCTCACTGTGGAGCAGTTTTGATTTCCACAGTGACGGTTTTACGACACGACACAGCAAAGACAAAACATCATCTAGGGAAGGACATTAGAGAAGCCAGTTCAACTTTGCACAAGAGGCCTTTGCAATATAGAGATACTGTGAAAGTGAGATTTCACCCCACCCATTTCGTCAGTGCGGCACAGCGCAGATAAGCAGGCGGGGCTGTTCTTTGCCCCCATGATGGGAAATGAAACATTTCCTTATTTCAGGTTAAAGCTTCAAAGCCAAACCACAAGAATTGAAAATAACGGGTGCCACATCTCTGTTTCTGAGAAATTAGAGCAGCGTTTCCCTATCAGCTCCTCAGAGACCCACCTACAGTCCACGTTTTTGCTCCCTCCCAGCAAAAACGTGGACTGGGTATTAGGAAACACTAAGCTAGAGAAGTTTTGGAAAAAACGACTATTCTGAAAAGTTAATTCACCGGCACTTAGGAATGTCAGTGAATACCTAAACACCTTCTAATTAAGAAACCACTCTAATTAGGCGGAAACTGATTCTTTTTATTTTATTTTTTTATCAACTGTATGTGATTCTGATTCATCTAAATTGTCAGTGCTTTTAATTTCTGTCTAAGTCATTTAATTGGATGATTCTTTGCTCTTATGAGAACCAGGCTGGGTGGAGTTCCTTTAATTCCCCCTAAAGACAAAGTGTTTGGTTACAGTTCCACCACCGCAGAAAGAAAAATGACAAAGCTAGGCACACATCACAGGCATTCGGTCAGTATATGATTATAGAAAAATGTGATTATAAAGGTTGTGTGTAAGAATGGCTTCCTAACAGGCAGCACAATAGGGCTATTCTGTGGACAATAGAGACACAGCAGATATCATGCAGCAAATTAAATCGCTTTTGCTTTGCGGTGTCAAAGCTCACCACAAAAGGATGACATGGCTTTGAAAAGATCATTTACAAATAATCAGAGGTGGACATTTCAGGTCCAGAAAGTAAAAATCCAAACCAGGATTTTGTTTCAACCAACCAGTTGAGTACAA
>JAODJW010000007.1:21251389-21265965 GCA_026777045.1 Hyperopisus bebe | reverse complement strand
CTTTATAGTCAACTGGTTGGTTGAAACAAAATCCTGGTTTGGATTTTTACTTTCTGGACCTGAAATGTCTGCCTCTGCAAATAATCACCCAGCAGAAGTTCAGTACAGCAATACAACACTGACACGTGTGTGAAAGTCATTTAACAGTGTTAAGGCAGTTTTTCGAGGCCAGCAAATAATCACCAAACTTACAGCGGACTTCTAGAACTCACTCAGAACCGCTGGCTTGATATTTTATGCCCTCCCATAAAGGTGGGCAGACTTTGCTCTTAATAGCGGCGCAGAATGACGTGTTCAAGCAGGGGGGTGTCCTCTCTCTGAGCAGCAGTCTTGGTAATTCCGTGGATAAAATACAGGGCCCACATGCAGAATGAACAGGGGGAGCCAGCGGTGATCGTACATCAGCCTGTGAAAGGTAACACTCGGGTCTCTAAAACCTGCCAAATTAATAACTTCACCGCCAGACTGTTTGTCATGATTCCAATATTAGAAAAGAGAAACAAAAGTTATTGTGGTGATAATGGTATATAATCACAACTACACAATCGCTGACTGTACGATATCGGAAATGAAATTAAAATAATGTAATAAAACAATAAGTACCAAGTATCATAAAAGAGAAAAGCTCATTACCCTTGTAAGGTACACATCTTTATTACAGCTTAATGGTAATGGCTTGTACTATATATTGGCAGTCCAAAATGTGAGCCTATGCTTTTAAATAAAACTGTATTTCTAATGCTACATTTGAACAATTTGGGGGACAGCAATCAATCTTTATCATTTCCAATGGGAAATACTTCAATATTAAAATATTCATATACATTTATAATGAATTCAGCAGGAGTTTCCAGTCATTGCCGGGATTTTTCTGAAGCCCTTCTGCTGCTGTGGAGTGGGGTGCCTGCCTTTGTACCATTCAGTAAATTGTGTGATGCTTGTATTGATAGAATGTCCATTGTTTTAGTAAAAAAATAAAGGCATTATTTATTCAGCAAGTAAAATTAACTGACGACTTTTGACAAGGGCATTATGGCAATTGTGTTATGACTTTTACTTACAGCATTGTTTTAAAGATGAGTCATATACTGTCATAGGATACAAACAGAAGGCACATTAGATACAATGAGAGCGTGTTATGTGTAAAGCAAACACACCAGATGGCTTACAATGCTCAGCTTTATACATGAAGTGGGTTATTACATGGAGGTAAATTCTGTGCCATCATTACATTGTGTGTCAGTACTGATAGCTCAATCAGTTTTCACCTTTTAAGGAATTTACATTTCTGCAAAATAAAGAGTTCTATCAATTGACATATGCAAATTTTGATACGTAAAACTGAAGGTCTAACACCAGTACGACCAGGTCATTCCGATGGAAAAAAAGAGATCAGTATAGTTTCATTTTTGCCTGGTGTGATTTGGGTGGGTCCTGAATCTCAATCTCAATCTACATCAGTCTCGTTATATTAAATGTTCGCATCGTATCATATTGTTATGTCTTTTCACATAACCTCAAAACAACCGTAAATGCGAAAAGTGCACCCTCACCACCCGTGTAAGCGCGCCCACACTCGCGCCTTATCACGTGACCCAGCCGGTTTAGAAGTGCCTGAAGTTCTCAGGGGGGGCGGGGACAGAGCCTTTTAGGGGTCAGACGCTGACCAATGAAAGCGCGAAGACGATGACGCCGTCGCCATATGTTCCGGGCAGCCCCGCCCCCAACGTGGATAGAAACTGCACTAATTCGAAAGCATTATATTGTCACAGTGCAGGAAAGAGGGAGGTGAGATGCAATGATGGGAGTTTTCATTTTAAATCTACTTAACTTCTTGGCAATCGTATAGGCGAGAAAATTATAAAACATTGGGAGAGACCTCGTCTGACGCACTGACGTTTCGATTTCGACCGGTTTGCGAACAGGATGTTCATTTTGATGAGAAGCCGGTAAGGTCATAAAGTGAGTTTTGTAATGAGTGACCTAGCTACTACCTCCATATCAGCATCACAGAAAAGGATCAAAGGGGAACGGATGATTTTAACACGCAGTTACTTTTGAATGTCACACATAAACAGGGATTGTATCTCTTATACGAAATGGATCATTTTGCAGCAGAGTGCCTTGTGTCAATGTCCAGTCGGGCTATTGTCCATGGTCCTAGAGGGAACAGGGAGATAAAACAAGAAACGGTATCTGCCCCAAGGATCGGAGAAGAGAGTAAAGATACGGTGGCAAAAGACAACTTTGTGGTGGCCAGAATTTTAGCAGATTTCAACCAGCAGACCTCAGCCAGTCCATTCGACCAGACAAAAATAAAAGACGAGAACAAACAGTCACCGCTTTCAAGCGACGATGGAAACGCTGCCACACCTACCACCATCAACGGTAGCACCGGTCCCAAACAAAGAGTAAGGCGCATGAGAGGAAGCGAGCACGAATCTCCCCAAAAGAAGCACAAATGCCACTATTCAGGGTGTGAAAAAGTTTATGGCAAATCGTCTCACCTTAAAGCCCACCTAAGGACACATACAGGTCAGTTGCATGTTAAGTAAATAATTGATGGTTGGCAGAATATTTAACTACAGCTCCTTATCGAGCGCACCTTGAATTCCTGGATTGATTTCTGGATTTCGGTGTGATTTTGGTAAAAGTGTTGCTTTAAGATAGGCGTACAGGTTCATCGGGGTATGAGCCCCAGCTCGGCGCCCCATTCCTTCCGTGGGTGTTTTTCTAAAAACACAGAATGCATTTTGTGTAATTATATGTTTCGGCATATTACGCGTATAAGTCTGCCTGCTGTTCTGCACATCAGATACAGTAACGCCTGCGAAAAAGAAGAGCCGCAGCTTTCCGTCCCCGTTTACCTCACCAGTCACCTTCGGGTTTTTCAGGACATGACCCAGGCTCCGGCTGACATGCAGTCGGGAGGGGGTAACTGCAGACTCCCTTTTTTGCTGCCTACATTTGTGCAGTACTTTTTAAAAATGAGCCCGAGCAGGCCGTTAGTGCCTGCAGATGCATGATGTAACTAGTGATAAAGTATGCATCCTCCTGCGCATGAAAGTATGGAGCGACTACGACGGAATGTGTGAACTTAAGGAAAACTTCGGGGATACGCGGCGAGCCCCCACCCCCAGATACGCGAGCGGATCTGCAGGCAAACGTCCGCGATCACGATGCACAGCTTTAAAATTTATATATCTGTCCCTGGATTATGGACCAGGAAGGGGAAAAGGCAGAAAAGTGGGGGGTTGGTGTGGGCTGTGCGGTGCCCGTCTGACTCCCGAGCTCTTTGTTGTGATGCACCACACCCCCTCGGAGGGCCTGCCAGCTGATCTGGCCAGCAACAGACCCAGCTAGCTGAGCGCCGAACTCCGAGCCGGCAGGGGGGTGTGAGATTCCGGATCCCGGCCGGCCCACGGATTCATGTTTTGGGTGTATACGAATAGACGGCGCCTCTCTGGTTATCTTTGTATTATTTGCATGTATATCCGGAGCTGTAACACATGCATACGAGGGTGTGTTTGTATGTTAGTGTCGCACGTAGAGGGATTCACGGTCTCTTTAGCTGCGGGAGAGCGAGCTGGTCTGTCCAAATTATTAGCTTTTTATATTGATCACGTTTTTTAGGTTCTGGTCTGCTTTAAAATTACGATTGCTATCGTGTAGTCTGATTTTAAGAGTCTTAACGATACATTGAGGCGTCTGGTAACAATAGTAATGTTAGTAATAATGCGGACATGGCTTTCAGCTGCCAGGGCGCGCAGTTCTTTGAGTCTAAGGAGCATGAAAGTAGCAGTGCGTTTGAGTATTTTGATCAAAGGTGTTACTTAAATGGCACGTCAGGTGGGGTGTTACTACGGTGTTTTTCAGGTGTTTGTAAGGTATAGGTTGTATTTTCGAATGCGATTGTGTATTTTTAACGGTTAGGGGCCCAGTGAGCCCCTAAGCTAAAACACGTTGACACACAAACTGAAATACACCCCGAAGCTGTCGTGTCTTGCTCTTAAAGCCATGGTCGAATTTTTTTTTTTTTTAAATTAAAGGTTCTCCTGCAACAATTGCCGATACAAGTAAAATCAGTTCCATATCTCAATGCACAATGGTCCATTAGGACATATTAACGTCAAATATTCTAATAAACTGCTACATTTTGTTCTTGAGCTCTAATGCGCTGATGTATAGCTTTTAAACCGATGCTATATATATATATAATATAAACAAATGACGAAAACGGCATGAGTGCTGTAAGCTTTCAGTGACATAAAGTGCTTTTCAGGCATCTAACGAGCGACAGCACCCTGTACCTTAGGGTGTTTTGCAGGTCAGACACGACCTTTTGGGCGGGCAGCGTTACTATTAAATAATGAGTTTCCCGTCTCACTTGTTGGGGTAATCAGAGAATGTGTGTCAGTCAAGTGGAGGCTGCAGCTCCGCTCTGCGTTTGGCTGCTTTTCCTGGGCGCATCGGGCCCTTTGCTGCCAGGCTGTACTAACAGAGCGACGAGGCACGGATCCCCCTTCTCTGTACAGGCTGATACTGAAACGGGAACGTGCTGTTCCAAAAGCAAAGTTTAAAGCCAAGTGGCGTCCTTGACTCATAACAGCCGATACCGAGGAACATTTTTGTTTCAGCTTGAGTTCTATCGTGTATGTTTGGGTCATATTTGCCCCTTTTTATGTGGCATCGCAGACGCACAGCACGATTGTGTTTTTGAATGAGTCCTTCAAGCCTGGGGACAAAATTGAATAGCATGTTCTGTAATCACCTATTACGTGCAGAATCACCTGATTTTACTATAATCACCATACCTATAATCACTTTCCCATGCTGCACACTCCGCAGTATGGTAATTAAGGGTATGCTTTTGGCAGAGTCGCATGGTGTAATTTTTCTGCGGTCATAGCAGAATGATAAAACGAGGCCTGTGGGGAGAAAGCGAGGCCTCCACTTCCTCTTCGCTTAGCTCTGTCAATTCAAGGAGCTGTGAGTCACGTGGGGGTGGAGACCCAAAGAAAAACGTGGCGGTCCCAGCCCCCTGGAGAAATGCAGATTCTAAGTTTTCATTGTATACGAATTGAAAATATTACTGTATTCAGAATAAATCAGATATTTGCTTGTGTAAACAATGTACAATACCGCTATTAAATATAAACATTTCAGTAATTTGTGTTTAAATGAAATAACATAAAATTTTAGGTAATCAAAAACTGGACAAAAGTAGTTTTCCTGTGTACATTTTGCCAACATTCTCTACAAACAGTGCAGTGTAATCAAACTGGGAGTGGCTCCTTTCTGAACACTGGCTTCAGAAGTTATGAATTCTGATAAGACATTTAAATCTCCCTTGCTATTTATTAAATCTGTTCAAATACCTCTTTTTGTGGGCAAGGTCTTGGCCTGTCATTAATCACCACAGTGACATAATTTTCTTCTGCTGAGCATTTTTAGCAGGGTAAGGAGAGCACAGCTGAATGCACTGCTGTTGTTCCTACAGGGGGCTGATTCTTTCTCATTGCTAATTGTCTTGTATCTCGAGGATGGCTTGTGTTGTGGTACCACTCGTGCTGTTAGGTATATTTACATTGCTGTTTGGTCTGCTCCTCTGTTAATTTCCTACATGGTTTTTGAACATGTACAGCTGAACAGTGCTGGCTGTCATGCCTCTGTGTCTCACTGAAATATTGTGATAGTTTTATTCTCAATTTTGCATGAAGCACAGTTTGGGGTGTTGGCCATAGTGCCACTTAAAAATAAGCCACGTTCTTCATATTCATTAATCTTCACAGCATTCTGCTTATGCTGAAAGGCCTCCTGTGCTTTCCATGCTCTCTCGATGTCATTGGCCTTTTTCTCTTAAATTTTGCACAATATCAGTATTCAAACAAGGGTTTTTCTGATCATACTGCCACTCTAAGGGCCCCTTCATGTTGTTTTCATTCTGAATTTGCTTTCAAATGAGCTTTCAGTTTCTGTGTCATGAGTACATTATGTTCTTTGCTTATCTGATCTTCAGGAAGTGAAGGTGTTCCCTTTTAATGACAGACAGGGCAGGGGGCCTGGACGTGTGGGTTGTTTTTCTTCTCTGCGTGTAACACGTCGAATCCAGGAAGGTTTTCTGGGACAACAATGAACACCAAGCGTCAGAGGAATGCGTTTTTCACATGCCAGCCCAAAATTGTTTACCAGATTCATTTTATGATTGTCACAGTTGCTAGCAAGAAAGAATTCAAAATTTATAAAATGGTGTGTAGGGTATTTTGTTTGTAATAGTTTAGTGGTGTAACATAGATGATGTAGGGGCTGCAAGAGCTCCAGGCTGAGACTGAAGAGCAGCTACATTTGAAGGAGACTCTACATTCATGTTTCCCCCTGGGATGTAAATGATGCCAAGCTGGCCTTTTCTCCTAATCCACATAAACACCACGAGCAGATTGCTACCCAGTTAGATCTTGGCCGATGGTCTGCTCTGAGCCACAGCCTGGCGGGTCTCATCCGATACCTCAAGCTTTTGTCTTTCATCCTCGACCCGGTTCTGTCATCTTCTTCCATCCGCGACTAAGCAGGTTCTCAGATGAAGCACTCCCTCCTCCATTTAAGAGGCCCGCATGTCATAAGAAGAAGCTTAGCGCCAGCAGCAGCGACGCGCAGAGAGCAGCGAGGTTTCCGGCACTGTGGTCCAGACCCCACTTTGGTGGTATCTGGAGGACCAGGCTTTGGGCTCTAGAGATCCTGTGGAGATCTAGTCTGTTGTCAGTAAAATATAAAAAACACATGGACTCAGAGTCTTCTGCAGAAGTGTTTGTCAACCCAGTCCTTGGAAACCCACAGACAGTCCATGTTTTCACTCTCTCCCACTTCCAGGGAGCTGGGTGGAAGCAAAAACATGGACTGTCTGCAGTCCTCAAGGACTGGATTGGGAAACACTGTTCTACAGCATGTCGAGAATGGAGAGTTTAACCTCTCCATTATACAGGTCTGGCTTTTACACTGTGAGAGGCTCATTAATCAGTCTGTCTGGGCATCGTGTCAGCGAGGCACGCAGTGTGGCGTGGGGAGCGGGAAGAGCAGGATGAACATCCAGTGAATGGCGAGGCTTCCTGGTGCGGCGGGGGGAGGGGCGGGCACATGCTGAGGTGGAAACCGTCCAGCTTTTCCAGACAGCTGAATGCGGCCCATGTTTCGCAGCATGTCCTGGATGCCGTGGGTTTGTCTGTTATACTCGGTGATGTAAGTGTAGGGGCATTTGATGACTGGGCCTTGAGTAGCAGGTGAACGGGCAGCCATCGCCGTGGATACCGATGGGCCGCCAGACCCAGGTGCATATAATAAGCAGCATCTGCGGCCTCGTGTGGAATCTTAATTTTGTGCTGTTTTAATAAGAATTTAATTAATTTTACAGCTGATATTTGAATGCTGCCCATTTTTTTAATCATAACCATTTGTTAAATTTATTAGGTTTCTTGTGTCTTTAATTGATTTAGCCTTTTTAATAGAGCATTTTCAGAGCTAGCTGTGCAGTGTGCCTTTCTGTTTTGGTAGCAGCGGGTAGAATATATGTGTATAAGGCCACAAAAGCTGACCATCTGGACGCCCACTTGTTCGCTAGGCATCGTGTACATGTGTGTGGGTCATGCATGAGGCAGCAGATTCTTTTGGACTCCTTTCTGGCGTCTATGAAGAAAATAATGGGGTGTGTTTGTATTTTGCGGTTATTTACGTACAGTAGCTTGTGTTTATAGTGGAGCTGAAGAAAATAATGAAGACCACATGTTGACTCTTTGATTCGCCTTACAGGATTCCCACGCATTGGCAGACTCTTAAAGAGAAAAGTGAACAGCCCCCCCCCCCCCCCCCCCCCCCCCAAAATAAAGCCAAGCACGATTAACAGCCTTAGTCTCAAGTCAAAATGGTAAAATTGGTACAAAGGTGATGGTCAGAGATGGCCATGTTCTGCATCTTCTACCTCTGGCGTATCCACATACAGCTCTTCACGCTTGCTGTTTGTAAGTCAGGAGTAGAGAGAAGTTTCACTATGGAGTGTAGAGGGCCGGCATTGGTCGTAGTATCACCTAGGCAACGCAGTCGCCGTGTCTTCTGCTTCATCCCGGCATTCCTCCTGCGTTCTGCCAGACTAGCTGCTGCCTTTCAGTCCTTTAACTGCTGCACCACCTGCTGGTTTGCCTCTGGCACACTTTCCTGAGCCCAAAGTCCTCCCCAAGGAGAGGAGTCCCATTTCCTGAAGGTTTTCCCGGTTCGTTAACCCTCCCTTAAAGTCCGTTCCATACGTACGAAAAGTCACACTGATGTGGACCGATGGCTTTATGAGGAGTAAATCTTTAAGGAGGCTTCTGGAGTGCATACTTCTCTCAGATGACTAAGGGCCTTTAATTTTATGTGTTGCAGGAAGTACACCAGCGTATTCTTGCATTTCATTTGGCGTACATCTGATACATCGAGGCTGGGAGTGTGAGCCGTTACTTGGTTTGGAAGCATTTGACCTGTATCTGACCCTCTGCTCGTCTATGAGGTCCATCTTCTCCATAAAAACAACACTGGTCATGATTTAAGGGAAGTTTCCCATAAAAAAAGAAAAACATAATATTTTCTGATGTTATTCTAATAATCCACATAGGCACTCCTTGACGAACCCTGTGCCTGCCTTGTGGATTTTGGCACTTTTTGGCTGTTGAAAGAGACACCAAACACTCTCCCCACCTTGTTTTGTGTTGCATTCAAACTTTTTTCAATGTCCAAATTTTTTTTTGAAAATAAAGTTTTTTTTATTGGTTTTCTTAAACATAACATACACGTACAAAAATCCAACAACAGCTAGGTTAATGTACTATTTACAAAAAAAAAAAAAACAGACACAACAATGGTGATCACTGAGTAATAACCAGAGATAACACTGTAGAGCACAACAGGTTAGTCAAGTCACAATCTAAACATGGATCTATTATCAGTCATCCTTTGAAAGCACAGTCTGAATAAATTTCTCCCATATGTCCACATCTTTATAATTTTGATTCAATTTTGCTAACAGTTTTTCATATGATACACTCTCAGTCATAAATTCAATCCACATTTTAATTGTAGGACATTGAATATCTTTCCAAAATGTAAGTATCAGTCGTATTGCTGTGACTACACCCACTGTAATAAGAGAGAACTCCTTGTTTTTGATCTGAAATCAGTCTTAGGTTTTCACAGTTATTGTCATCGATCCTTAAACAGAGTTGGTAAAATTTCGATGTTTTTTGGATGGGTCTTGGTAGTTCAAAGAAATTTTCTAAAACATTTTTATTTTGTTCCATGGGAACCTTTACCTTCAAGCAGTGTCTAATTTATAAATATTTCTAGAAATGATCACGACCTTCTAACTGAAATTCTTCTTTCAAATTATTAAAAGACAAAAGCGTATTATTACTAAATAAATCCTTTAGTGTACGTATTCCGTTTCTAAACCACTGTCTCCAAATTCAATGTCCAATTTAAACAAGCACGTTTTTTGTTATGGGCTACATATTTATAACTAAATATCCAGTTACGCCGAGGAAAAGCCTTTTGGGCTTGACAATAAATTATGACTCTGAACTTTAAAATTCATTGGCTAACCCACTCCTCCACCGCAAGAAGCTGTGCTGACATTTTAATCCCTGTGTGTGACCCCTGCTTGACCTCTGATCCAGGTCACATGACACATTGTGAGGTTGAGCCAAGCATAACGGGTATGTGGATGGCTACATCCATGACACCCATGTGGGACTGAGGAGCCGTCCACTGGCTAGCGGCTCAGGGGGGTGTCCGGGGCCCATGTAAGGGGTACACCAGAGTATCGGCATTTTATCTCCTGTTTCCAGCTGTTATTTCAGCCCTTGTGTGCCAGGTTAGGTGTGGATTCCGCTTTACCGTGAATCCCGGCGCGCTCACGGGAGGACGTCTGTGAAAGCCCCAGACGGGGAGCGCTTATGTAACCTGACTACCTGTGACATAATGGTGCTGCTGCTTTTTGGTTAGTAGGAGAGGCAGTGTGAACGTTCCGGAAGCGAGTCCCTCTCAGGGTAACTAGGTCACTGTGCTCGTTAGAGCAGAGCACTGATCCAGAGCCTCCCTAATTACCCCTCCCATTCCAAGAATGGCAGACTGTGTAGCCGCCTCCGGCACGGCTCCTAACGGTGCCCTCCCCCTGCTCATTGGCAGGCCCTGACGTCATCGTGGGCGTCCGGGCTGCCCCGGGGGCTGCTGGCAGGGGGGTGATGGGCGGCTGTTCAGGGCTGTGGGCCCCCCATTGCTCTGTTTCAGGAACAAAGGGGGGCATTTTTTTTTAGGCTTCTCCGGGTCTCTCGTTGTACAATCCAGAATCAGGAAAATAGTGCCTGACGTCAGGAGGCGGGCCAGCCAATCCGGCCCACCATGAGTGCCCGGCCAGCCAATCCGGGCCACCAAGAGTGTCCAGCCAGCCAATCCGGGCTACCATGAGTGTCCTTACGGAAGAGTGTCCCAGGCCGGGAAGGCGGGACATGGAGTGTCACGCGTGCATTTCTCACTGCATTGTGAAAAGCGGTTAGCTTATAGATAATGTGGAGTCTCAGGCATAGGTGTTCCCATTGAATCACGAAAAGCACATTTTTTTGCTGCACTGCAAAAAACACTCTTAGCTTATAGTGTCACACGTGCATTTCTTACTGCATCGTGAGCGCGAGACACAGCAGGGTGCATGCTACAGTGCATAGACCGGCATGCAGAAATGCAGAGGATGGGCAGATTTAGGCCCCCTGGGGCCCCATGGTCTTTGTGTGGCCTGGCTGGGCGTCGTCTGCACGCCCGCTAAAAGCTTTTCCACTTCACTGACGCGCCCCCCCCGCCCCCCAGGGGTCTGACCCGGAAGCTTCATCCATGAGTCTGTGTCGTCAGGTGCGGCTGCGATGCAGGCTTTTTAAAGGCAGGTGTCATGGCTAGTTGCAGGTAACTGATATGCACTGGCTTCACTGGCTGCCCCCTGCACATGGTCTCCTTGCTCACCTCCCCCTTTCTGTGAAATATTCATGCCATGGAGTCTATTACCTCCTGCCTGTCTCCGTGCGGTGAGTTGAAGGCCGTCCTTTAGCCAGGACCCATGACTCTCACGGTGGGGGCGCGCTGTCTGAACTGGGAGGGGGAGCTTGCTCTGTCTGAATTAGAGGAGGGATCTGTTCGAATCGGGGAGGGATAAATTAGGAATCGGGGGGGCTTTGTCTGAATCGGGATGGGGTCTGTCAGAATCAAGGGACACTGTCTGATTTTGGGGGGGGGGGGGCATCTGTCTGAATTGGGAAAAGTACAATCAAAGCGAAGTAATGTTTCTGTGTAAAAATGACCTTGGATGTTTGTTTTTTGAGGGGTCTTGCTGGACTACATTCAGCAGTGTGTGACATGTAAATGTGCCATAGCCCCCGCCCCCCCCCGGGTATGTGTGTGCGCGTGTGTGTGTGTGTGTGTGTCTATGCATGCATGCTCCTGAATTTCCTGTGTGCGGGGCGTCTAACTCTCTGCCCATCTGGAGATGAGGGTGCTCTGCCGTTTGAGCTCTGTCACTCTGTGGCTTAGTGGTGGTTTGGGGGGGGGGGGGGCGTCCTCTGCTCTCTGGTTTCCCACCCTAGATTGTGTTGAATTTGCACCGTGCTGCTTGATTGACTTGTGTATTGTACTTACATAACAAGCATAGCTGTGGATGGTCTGTGAGTGACGCTTGTTTTCAGACTGACCCTAAAACACTGAGTCTGTCTCCTTCCCCCTTATAATAAGTAAAAAAAGTCTCGTAAAGTAGACTTGCTGTTTTTACTGAAATGTACTGGGGAGAGCCTCACATCTGGATTTGGCCCCTTCCTTCTAAATAAATGCACCAGTGACGTGGCTTCATTGTGTTATTTTAAAGCGTGATGTAACTGAGTGAACCACGAAAGAACGGCCATTTTGAAGTGAGGCACAGCTCACAAAATGCTCGATTAGCCGGTGTCTACCCCTTTCTCACGAGACAGTGACAGGCCCCCGGGAAACACTACCCCCCCCCCGTCTGCTTTCTGGAGACTCACGTCCCCCACCGTGAGAGGCTTTCGCGTGTCATGTACAGTCATGTCAATACGGGACTGGCTGCTGATTTGAAGGTCATTATCTGGCAGCCGGCTAATGAGGCTGCCTGTCTGGCTCCTGAGGATAAGGCTGTGACTGAAAGACCACAGCGCAGCACTTCTCTGAGGCCCCCGTCAGCATTTAAAGGTGCCAGGAACCCCAGTAGGTATTCAGATGGTCATGCAGTTTGGGGGCCGTCCCCTCGCACCCCCCCCTGCTGCCGTGGCCCTGTACTCTGAGCGAGACTTATTTCGCCTTTTTCTGCTGAGGAGCCGGTATTTCCCGCAGAGTCACGCTACCGGCCCTCAGTGAAAACACGTTTTGCGTAGCAAACAGTTATGAAGGAACACCCTTTTAATCGATGGCTGTGGTGTTTTTATGGACCCTAAAACAAGCGCTGACTTCCCCTTTTGCTTCTAGTGCGATAAATAGCAGTTTACTTTGTGATTAAGCGTCTGGTTCCACCACGGGCTGGAGCCACACTTGGCACACCTGCTGGTCAGTGGCTACGCTAACCGCTGGCGAGGGTGGCAGCACCGGGCACAACATGGGGGGGAATACAAATTCAGCTGGCTTATAGCATTAGCAGTTTGCTGGGGGGTGATCCTGGTGACTCCTCTGGGTGAATAAGGTACTGTTAGAGTTTCATGTGTTATGGTGCCCAAACAAAAGACCTTCATTGTTCATCTATTTCGTGGGAGGCTAGGCCAGTGCAGGTGGTTCATCTGGCTGATATCAGTCTGTGTGACTCTGTGGTTGTATTTCGGGGCTGTCTGTTGCTGGAGACCCAGGTATGAAGGCGCTTGCCAGGTACCTATTTAACGCAGCCTTTCAGAGGCTGGCATAGCCCCCCATTTGTTTTAGAAAATAAATAAGTAGCTAGTGAGTAAAGTCAGTATCTAGCTAGCTGGTTAACAGAAAATGCTGCTTCAGCATCTTACTGTATGTGTTTATTTAATATTTAGTGTAGTGAATGTCTGTGGCCAGCAGGGGGCCTGCATGGTATGAGTGGTGGTAAACGCCGGCATCTGTTTTGCCGTCCTGCAGGAGAGCGGCCCTTCCCCTGCACCTGGCCGGACTGCAGTAAGAAGTTTGCGCGCTCCGACGAGCTGGCGCGGCACTACCGCACGCACACCGGCGAGAAGAAGTTCGGCTGCCCGCTGTGTGACAAGCGCTTCATGCGGAGTGACCACCTGATGAAGCACGCCCGGCGCCACTCTGGCTTCGAGCCCGGCATGCTAAAGCGGCCCTATGGGCCAGCCTTGGGCGTGGCCGCACGCACCGGTTCGCTCAGCGACTACAGCCGCTCGGACGCCTCCAGCCCCACCCTGAGCCCCGCCAGCTCACCTTAAGCCCCACCCCCTCGTCCAAACCCCGCCCACCCACCTTAAGCCCCACCCGCACTTTCCTTCCTGGCCAGACGGATGGCCGTGGGCCCCGTCACTCGCGTGTTGCACACTTGTCCGCTGCCTCCTAAGCGCTAATCCCCTGTTCGCTTGCTGCACTGTAAATAACGGCCTGTTGTAGTGCAATCTTTTGTGCAACTCAAAAGAAACAGAAAAAACCAAAAAAAAAAAATAAAAAAAAATCGAAAACACACCTTCCCCAGAAGGCCATCTTTGCTTAGTATTCAATATTTATGTACTGTTTTTAGCTTATGGCACTCGCCGGGGTATCGATAGTGTTCTTATTTAAGTTTTTCTTTAATTTTAAACAACTCATTTCAGGTTTAAAAATAACAACAAAAATTAGCAACAAGGAAAAAAAAAAAGACAGATGATTTGAGCGGTATATAAAGTATTCTTCACCTTTATTTAAATTGGGGGGGGGGAATCACATCTACACCTCAGGATTCAGGACAGTTGTTTTATTAACTACTTACTTGACTGCACAATACAAACATCACTTTACTCCGAAATTCAACTGGGTTGAATTTTGTTCCCCTCTCAGGGACGGCCTTGCTAGCTTGAAAGAGTGAATGCAATGAAGATAAACACACAGAAAGCAGCCTTACACTCAACAGGATTTGCACTTTTTTTTTTTTTTTTCCTTTCTTCATCTGTTAGTTTTCACACTGGGGGAAACTAGCACTGGATTAATGTCACTCAGCCCAAGGTTTAAGTTTGCTTTTGTTTCTATTCGCCCTTGAGACTTCATTCTCATTTCTCCGTTTCTCAGTGTGTGGGAATAAAACCGGATCTCCATTAAAACACAACAACCTCAGCGACTCCATTTCTGTTCTCTTAAAGGGAAACATCTCGGACGTGAAGCCCGGGTCTCGCACCCCAGGTTATTTGTCCTGCACTAAAACCTGAACCTGCCCAGCCAGAATAACGATCAACGGGATTTTAAATTTAGATGATTGAAGTTTCAAAGCAGCTGTTTACAAATTAAGACCTACACATCCAGCAATACAAGGTGTCAGTGTCTGTTTGTGGAAGAAAGGGACTTGCAACAGTTAA
>JAODJW010000007.1:21232518-21251376 GCA_026777045.1 Hyperopisus bebe | reverse complement strand
CCCCGCAGAGCACATGCCACACCCCCCCCAAGCCAACCCGAGGGTCACATCTGCGTTACAGGACATCATAAACCACTGAGAAGTGGCTGTTTCCTCTTCCTGTCCCAAAAGACTGGCTCCTATCAGCTGCAGGAATGTGTCCATCTTGCCGGACTTGGGGGATTTGATCGCTAGCCAATGGTGCTGTTTGCCTTTCCCGTCACTCTCAAGCTGCCGTTAGAGGGACATCCCACTTGGGGGGCGGGCCACTCTCGGGCCCAAAGGACTCCAGACCCCTGACAAGCTGGGAGGATTTTGGCAGATTCCTGGCAGGGCACCAGCGTCTAGTTAGCGACGGCTATCTGGGAGAGACAGTGGGGTAGCCCTGATCCAGAGGCCCTAGATAAGGGCCGGCATCACCGGGAGCTGACCAATCAGAAGAGCCCACACCCAGCTACACCCCTGGGTCACAACGGAAACAGGGTGCCAACTGCCAAGCCTGGGAAGAGCGCACTGCAGCCTCTGAGGGCTTAGTGATAGGGGGGTTAACTGGATCCTCACTGGGGAAATGCAGGAGTGGGGTGCTGTGAACTCTGCCCTGCATTGCATCGTGGGTACTTCACAGAGGCACATTGATAGGGGATCCACGATTTCTGGAAGGGTGGGGCACTTTTTACACGATTTCAGGAAGTCGACTTACCACGTTACCTGCTGCACTACTGTCCCATCATGGCGCATTTAGACAGTGAGAGGACGGGGAGGGGCTGCTGGCTGGTATCGCAACCCCCCCCCAGAGCCTCCAGAGTTGCATTAAGAAACTGCAGCGGGGGGAGGGGGGGGCTCTACATCCACTTTGTTGCGGCTGCTTTAGCATGTGGTAGAGTACATTACCTCTTACCTCTGAAAGCTTTCCAACAGCTGCTTTTAAACTCTCCCTCTCATTACATGCTGCCTCTGTACCCCCCTCCCCCGCTTAACGCGTCGCCCTGAAACATATCAGTCAGCCGGCAGAAGGGAAGAGTGCGGCCAATTCACACTGATGTTTCCCGGGTATGGCAATGCAATAACTCTGCTGTAATCCCACGTCCCTCCCTAGTTCCGGGTAAAGGCTGCAAAGGCCCACGGGCACTCGGGACATAGCCAGAGGACAGAGGGCCATGCAGCCTGAGTCACATGTTAACCCACTGGTCCCCTCCTCTCTGGTCAGTACCCCCCCCCCCCCCCACCGTCCGCATGCTCATACCTGCGACTCGGAAAGGCAACGCTCTGCTTGTATGACAAGGGAAGTGGATCTAGGACCATGAATGGGCCCCCTTGTCTCCCCACCTCCACCCAGGCCACCTCTCCTGCCACACCCCCCTCCCCCCCAGCATTTTCCTTAATAAAACGCCCCTGCAGCTGCCGTGTAACGCCAAAACCAGCTCCAGCCAGACGACCCTTGCGCATCTAGGGATTCCTCTGTGTGCCGAAACCGGAGAACAACACCCTTCTCCTGTGTCCTAGGAATCGCCGTAAGACACAGCTCTACCCACAATCCCCCTCTGCCTGTCACATGATCAGCAGTGATCACTAGTCACATGATCAGCAGTGGCTGGGCTTTAATGGCCAGTCGAGAATAAACATGACGAGATCTGCCACTCATCAACAGAAAGTAAACAGGGAAGATTCACAAGCGGTAGTTTGATTTATAGGTTTATCATATATAGATTCCTAGATATATATATATATAAACCTATATAAGTTAATAATACTTGAAAGAGAAAAGGTTATTAGAGGACAGTCTCCGGTGTTCGGATGTCTTGTGCTGTTTGCTAGATGAATAATGCATTAGGGCTGCCACTGCACAGTTACACGCCCCCCCTCCCCATTCAGCTGATCCTCTGTGGCCCCCATGCACCGCTCGACACTGCGGGCCAGTGTAGGAGCAGACTCATGCAGAAAGCTCCCCGTGCCTCCCCCACACTGCACGGTAATCCCCGCGCCTTGACCACTCATTACGTCGCCGCTCTGCAGGTTCAGGGGGAACCAGCAGGTGACCCGTGCAGTGACTTTCCCTCAGAGCCTTCCTGCGAGGCCTTACTGTATCACGCTTACTTGTCGGGTTGCCAGCGGCCGGCTTTTGCTAGCATACCGAGAGAAACTTCCAGAAAGAGGGATGAAACATTCAGTGCTTCAGCTGTCCTGCTTTTGTTTATACAGTTTCTTTTATTTTCACTGTACCAAACTACTTGAGACACATGAGAAATGCCAATTTCTAACTGCCTGACGTGTAGCTCATCAGTATTTATTTAGTGCTTGGCTAACAAATTAGCATTTAACTTCATGGTATTGTGGGAATATTCATTTTAATCTGTATATGTTCTTTTAATGGGTTGTTTTTTCCCCAAATACTTTTACTGTTTTCATGTCATGTTTTGATTATTGTGATTATTATCTCTCTATTCTGTATTCTGTCTGCATTTCCATTATTCGTGTTATTAATTCAGCTCATGGCATCGTCCTGTCATTCCCCTCCCCAGACACATAGAGTAATGAATACTGAAAATGAAAGCGCAAACTCTCCTATTTTACACAGAGACACTGAATTTTATTGTTGTTATCATTATTATTAATAATAATGATATGCTTTCCTGAATATAAAGGTTTCCTCTGTCTCTCAGCACATGGGGCACAGGAAGTAGCATGATGTGACAGGAAGTACCGTGGCCTGAAATGAGGAGGGAAACTGCGAGACATTTTAGCTACTCGGTTGCATTTCTACATTATCCACCCGCGTAACCATAGAGACCACAGCATTGTGATGTACTACATTATACATATAAATATATACGTTTTTACTTAGTTGCTTCTTTTTATATGTGCCGAACTATATGGGGAGCATATAATATACATACTGACATGCCGTTTCTGGCGTTTCTGTGCCCAGTGGAAAGGGGAATTCCCGAGAAGTTTGGCATTCTTGTCCATTTGGCTGTTCCCAAAATCACAACAGCATACTGAGGGCACTGACTTTAATCCGTTTCAAATGGCCCATGTCACACGACTGTTTGACTGTATGTTAAATGTGATTGTCCCTTTCACCCCGACACGCAGTCGTCACACATCCGCCGTCATATTTACCGCGAGTACTTGACGTTATCTGTGTACTGCGTGTGCTTCAGGATGACGTGAACAAGTCGTTTGAAATCAACTTTAAACTTGTGTGCCAAAGGCATGTAGAAGACCATTCCATTAATGTTATAAGACGAAATTGGAAAAATCTGTAGTGATGTTTCGAAGCATAACAAAACATAACTGTTTTTGTATGAATGGCAGATAGACTTGTGTGCAGGATTGAATGGGTTTTTTTTGTGTATTAAATAAATCAATTTTAGTTTTAAAACTGCAGCTGACTTGCTAGTAATGCGCTTTGATACATTTGATTCCATTAAGATGTTGAATTATCATGCTGTACAGGATAAATGTAATGCAGTTTGGTATAGCGGATCTCTGGTTAATTCTCCTGCTCTGTACAAGTCTGTGTCTGTCCATTCCGAACCTGCCAGCATCACCACATGCTGTCCAGAGCCACCCAGTATACCACAGCTTCATTTTAATTGTATATATTTATTTTTTACATCTTCTGTACATCGACTGTGATTCATTAATTATAAGTCTTTGTGAGTAATAGATTTGGTACTTTTTTCTTCAAAAATGTAAACGTTGGCTTTTTTATTATTATTATTATTATTATTTTTGGTTCTTTCGTTTAGTTTAGTCGTGTTTTTCTAAGAGTGCTTCTTCTCTGTCCAGTAGGCTGGTTCCTCAGGCAAACCTTCTGCTCTTTTGTTTGAAATCTGAGCTCCGTGATAAAAGGGAATTTGGAAAAATTCACTCACTGTCCGTCGTGTCGGACTGCAGGACGATGCAGCCCGAGCCCTTCCCAGTGATGGCGGAATGACGAGGACTGTTGTCTCCTTGGATACTGCTGCTGGTGGCCGTGGAAGGCACCTTTGCGGTTGCTCTCCACTGCGTGCTTGGTGTCCTCTGCGGTGGACACGGTGTGTGAAGCAGCCATCGGCAATGTGAACCAGAGCAGTAAACCCCTCTGTTCTAAGCTGCATCTGGGCAGGTGCCCGGGGAAGCTTATGACAGTATGAGATGAAATCGGAGACAACTGATTAACCAGCAATGCCTGTTGGCTGGCATGAAACGAGTGAGATGATATGCCAGTATATCTGTTGCAAAGAAGTAGACTTACTAACCATGTTGAGTTAGTTACCCCTCTTTATTTCATGTAGACTACATTCAGGAATCGTAACCAAAGGAAAGATGAAAGATGTCCCTATGATGTTTGGTGACTGTATCCAGACGTCAATGTGAGAATCTGCACAGCCGTCGAACGGCTCCTGCATCCCCTCGTCCGTGCCGACGTGCGATCGGCTCCACCACCTTCCTGCCCGTTTTCCCGGCGATCCCCTGGGGTCCGCGAGCGATGCCGTTTTTGCTGGTGTGTCTTCGCCGCACCTCAAGCGCGCTTCGCCACAGGCTTGTTGGGTGAGCCTTCTGCCGTGGTGTTTTCTTTAAAGATCCCCATGTTAGAATAGGACAATTCCAGAAGCCATGTAATCATTTCCTTGGTTTTGCTCAATATCTGGACGTATTGAGGCCTGATGAGTTTTTTTTTCGATGCCTACTGCGAAGACATTTACGCCGTGAATACGTGCACATTTACTAATCCGTGAAGAATGTCAGTTATACCCAGTCATTGTTTTTCATGGATTATCTGAACAGAGGCAGTAATACTGCATCAAGCAGTTTGGAAGCCTGAGCTGGTAACCAGCACGCTAGTGACCACGTCCCCTTCCCATATGCCTCTTTTAGCGGATTATATTTGGGCCTCAGGTCAGTGGTCGTCTCGAACACTGTGATCATACACAGATGTACAAATAATGATGTGAGCCAGTGAAAATACAAGGTTAGCACTGGCAGAGATTAAAACAATCCAGCGCCGCATTCAGATGGTGAAGCCTGGACCTAGCATAGGTCATGTCTCACCCTGAAAGCCTGCGGGACAGCGAATCCAATGGCAATACGTCATGATCCGACATGTTGGATCAATCTGTTCACTTACGCTCCCAGAGTCAATGCATGGTTTTAATGCTGTCTGGACTGTATCCTCCAGCATCACATAGGATTTAATAATTGCGAAATCTTCAGTGTGGCTATATACCTTTGAGCAGTACCTGCCCTTTAGATTTCCCCCTGAACAAACTTGCCTTTCTGATGGATCTCTCTCTCTGTCTTTTGTACATCACCTGCGATGCCTGTTCTGAGCATTTAATGGTGCTTATTTGCTGCCCTGCACCAGTGTTCCCTGCTTTGTGAGATAACTTCGGCCAGTTCAGTTCCTCCTCTCCTGTTACCACAGTAAAGCCGTGTACCGTGTAACATACTTCTCAATCAACCAAATCACTACGTTGAAGTATTGCCGTTGTACAGTTCCATAAATGATATAGATCTTAATGTGCTGGTCTGTTGTCGCTCTGCTGTACCTTTTTATGAAATTATTTTTTACTTGTTAGACAATATATTGTGACTATGTCCTATGCAAAAAAAAATAACAAAATGTAAAATATTGTCTGTTGTCTTACCTTGTATGCATGAATTAGTGAAGTTTACATTTGGAAATAAATTCATAAATAAAGGATTTAGTGTCATGTTGATTCTTTACAGCCCTACACACTTGAGCCCTGTAATAGTGTATATCTTGCTGGTGTTTGCACATATGAAACAAGAAAATGGCAGGAATTCACAATGAAAGGAGAATATAATATCATAATTGATTCAGACCACTAGGCAGGCCATGATTCAGACCATTATTCAAAAAATGAGGCAGACCATAAGGCAGGCAATGACGTAGGCCATGATTCAGACCATGAGGCAGCCATGATTCAGACCATAAGGCAGGTCATGATTCAGACCATTATTCAGAAAACGAGGCAGACCATGATTCAGACCATGATTCAGACCACAAGGCAGGCCATTATTCAAACTATTATTGAGACCATGAGACAAGTCTTGATTCAGACCATGAGGCAGACCATGATTCCATGCTTAATTTCCACTTTATCCACACTAAATCCACTTTATCCACGCAAATACCGCATGGAAGTGGTCTTTGGCTAAGTATATAGACCACAATGCACTGCATCAGTGAAGACTGTTTACTTTGAACATGAGGAAGTCTGTCAGCATATCAGATCGCAGCATGCTTCCTAAGAAGCGTTAATGTAAGTGCGCAAAGTTGTACAACAAATGATTACATACCCTATGCTACAGTGAAGGACATCCTCAAACACAACACAAATGATATCACGGTTCACACTTCAGCTTTTTACATACACTTGTACACTTTGCTTCTTAAATCAATGTACATCACCAAAGTGTGTGTAGTATCTTTGTGCACTTGCACTCAAGTGGTTAAATGGGAGGAAGCCCATGACTCAGATGATAAAGCAGACTGCGAGGGAGACCATGAATCAGACCACAATGGGCACATGACACAACTTACCTGAAAATTAGCATCAACTTTATTGACCAGTTTGACTGCATTTTCTTTGAACTGGAAAGATCATGGAGTGAGTTGTTTTTTATTTTCAGTTTAAAATTTGACATCTCACATCACTTAACCTTAACTGCTGCTGTGAATAGACTCTGAAGGTTAATAAAACAATAAGAAGTTAATTACAAATTAAAAATGCATGTGAAGATATCGAAGGCTGGGTGCTAAGGAGGATTTTTAGACAGGAGGTGAAAGGGACATGATTGTTTGACGGTGGGTCTGGACCATGGGCGTAAATTACGGGGGGGATGGGGGGGTTGTAGCCCCCCCAATAAATCAAACTAGCTAATACAACCTCCCCAATAATCATGTTTCCCCCGTAATTGGTGGAGACCTCAACCCCCCCAATGCTCCAGCCAAAGTTACGCCCTTGGTCTGGACAGATTCAGTCAGGAAATGTCCAGTCATCCAGTCAGATCAAGAGTGGGTGATTAATTAACCAATTAGTGCAAGAAAGGTAGGTAGAGAGGCTGCAGCTGGAGGCTTTTGTGTTTAATTAATTACTGGTGGCAATGGGGTGGCACATTGTAATCCAGAACATTCTTTATGGCACTGCTCTGTGCCAGATGTGCTTCTCCATTCGATTCAGAGGGAAAAAGAGCTGAGACACTTGGAGAGCGTAGTCAGAGCCATCGCTCTTCTAGGAGTCGGCAGTCTGTAAGAATGGCTGCTGGGATGTGGTCCAAAGATATCCACCATGGCACCAGTACATCGCAGACTGCCAGTTCTCTCACACGCTTGAGGACCAGCAGCAAGAATAAAAACCGAATTAGGAATGAGGCCGGCTGCCATTCACCAGGCGATCATCTCCGCCCCCGGAAAGAGCGGGGGAGCACGCTAGCTTAGAGCCGAGTGACTGTCAGCAGCTGCGGAGATGCCAGCAGACGCCTGGGCTCCGTGGCAGTGGTCGGCCATGCGCCGCCATTCCTGTCAGGTCACATGATTGTCCCGGGATAAGAGTGGCTCTCCCTGTCCTTATCTGCCCCTCCATCTTCTTGCAGGTCCCACTCACAACTGTACTGGCCTCTTTCAGTGGCCATTTTAGTTTGGCTGTAACCAGACACATGCAACGGCTACTGTGTCTGCTGCGGCGTTGCATGCCGCATATTTTGCCTGGCGGGGGGCAGCCGGCTGATGTCCCCTGACCCAGGACGATGCCAGTTTTCAGGCTCATATATCTGCCATGCAGGGACAATGCGGGTTTCACTTCCTGTTGTCTGCATTCGAATCAGGAAGTGCCCATTGTTCCTTTGTGTGAAGCTCGGACAGCAGTGAAGAAGGTTTGGTTGCTACGGCATTACGTCTGGAATCTTTATGTTTCGTGTGGATATCGGGGTGGGTGTGCGTGGCTGCTTTAACTCAATCTGCCACCCACCCCCATTCGTATGTGTTTCAACGTTATGTGACCTCCCCCATCCCCCTGCCACAAATACACAGCCGTGACCGACTTGGTGTGATTAGCTCATTACAGGTTTCCCATTGTGGTGAGTTTGGAAAGAGGCTCAGTTCATTTCACAGGCCGCTCCCTCCCCCTCCCCGGAAGCGCGTCCCCGTTCATCTCCCGGCATTCAGATCCCAAATGTGAATCACTAAATCCAAAGTGTAATAGGAAGGGCCACTAAAAATAGCTGGAACACGCTGGGTACTCCGCACTCAGGCTAGTTATCTGCCTGCTGCCTCTCTCTGTGCCAGTCCCAGCTTCCCACACGCTGACACCAATGTCAGACAGCGAGCTGGAGCACGCATTTCCAGTACCGCCGCCGCGGCTGACGCACACATAACGCCGCCCGACTTACTTTTTTTTTTGTTTGTTTGTTTTTCAGTCTCCTAGAGGATTCAGAGGAGGGCGTCTCTGCGTACTTTAACGTCGATTAACGTGCCGTCCAACAAGCCTGCACAAGAAGCGGGATTTTATTTTATCTTTGTGCAAAAGAAACACACTTCAATCACGCCCATTTAGAGATCGTTAGGGTAAAATGTCAGAAGAGCTATTGTACTTTTGGATCCGTATGCATGCTTTTAATAGTATGGTGGAAACCGCGTTTTAATTTCCAGGTGAGGCTGAATCTCCTTTGTTCTGAGTGAATGGGCATCATCTCAGACCGTTTGCATACGACGAAAGCAGAGCCAAAATCATAACCTGTCAATTAGCAGCATAAGGACATAACATAAGGAGAAAAGTAATTTATTTGGAGAGCGACACTGATGACAAAAACGAAAGGAAGTAGCACTTAATGGGAGCATCGAGTGGGCAGACGCCCATAATACTGCAAATCGGCTAGGAATAGGCATGATGATGATGTGTGTGTGTGTATGTATATATATATATATATATACACACAGACGGTATATATACATGCAGCATATGTGGGTGCTTTAAGCAGGAGGGGGGAACTGCAACAACATTTACATGTGGGAATCAGCGTGTCTGACACCAGAACTGACAACGTGTACCGATCCTAAAGCCTCCGCCGGCACGACTCAGGCTGGGGGCGGCGGCTTCTGTAGTCGTGCCGCTCTTTTTGTGATGCACGGAAGCGCCCGGAGCCCCCGGCCCGCCTCCAACCTGCTCCCAGCGGCGTCGCGTCGCGATCCGGCTGCCCTGCGAGCTGGCGTGAGACTGAGGGGCCACGAGTCGGGGTGTCTGACAATGCAGCGGCATTTCGGCGCTGAACAGCGTGCGATTCCTCCCGCGATGCGTGCGAGGGCAGGCGCCGGAGATCCGTCCAACACCGCCCACTCTGCAGCGGGTGGCTTCGCAGGCCTGTGTGCCGGGGAACAGGATGTGCTGTGAGTGCTCGGGCTGGCAGGGGCCAGCGGGCCGCTCTCGGCACCGCCTCGCTCCGTGGAGAGACCGCGGCTCCACTCCGGGGGTCGTTACCATCCGCGGCCCCAACACACCGGCGCCGCTGGAAACCTACCCAAATCACAACAGTGTTGCATAACCGGGACTCTTGATTTTCTGCTAGTATATTATATAAACATAGATCTTAGGAAACCTGTTTGGAAAAGTGTAGCTTGCAAAAAAATTACTCATTAGCTTACCAAATATCGTGTGCTCCAATGTATACAAAACTAATGTTTGGTTCTGTAATATATTAACATTTATTACTGCCTGAATGTGTATGTGGGGGTGGGTGCTGCAAAGGCTTTTGAAAAGCACATTATAAAGCCAAATGCAGTTTGCTGAAGTGCACGCTTTGTGAGCATATTATAAATTCGTTTTATTTTATTCTGGACCCTCCAATAATCTGATCACTTAACACTGATACACGGCCATGTTTTTCAGCAGAGCAGGACTGATCACGTGACGTGCAGCGGCTACAGCTGCTTTCATTACGACATGAAAGGCAGGTTTTAATTAGGGTCTTTGATAATCAGTTGTTGGGACCCGGCACCCGGGCAATGGTGGTGGGAGGCAGTGTCATGCAGGACCTGTTGCTGGTGGTGGGGGCTTCTGAGCTGTATCTAATTGGACTGGAGCAATTATTAACGTCGTGCTTCGGGATTACGTCGATCGCAAAGTTCTGGTGGTAACACATCATTCACACCATTGTTACCTGTCTGTTAATCCTTTATGAAAACTGTAGCCTTTCCTCAGTATTATCACTTCATTCCCCTTCCCCTCCCTCCCCCCTCGCTGGCAGCGTGAGGGCACAGAAAGTGCCGGGTGATGGCAATGTGGTGCCATATGCGAGGGAACAAGGCAGAATGCGAATGAGATGAGCCCCCCCCGACCGTCTGATAGGGGGTTCACTGTCTGCTCACAGATACACAGATAGCGGGGGGAAGGGGCGTCCGTGAAAATGTGTCAGCCACTCGCTTGCTGTAATAAATTTGCTTCCTATGCTGGTGATCCTCGTGCAAAGTGCCACAGGTCTGGTAGGACGCAGTTTAAGGGGAGTCGCACCCAGCAGGAGCGGCACTGTGCTCAGGTTCACAGGCGCCTTTACACAGCGACTACGGCCCGTCTGAGAACGCCTTTGTGAATGCGGGGGTGTCATTTGCTATGTGTTGGAACTTGTTTCTGGGGCTCCCTGTTCTACCTCAGATGTTTTACAAACTAAATAGCGAGTAGAGTCAGAAGATAATCTGCGAACCAGCCAGCTATTATCTCCTTCAGCATCTCCTAAATAAGAAACATGCTTATTTAATATTTGGTGTGATTGTGGTCAGCAGGAGTGTCGGTAAATACCACTGCTGCCCATAGGTTATATCAAGGTGGTGCTGGCCTGAAATTGGGAATGTGTACAAAATATTAACAATTAAACAGTTTATGACCTGGCCAACTTACCTGTGACTGACATTTTGCATGCTAATGTAGAACCATCATACAGTATGACTGACCATTATCCTTCTCAGAATGGACCGTCCCCAGAACATTCTGGGCTTCTTACACAATCCCAGCAGGCATCCTTACATGAAGGTTAAACAGTACTGTACACTCAGCTTCACAAAAAATGTACTTTAAAACATATTTCCTGGAGTTTGATGCAAAATATTAGCAACCTCTGAGGAGAACAGGTGATCCAGGTCATAGATGATCCAGTGGTCCAGTGATCCAGATCTTTGCGTTAAATCAAAGACGCACACTGCTGCATAATTCAACGACTGCTTCTATCAAGGCCCATTTTGAATATTAAATATTAAATTAAAACTCACTGCTCCACATATCATGTAACAGGACATATAATTTGTGTGCATCCATTAATTAAATGTAATTATATGTACTGTGACACTGTATTAATTGAAGACGCTCTCATTTACACCCTGCACTTATAGAAGGAGACTCTCTGGCATCATGGGATCAACCAGCCGTTTGAAGAACACGACGGCATAAAATGAAATGGCATAAACCTCCTTTCACGATGATCTTTGATGTATAAATTGCACAAATGTTAATGAGCTGTAAGCACCACAGATATTCAGTAGCATTCAAATATCTAGTGACACTTCACATTCTGTAGAAATTTCTGCTTTTACATTTTTATTTATTTGGCAGATGCTTTTATTCAAAGCGACATACAATTGAGAAAGCAGGGTCAGACCATCCCTGAAGCATCTGGGGATTAAGGGCCTTGCTCAAGGGTTTAATGGTGACATCACTCTGTCGACCCTGGGATTTGAACCGACAACCTTCTGATCACATTGTGCTTTATATCCTGTAAAGATGCTGCTATGCGAATGATGTCAGTGCTGCCTGAATGCTTTAATGTCACCCTGATCCCCTTATGATGTACCTACAGCTCAGGTAAAAAGCTCCACTACCCACTTAATATTAAATGTGACCAAATATATAGCAGAACACTCCTTCACTTACAACTGTTTTGAAAGTTGCCTTTCCGCAGCACTACTAGTGAATTAGCCTCCCAAATTAACAATGTAGCCATAATAAAAATGCAAAATATTGCTTTACGGCATTTTGTGAAGATATAAAAATATTTTTTCTTCTAATATTATAATTTAAACTTGGCTTGTAAATTCCCAGTGTAGTCACATTCTCTAGTTCAGAAACAACACACTACTTTTTAAAAGTATAAGCTATTTTTTCATATTTACATCAGTACCTAATGTGCAAATTAATAGAGTAATTTAGAGTAGTGTAGAACTTTCAAATGAATACAAGATCATGTTTCCTGTGTCTGATGGTGTACCTGTTACATACAAAGGAAGAGGTTTTGACAATTTGGGACAGGAACACTGACGGCAGCTGAAATGGCGGCTCCGTAGCTTTGGCCAGGAGACTTTGAACCCACCAATACGATAAAGACTGTCTATTTCTAAAGAAGATGTGTGGATACAACAGCCACAGGAGCTACAAGTGCAGTCTGGGCCGGCAGAAAAGCTCCGAAGTACGTTGTGCCATGTTTTGGTGTTAGCTTTCGGCCCTAGCGATTCCCACTGTCTTTCGACGGCTGCATAGAGCGAACTTCGCTGCTCATGCGATTTTTACTTAGACAAAAATGATCTGAGGGCAGAAGGAAAAATGACAGGTTCAGAGAGGTAAACTGAACCAATCATGTTTTCCTTCTGGCCTCAGAACATTTTTGCGCAAGTAAAACTCCCATGAGCAACCTCACTGCAATCTTGCGTATCTAAGACCACTGGAAAATATAATGGAAGCCTTTGACTGCCTAGATAGGTCATTTAACATCATAAATGAAAATACATTACACGTGCTCATGAACTGATTTTAATTGTATTCAACTAAAACCGCCCATACTTGGCTGTGGTATGACAAAATATGCTATCTGCTGAAAACATTAATGCATAGGGAAAAAAACATCTTCACACAAACTCGACATCAAGACACCAGATAACTTATTGCTTTTAAAAAACTTGTTGCACATATATTTGCTCTCTATGCAACTTACTTCCATAATTAAATTAGTTTTACGAACAAAATCATTCAGCTGTGTCATATTGCATCTGAATAAACTTCTAAATGGAGGTTTTTGTGATGTTGCACTTATGCTTCACAAACAATATGATGCTGTAATATGGCCCTGCGTCATCGAATAAAAGATTTTACTTTAAAAATATATAAAATTCGCAATCTGAGTCATAAATAAAACAACAAGAATCTCTGGCCAAAGCTGTAAACCGATTTCAGCCACGTTCGCTTTGTTATCGGGCACAAGAACAAAGAGGGGTTTCCCGGACGGGCAGGAAGCCGGATGCCGGGTTGCCGCCGTCCCCAGGGCCTCGCTGAGGGCTTCTGCACCAGCGGCTGCATCACCGGGGCTATCCGGGCCGCTGCGCCTTGCCGTCGCGCTCCCTGCGTCGCAGCTCTTCCCGGTAGCAGTAAGAGCAGTAGTTCTCGGTTTCTGGCCTTCCGTAGAAGGAGCAGTTCCCCCGTTTGCAGCGTTTCTGCTGCAGGTAGTAAAAGGCGCAGCCGGTGCCACGGCCTCTGGGCTTGTCGCGGCTCGGCCAGGCTCGAGCGGGTGATCCCTCGTCCGGGGGCTCGCCGCTATTGCTGGCCTCGAAGCCGTTGGTATACGTGTGGGACTTGTGCTCCCCAGGCATGCTGTAGGGGTCGCCGGTGCGGGCCCCCGGCACGTGGTTTCCGGGCGCCCGGTTCGGGCTGTGGCTCTGAGAGGACAGCGTGCGGTTCTGCTGGGGGTAGGTGGCGCATGTCTTCAAGCTGCCCAGTGCCGGCTTGCGGGTCTCACTGGGGAGGGCGGCCGGCTTGCGGGTCTCGCTGGGGAGGGTGGCCAGCTTGCGCGTTTCAATGGGGGGGGCGGCCAGCTTGCGAGTTTCAATGGGGAGGGCGGCCGGCTTGCGGGGCTCACTGGGGAGAGAGCTTGGCTGTAGATGGATGACACTATGCCTCTGGATTGGGGGTGTGTGGCTGTAATGGACGGACACGGGGATGGGCCCAGGTTTTTTAGCACCGTTACAAGGAGGGGCCAGCGTGGGGCTGTTCCTCTCCTGCGTCTTTACGACTGGCTGCGAGTTATGGCTTTGGTGTGGGAGGGGGGAGCAGGATGCGTCTGGTGAGCCGTGAGGCTTGTCCTTCTGGAGCAAGCTCTCCTGCTCGGGCTTCCTTGCCACCATGCCGTTGGGCAGCGCTTTCCTCTCTGCCTCCTTCCTCTTCTGCTCCTGCTCGGCACTGAAGCGCTCCTGGGCGTTGGCCAGGTAGAAGTTGATCATCTCCTGGTGGAACTGGTGCCGGCGGCTAGTGAGCAGCAGTCCGGCCAGGATGAATTTGCGCTCACCCAGCATGGCCGCCCGAAGGATGCTCAGGCTCAGCTTGACGTCGGCACTGTACTTCCATGGGTCCGCCGCCTTGTCGCCCAGAGGCCTGCCCAGCATGCCAAGCTTCTCTGGGGGGGAGGATCCCAGTGGCCCCTCAATGGAGGAGGGGCTGGTGGTCTTCTCTGAAGAGGACGTGGTGGTTGAATGGCCCGACTCCTCCTTGCTGCCTTTTTGTGATTTGAGGTCCTTCTTGCGGAGCTTCTCGCCGTTCTCGGTGTTACGCCCGTTGGTGGAGCTCGACCTGCTGATCTTGCTGTGGACCAGTCCCCCCAACCCCCCCATATTTTTCTTGAGTTTAATCCCCAGCGTTCTGCTCAGGCTTCCCAGCCTGTTGGCCACTGAGTCAACCCGTGTCTTCTCCTTCTCCCTCTCCTTGTCCTTGCGCTGCTTGTCCTTCTCTTTCTCCTTGCCGGATTTGCTGTTGTTGACGTTGGAGTTGCTGCAGATGGAGTCACGGTCCGAATCGGCGGACTCTGCCAGGGACTGCACGTCCTCTCCGGCCGAGGCTGTGGGAGACTCCGGCTGGGCCAGGGGAGCCTGCAGATTGGAGCAGACAGGGACTTAGAGAGTGCCCTCCTGTGGTCACGCTAGAGATGCCGACGCATGAAGAAATGTTACCCTTGTTTCTGATGGAATTCGGATCCACGTTACATTCATGTAGCTGTGCAGAAGGTTGAGTTTGGCTTCCAAAGACAGGATGAGACTGGAGAAAATTAAAGGAGTTCAATTAAAATCACGCCGAATCAGAACCTGTAAGGAGTGTTAGTGTTTGTGTACATTAACATCATAGGTGACACTGAATACTGGAGACACACAAAATCCTTACTCCTTTAGTTTGTCCACAGATTTTGCACACTGTAGCACAGCTATGTGGATGTGGGGCTAAGGTACACCTGTCCCCCCTCCTGATCTTCTCCATATGCTGGCCCTTTAAATCCGTCTCAGTGCTCCAGATTAACACTCGTGGGGAGTACTCCTGACTGCAGCTAACCACTCATCCTCCAACTGGCACAGTTGCTGTGGGCCTCTAGCCTGACCATGGCTAACTCCACCAGCATCCGGCTGAGCTCCCCCACCCCCCCAGGGACATGCTGTCCCCCCCGATCCAGAGGCAGAGAGTGACACTGCTTACTTGGCAAGCTTGCTGCTGTCTCCATCGTCCTTCCCCCACACCCAGTCCTGCCCAGGGTCCACAGCGAAGTGGAGAGCTAGCAGCTTGTGCTCTGAGTCAGTCAGGGGAATAACAGCTGCAAGGGAGGGAAGGGTCAGATACAGAAGGACAGATAGACAAAAGCAGACAGACAGAAAGGAAGACAGATAGAAACAGAGACAAGCAGACAGACCAAGAAACAGACAGACATACAGAGATACAGACAGACTGAGAGACAAAGAAAAACAGGCAGACAGACAGAGATACAGACACACAGAGACACATAGGCAGAAAAACAGGCAGACAGATGCATAGAGAGACAGACAGAAAGAGACATAGGCAGAAAAACAGGCAGACAGACGCATAGAGAGACAGACAGGCAGGTCAGGACCGCCAGGGTTGGGGTCTGTTTCAGCTAAGACACAGACTCCTCCCCCATCCAGTTTGCTCTGGGTTAGGGGACGGTGCCAAACCACCCTCCACGTGCCTGTGCTCTGCACCAAGCTGCCTTGCATACATTCTGACACACCGAGATGTCAAAGGCATCTCTACACAGAGGATGAGCTGCACGCCAATCCTAGGCAGCACTGCTGCGGATGCTCCTGTAACAAGAGCCATTTGCAGCTTTGCGGCGCAGTACAGACTTGGTGCCCTGCACTACGGCGGTAGGGGCTCTGCTTAGTTTACATGGCCCCGAACATAGAAGCGTGGTCCCCCCTGGATCACTCAGAAGCTGCGCTGCCGCTGCTGCATGTCTGTGTGCCGATATTGCAGGGATACGTGACAGTGGGGGAGACACCTCCCTGCCGGCGCCGCTGTATCGCATTACTGACATCCAATTAGCATAAATCCTGACTCCTCATGCAAAGCGGCTAATAATCTGCATCCCAGTGGCATTCGAGGCCTGGACCTGCCAGAGCCTGGAGAGCGGCAGCATTTCTGAAACAGACTGACATTTCAATCAAAGGCAACTTTTTAATGAGTGTCAGACAGTGTGTGAAACACAAGGGCCGGCACAGTCTGTGCCGTTTTGTTCTTATTCGTGTTAAAGTTTAGCTGCAGTCCGTGACTCTCCTGCAGCAGACTGGGGGGTAATGCATTTTAGCACATCAGCCAAGCTGAAACATTTCAGTTTAGTCTCAGTTTAGTGCTGGTTTGCACACATGAGATATGGGTGAGTTTTTGCATGCCTGTTTGAGCTATGCCTGCCCCATGCTAACCACCATGTAGCCCTGCACTAACTGCCATGCTAGCCCCATGCTAACCACCATGTTAACCCCGTGTTAACCCTGCATTGACCCCACGCAAGCCCTGTGCTAACTCCGTGTTGACCCCATGCTAGCCCTGTGCTAACCCCATGCTAGCCTCATGGAATCCACGTTAGCCCCGTGCTATCACCGTGCCAACCCCATGCTAACACTCCATTGACCCTGCACTAGCCCTACGTCAAACTCGCTAACCTAAGAAAAACATATGCAAGCTGGCACCTTCAGTAAAAGCAGAACCCAAAAGCTGCCCTGGAGAGCCAGTGTAAACAAAGACGGAGATGCGGGAGGCCGCTGACGCTGTACGCAGGTGTGCGTTGGAGGTGCCAGTGGGGTAAGGGTCGCGTGGAGGGGAGATTCCGGTCACCCCCAGGCTCCCGTCACAGCTGCTCGCCAAGCCTCCAGCCCAAAGCTGCCGTACAGGCCGTTCCTGCTCTGGTTTACCAGTCGTTCCAGGCACGGCTCGGAGGAGCCCAGGCACTGTATTTACTACCGCAGTTGGCAGCGGCAGAGCCCTGTCCCGAGATGACCTTCTCGAACTCTGTTTGCACAGATGACATCACAGCCCTCCCAGAAATGTGAGCAGCGTGCCAGCTGCTATTTGGACGGCTTTTTGGAAACCGCCAAGGGTGGCGATGTGGAGGAAATGATAGGGCAGAGCTGGCCCAGCGAGGGAGGGAATAAAGAGTGTAAACAGGCACCGGGACCTGTACTGTCTTGCTGAGACCTGCTGCTTCGAGTAATCGGCACCTCCTTTCACAGCCGGGTAAACGAGGAGCGTACAGATGCGAAGATCGATTATGGCCATCAAAGAACACACAGGATGAAGTGCCTGCCATGTAGAAGGCAGAGAAGTCTGAGAAAATGGCTGCCCTACTCAGGGCTGTGAAAACTCCCAAGCTGCAGCTGCTCAGGGGAGTACAGTACATACAGTCTCCTCTAGTCTCTGGTGAAAAAAGAACTACAGTGATATTATAAAGGAACCAAAACCCACAAATATCTCCTTCGAGCAAGGGTCAATTAACAGCAGTTCTCAACATTTGCCTGATACCTGGCACGAGATTCAGACGTTATTTTGAAAAGTTTAGAACCAGCAGCATGTCATGATTTGAGACTAGCAGCTGAAAATTGTAAGTTACATTGAAATATAAGAAACCTGCAAACCCTACATTTATAGCCTGGCTTGGACTGGAAAGAAAAATAGAAGTCAGTAAAATGAACATAAATTTACAGATGGATGCATGTAATGATTTTTTTTACTGGAAATAAAGCCAGACTATAAGCCAGAATGAATTAGTTGTTTAATTTAACACTGCTTAATCCTACTTTAGCCACCAGGCAGTTTCTTGGCCTGTGCTTCCTGAAAGGTCATACTGGGGCGCCCTCTGGTGGATATTTTAATAAGTACTGGCAGCACAATCACATCGAGTCAGCCTCTGCATTGCATTTCACGTCTGTGAGGCTGGATTTACAGCAGGTTCCTTTAGTGCAATGTGTCATGATATACATTTTTTGTTATTTTTTTTTTTTAAAAAAAACACTTTACATGTGAAATTACACAGTCAAAAATATGTAAGCCCTGCGTCTGGCAGAGTTTGGATGTCTGTCCTTCAAAGCAAAAACCACGAATGACAAAGTCACCCTCAGTACCTGCCCCGTCTCGGCATCCCAGGCATGTGGATATCACATTCGCACGGCCACATGAAAGATTTCTGTAAACAAAAACTCTGTGTACTGCAGACCGTGCCGCACACGGCTGAGGGCAGCCGGCAGGCAGCCCGCTGTCTGGCACAGTGTTCAGGGCTGTTCACGGGATAAAGATGGAGACCTTTTCCATATTTATGTGCGGATTAAAGCACAGCTCATGCCAAAGAAAACTTGCAGCTCTCTGGGAACCGAATCTAAAAATAACCCCATAAGTTTACATGGACAGACTTCTGTCATACTTCTGTAACCGCAGAATCACAAGCGGGCATTTAGGGGGCGGGACAGCTGGCAAGCCTTTACACGCGCCGCCATTTTGGGGTTAGCGAGGGCTTATGGCAGCAGTGACCCTTCAAAGGGCAGAATGAGGCATGGGGGCACAGAGGGGGGGGGGCCTT
>JAODJW010000007.1:21155180-21190005 GCA_026777045.1 Hyperopisus bebe | reverse complement strand
GGGGGGGGGGGGGGGGGGGGGGGGGGGACTGGATCCTGGGACGTTAGCGGGCACCATTAGGTGTTTTCCCATAATGCTGCAGTGCTCCATATAACTAAGACATGTCAGTCAGGTCTTCAAGCCACATGGCCTTATTTAATACTGATATAAAGGGGCTCTGGGGGTGACCAATCAGCTGCTGTGTGAGATTACACACCGCATGTAGAAGTCAGGCCTCCACTGCCATCAGAGCAGGAGCAGCGCCAGAATCTTCAGGGTCCGCCGGGTGTTACTCCTAATCACAGCACAGTGACATGCCAATATAACTAAATTTATATCGTAAAACCTGAACCTCAGAACAGCATTTTATTTTGCTGTTAAAAATAGGAAATAAATAATAACTGGCAGGCATCTCCAGTACATTTAGTTAGAAAAGGTGGAGGAAAATGCTTCAAGCAAACGCCTCAGGTCACAAGACGCTAGCCAGTAATGCTTCATTAAATTTCATTTTGACCATGTTACATGTGATCTCTCTATATTTTAATTTGGCTCGCATTTGTTGATAATAACCTACAATAGACCAAGCAGCAACTACAGACCATACTCAATATCATTAAGAAAAAGGCAAATCTGAACGGCATCTGTTAAACTTTTTTCAAGCTTGACATGTTCAAAGACAAAATCTTAACTCGTCTAGAATCATACGTTCATTAATGGCATACTACATAAACTAGGTTTTACTTACTCCAGTAACTACTGTAAAGTAACACGGGTCCATATCAATCTTCTTAACTCAGATTATAGACGTTGTGTAAACCTGCATATATTTTAGTTACTAAATTACCTTAAACTCACCAACATAAATACATTAACTTGGTATCTGAACGAGGTCTAAATTAATATATCCAAACTGCATGTTATTGTGATCAAGATATGTCATTGTAGCGTTCTAAGAAAATAGCATATACATATATTTCATAGAGAAAATATTAGTCACAACACTTTCACGTCTCATTTTATGAGACATAATTGGGAAAGCAAACGCAAAATATTCTGATCGAAGTTCAAACACGTAAGTCGTAAAAACTGGAAGGAACAGAGATTTAATACATTTTTATTATACTATTATTAAAGATACTGTAAACAGATCACGTCGACTGTATAACAGCGGGCTGAATAAACAGGAAACTGCGCTAAAGCAGTGTGCGCTTTCGGTACTAAGCAGAGCAAAACCAAACCAGCATCCCTTCTTCACCTTCCTGTCTTATTATTAAATTATCGGATTTAAAAAGTGAGCGTTATGAAAAACGCTGGCATTTCAACACAGAGATAAAGAATCATTAAAGAGCGTTATCTGAGTATTCATACAGAAACCAGTGCTTGCTGTTAGAATATTTTTCCAGTTAGTCAGCTAATCCTGTCTTGACATTTAAAAACAGCACATCTGCATTAACGGCCCCACACACCCCTGTCCGGCTCTTTCGGCACTTTATCCCCGCAAGACGCGACTTAACACGGGCACGTAGCGACCCTCCACCTGCTCCGTCTGCAGCGATGAAACTGCTGCCTCCGTCAAAGATCTCACATCAACGACATAATGCATCGCTAAAAAAGGGAAAGCCACCTTACCACCGTCCGTTCAGTCCTTACTTCCCATCGTTCGCATTTCTTCGGCTTCCCTTATAATAAGCCCTTATAATAAAGGCGGCTGGGAAATCGCCCTACCCGCGCCGGCTCCGCACCGCTCCGCTAACCCCCGTGTCATTCCCCGCTGCACCAGCAGCACAAAGTCACTCCTCCCCCGGCATCCTGACGTCAGGGGCCGGCCGCATCCAGTCTCCTCCGCTTCAGTTCGCCCGTTTTGGCGTCAGTTAAAGCCGGGAGGTGGGCTTCCCTCTACGGGGGGTTGGTGGGCGTGAAAATGGCGAAGCAGTTCGTCTAACACTCCTGGCTGCATAGCTGCACGTTTGTGCTGAGCCAGAGGATGGCGCTTGGTGCTTTCACGGCACGTCGGACTCCGTAATGATGTCTAACGATTTCCCGGCACGGGCCTGTCGCTCTCATATTGGGTTACACAGTTTTCTCAGAATCTGGAGGGCACGGTGTTGTAGGAGTGCCTTGCTGTCATCCGTAATGAGGACAAGTCAGTTGATAAGACTGTACTTTTAGTGTCCTAAATAGTTTGGTGTCCTAAATACAATGGCATGCTGAAGTGTGGTCCTGTGGTTTTAATCCAGGTCATCTGTACAGCATGTGGGCAGCACAGTGGCCTCTCACCTCCTGGACTGGTGGCCGTGATTCCTGACCAGAGCTCTGTGTGTGTCTGGGTGGTCAATGTATATATTCATTACACTGCGGGGAATTAAGTATTCCTACAATGTCATTAAAAAAAAACTTTTTTTTGACCTTGTGGGGACCATTTCTTTGGTCCCCACAAGGGGAAATCAGTTTTATAAAAATCTGTGACTGCAATAAAAAGAACAAAAATGCCAAAAGTCCTGTATTTTGTTTAATTACTTATGGTTAAGGTTAGGGCTGGGTGGGGGTTTAGGTCGTCATTGTTGGCATTTCGGGTTTTCCCATAGAAATGAACAGACAGTCTATATAAAGATATGAATGCAAATGTGTGTGTGTGTGTGTGTGTGTGTGTGTGTGTAGAGCGAGAGAGAGGGACAGTTTGCAGGTTTTCTAATGTTTCAGTGAGTTGGGGGGGGGGGGGGGGAGGGCACTTCAGAAAGATATCAACTGCATTCCTGATATCTGTGGGCATTTCAAAGCACTAATGGAGAAACTGTTTAGATAAAGAAATCAATATGAGCACAGTTAGTGTTCTTTGTCCATGTAAGCCCTTTTGGTCATTTTCATGTGGTTGACTAGTTTGATGAATATATTTGCATTTTCTCACACTGTAACAGGATGCTTTGGAACACAGAATGCTGGACTGGTCTATACTGACCCAACCACTGTGCTGTCCAGAACCAAGGGCCACTCTGAAAGCAATATTCAGCATCATTAATAATTGTTGTGAAATCACCACCACAAGACAGGAGCTGCCCTAACCCTTGTTAAGCTGCTGATTTATGTTTTACGGACCCGGGAAGAGAGTCATGTGTGTGTGGGACGTTTCTGGATTGGTGGTTTGCTTCTGTGGCCCAAAGTGTATATAGGTAGGGGAATTGCTGTCTCTGGACTGTGTTTGGGCTGGGCCTCGATAAATGGTTCTGGAAGATGATGGATGCTTTCTTTAAAACGGGGTTATATTTTATAGAAGAGAAGTCCCATCCAATTGTGAGACGGTTTGTTTTAACATCCCTAGAGGAACAGTGCTAGTTATCTTTGGGCTGAAGGCAATCCCCCCGTTTACCGGACAGCGAGATGGCAGAAGGAGGCAGCAACGGGGTAAGTAGAGAGTCACTCCATGCAGCTGGTGCTGGATCCGGGAGGCGGACGTGTCACATGGGGGCGGCAGTTTGCACAGCTCCTGCCATGAAGAGGTTATAGAGGAACCGGAGTCTTACAGGCCCCGGGGTGAATAGCTTAGCTCTGCCCTGCTGGGGATCCTACGGTCAGTGATGGGTTCTAGACCCGCACAGCCCAACCCGCACAGCATCTGCATCCTGGATCATCAGCTCACTCATTTTATGTCAAATGATTAGACCATATGAAGAATCTTAGCAATTCGGCAGCTGTTTATAGCATTAATTAGGAAACATTTGGACTGACACTAGATGATTCCTGACCAATGTACTTTTTATAATACAGATTATAGTCTGAGCAAAACAATTAGATAGTTGCCTTTTTTGTCACAACAAATTTCAACTACATTAAACATTGCCACCTAACTAGGGTGACCACCTTAATCCATGTCGGAAAGGACACTATGAGTTACTTCAGGTTTTACAGACTATTTAGACTGAAAGGCTCCCGTGCTCGGCTGAGTAATTCAGATGTTCTTGCACTTTTACTGGTTTGTTTCCTTGATTGAAAGACTCATCCAGCTGTTTCACATTAACATCAGTGACACATGCATGATTATAGGCGACTAACCAATCAGCACAGAGCAAGAACTCAGTGTTTAAGTAAAATCCAGGTCCTTTTAATTGAAATGGTAGTTTAGAAATCCTGTCCTAGCTCAAAGTGTCCTCCCTGACATGGATGAGGTGGTAACCGTAGACTGAATCTCTGTAGAACATTGTAGCCATACTGGTGGTAAAATAGTTTGAAAATGACACCATATCCACGACTGGCTGACAGCTACTCCGCTGAGAGCGGCCCACTCTGTGCTGTGTTCCAGCAGTTAAAACTGGGCCCTGTCTAGATGTACCCCTCCTTCTCCCTCCTCCACTTCACCAGGCCTCATCTGAGATTCAGTTCCAAATGATTTGGGTCACAATTTCACGGCCGAGCTGGTGGCAGGAATGTGCGGGAACGACTCGGGCCCATCGGGGGCTCACAGCAGAAACGTAAGAGCCACAGCTACGCTTCCACCACCGATCCGAGTCTCCGCTCGCACCCGGGTTGGTCCCGAGTCCTGGAACACCAAACCCGAAGGCCCCTCTTGGACTCTCCCAGCCAATCTGACAGGAGTTCTCCCTGGATTAATATCTAGCGAAACACACTTTTTTTTTTTTTTAGTTACGGCTTCCCGTCAAGAACTAAATGACGCAATAAACGCCAGACTGCAGTAAAATTCTCGCATTGAGAGGCGACTCAGCGACTCACTTCCAGCCCCCCCGCTGCTCATTGACCTGCAGTGAACACAAAGAGCGACGGCTCCGTGCTCAGATGCGACAGCCTGCCACGCAGACGCCCCCATTTGAGGGAGCGCGCAGCCCCAGCTGGCAGACGCTGAGGACGGCGTGACACGTCATGTGTGCTGGAGGGCAGGGGACAGGAGTGGGGATGTGACAGCCGTCTTGAGCGGGGGTACATCGGTACGTGCCTTCAAACTCACGGCTCAGCCCCGTATAAACAGAAATCGCCTTCCTTCCTGGGGAGGATGGGAGGTTTCTGTCATAGCAGTACTGTGTTTGAATATGTAAAAACTCCTGGTGCGTTTCACCTTTAATTATTAAAGAAGATGAAGATAATTGCCAAGTGATTCTAGACGTTGGCCATAGGAACATATGGAGGGGGAAGACTGTAGAACCAGCTCAAAAATACTGTATAGAAAAAAGGATATTATGAAAAGGCAAAATAACACGGTGCATTCCTATTAAAAAAAAAAATTTACATAATATGTACAGAGATAACTGAGGTATAACCACCAGCTTAGCCACGGAAATCATTTGCATTGTTTTCAGTCAGGTTAGCACCAAACCAAAACTAACTCATTTAAGCAGTGGCAGTGTTCAGTGCCCATAGCTGGGGGGAAAAAAAAACGGGAAAATGGAAAAAATTGGGAAAGTCCTCACTAACCCACACAGGTGAAAATCCAGAGAAATTTCAGCCTGCATCAAACTTACAGAAGTAAAAACGTGTGACATTAAAAAGCGTAACATTAAACTACTGTTCACTAATGCTTAGCTAAGTAGAGATGTGCTTATATGAATGTTTTCATCCAGATCCTCATGAAGTGAAATTATTCCAGAAATAAAAGGTTAAGTTTTTCTATTTTTGCTTACATTTAACACTTGAATCATTGTCGTTTGCTAGTAAACGTTTTCTTGTATCAATTATAAAACCATAGCTAGGGCAGAGACTTTAAACAAATCATTCTCAACCATCTTATGACCCGACATATTTCCTCAGCATCATCAAAGGATATGAGAAACGTTTTCTTAATAGAAATTTAAGAGGTGAATAAAACTAAAATTCGAAACATTAATGCACCCCTTCGCTTTGCATATGAACACGTCTCTCTCAGAACAATTTCACAGCTGTTACTTACCCAAAACAGCACACCTCACATAGGTAAATTTATTTATTCATTTAGTTTTATCATAAAAAAACACCACAGATGTATAAATAAAAATGCATTAAAGAAATCAAACAATAACTAACTGAAAGTAGCTGGCTATGAAACTCATTTAAAATGTCCTGCCAGGTATGGGGGGCTCCCTCATCCCTTCGTCGGTGGCATATATACAGAAATCACAGTAATAAATTATAAATATATACAGTCCAATCTGTTGGCTTTTTTCTTCATTGGATAGAGACACACATCTGCTCCACCATTCATTCAGCAGCATTGGAGCCGGTATCTAAAAGAGATCAGAAAAATCATTTGCTCATCAGATGTTCATTGAGGTTAATAACTTCCTTCCAAGCCAGGTGAAACTTTTCATGATGACTTTTAAAGAGTTTTGACCCTTCCAGACAGATCAACCCATGAGGATCCATTATCCTGAACTATGCTACAAATCAAGAAGTTGCTGTTTGAAGTTAACTGATGAGCTTTACATTTTTCTACTTATCAGAAAAGAAAGACAGTTAACTCCTTACTTTTCCCATCACAGGCAACAATCTTAACTTTGTCCACCTTCACCAAGTCAGTCACTTCTCTGAACTCCACATCATTCAGTACAAAGGTCCACACATTGTCACAGAATCGGTAGGTGTTCAGAGCACCCTGAAAAGCAGAGAACAGTCAAAAGATTCTAAATGCAACTTAATATATAACACCAAATCTATGCAAAGTGTCCCCCCACCCCCCAGACAAGATCAAGAGGCGATTTTTACAAAGCACCACTGCCCTCTTGTGGGCTAAGGGTAGAGCATCGCTAATAGACAGCTTTTAAAAGATACCAGACAAGTAACCCTGGAAGAGGACACAAAATACAGTGTGGACACGTGGTATCTAGGTGCGGCCGCGCGCTTACTCACCCGGAAGTTGACCCTGTTACGCACGCGATTGGCCAGGGCCGTGTTAATGGCTTTGTCAAACTGCAGGAGGACCTGAAGCGCCAGTTGCGGGGTGATCTGCTGGCTCTGCGGGCAGCGAGCGGGACATTTTAGTTGCTTAATATGCACAGGGGCGTGGTTTTAAGGATGAAAACTACAATGAACCTTAAATAATCCCAGAACTTTTCACTAAGGCCTACCTCCCCTTAACGAAACGGATCCTGTTTAATACGACTAAGTAACTGGAAATAAACATCAGCAGATAAAACAGGGAGCGTGTCATTTAATATAAACAAGCCTGCTGTTAAAATACGATACTAGATTACTAAAGTTTGTGAAGCATAAGAATGTATAGTTGCCTTCAAACCCGCATTCACTGAATCATCATATCAGTACAGGCTGCGGTTATATGTAGATGATCCTGTGCCTGTTCAAAACCATTCAAACCGCACTCCCATCTAAACCCCACGTAGCCGGCTTGCAGAGGAGGGAGTACGAGCCGCTTTAATATGACGCCATTTAATCAGCTGGCTCCGGTGCAACTACATGTTTACAGTTTCAAACATCGGCGCCCAAATGTTACTGATTCGCATGAAAAGCCACTGCAATCGGCCATGACATTTCGATGTTAACCACTTGGACAACAACAAACAGGAATTCTGGGCGCACTTCTAGCCCGCTGTATATTCTCCTGATACTGATAAATGAGATTAACAAACCCGATGAGCGATCAGCTCCACAATCTCTTACCTGAATAAGCTCATCGAGACTCTCCTGTAGACTGTTTCCCAACGTGGTGTTTCTGTACAGCTGATAAGCCATGATAGCCGCAAACGAGGCAAAACGGAGCACGTCTTTAGAAAAAACTGGGAGCTTCGCAGGCCTTCCGGGCCTCATCGGCAAGTACCAAGGACTGCCTACGACACGCCGCCAGGGACATAATACATCACCGCCGTCGTCAGCTGGAAACGCGGAATCAAAAATAAACGGATGGGAAGTGAATGGACGTACAAGGCAAGTTTCTAAAACTGTAATTCCGTCCTTTTTTCGTACATATAATGAGTAAACTTTAGTTGAATCTCGCTAACGCCATGTATCGACTTTGACTTGATATTACGTTGGGGGAATATTAAAAAACAGGCAACATATTCAGCGTGACAGCTGACCCCTCTTGAGGATTGACCACAAATTCTCATTGGGATTAAGGTCTGGGGAATTTTCTGGCCATGGACACAAAATGTCAATGTTCTGTTCCCCGGGTCACTTAGTTATCCCTTTTGCCTTATGGCTCGGTGCTCCATCACGCTGGAAGAGGCACCAAACTCCATACATGAATGGTCTCAGGATACTTCACTGTTAGCATGACACAGGACTGATGGTAGCGCTCACCTTTTCTTCTCTGGACAATCTATTTTCCAGATGCCCCAAACAATCGGAAAGGGATTTCAGAGAAAATCTCTTTACCCCAGTCCTCAGCAGTCCAATTCCTGTACCTTTTGCAGAATATCAGTCTGTCCCTGATGTTTTTCTTGGAGCCCTTCTTGACACCAGGCCATCCTCCAAAAGCCTTCACCTCACTCTGCATGCAGATGCACTCACACCTGACTGCTGCCAATCCTGAGCAAGCTCTGCACTGGTGGTGCTCTGATCCCGCAGCTAAATCAACTTTGAGATGGTCCTGGCACTTGCTGGACTTCCTTGGGAGCCCTGAAGCCTTCTTCACAACAAAATGAACCTCTCTCCTTGAAGTTCTTGATGTTTCAATAAATGGTTGATGTAGGTGCAATCTTCCTAGCAGCATTATCCTTGCCTGTGAAGACCTTTTTGTGCATAGCAATGATGACTGCACATGTAACCATGGTTAACAGAGGAAGAACAATGATTTCAAGCACCACCCTTTTTTGAAAGCATCCAGTCTGCTATTCTAACTCTATCAGCATGACAGAGTGACATCTTCAGCCTTGTCCTCATCAACACTCTCTCCTGAGTTAACGAGAGAATCACTGACATGATGTCAGCAGGTCCTTTTGTGGCAGGGCTGAAATGCAGTGAAAATGGGTTTTTTTGGGATTAAGTTCATTCTCATGGCAAAGAGGGACTTTACAATTAATTGCAATTCATCTGATCACTCTTCATAACATTCTGGGGTATACGCAAATTGCCATCATAAAAACTGAGGCAGCAGACTTTGTGAAAATTAATATTTGAGTCATTCCCAAAACTTCTGGCCAAGGCTGTAATTAGGCTGCAGGCCTGAGTCAGATGAGGTGCTGTTTTTCATGTTTTAAATTGATCAGCAGGTCTGTTCACGTTGTTTGAATTACCGCATATCCAAGCGTCTGTACAATGAGAAATAGGTCGTTTGTTCAACACAGGTGAACACAAGTCTCAGTATATGTATTTGGCACAAAGAACTTGCATAAAACACTCGGCCTATTTTGAAGTTATGCAGAATGGACAAAATAAGCAGTTTTTATATTCAGTGTTATCAGCATATTTTTGAATGTGTCACATTTCAGTTTAACACTGGCGTTTTGGCTTATGTGATTGCTTGCTTGCTTGCTTATGTGATTGCTTGCTTGCTTGCTTATGTGATTGCTTGCTTGCTTGTGTCACATCCCAACCATGCCCCCGACGGACGGAGTGCACTTCCTAATCTGCGGAATCACGTCCACCTGAACCAGCGGCTTTAAAAGGAGTTACCTCGCACTCCTCGGCGCAAGGTATTGTTGATCTCTATGTGACATACTGAGCGTTTATCTCTTTGTCTCCTTTGCAGCCCTAGCCCAGTCCTCCCGTGTTGGTCCCGTTCCTCCCCGCTTCCTCGACTCCTGCCTGTGTATGCCTGTCCCACATCCTGTGTACCCCCTTGGCTTGACTTCACCGGCTTCTCCGACCCCTTGCTTCGTGCCCCGTTTACGTCTCCAGATCGTCTCCTCCAACTCTGTTTGCCTCGTCTGAAAATAAAAGCACTTCCCACAAAAGTCCTGCTCTCCCGTGTGCTCTGTCTGGTGACAGCTTGCTTGCTTGCTTATGTGATTGCATGCTTGCTTGTTTTTTGTGTATTTAGTGTTATTTCTTCATATACATTTAAGACTGCATCTTTAGATAGCGATTTTATTACAATATTTATTTCTTAATTATTGACTGTTGATCATTAACCTCAATCATTGACCTTTATATTATGAACACATCGAGAATGATGGGGAATGATTTACGGGGATGATCTCCAGAGGAGCAGATTCCACTACATAATGAGAAAGATCTGTAAGGATAACTGTCAACAGCGCCGTAGTTTTATTTGTGAGATTTAATTCCTGAGAGTGAGTGTTAATTCTTAAAGCCTATAGACATACATGAGATGGAAAGAAGAGTAAAACTGGATACACATAGCAACCGGATGGTTACTGGTTCAAATCCCATAAATGCCAGGAGTGATCTGACTCTGTTGGGCCCTTGAGCAAGGTCCTTAACCTGCATTTGCGTCATCCTGGGTATGATGTTAATCTACATCTGGCCCTACAAGCAGGTCCTCCAGCTTCCAGGGAATATTTGGGGGTTGATGGCAGGATTGGCAAAAAAAACTTCACACTGTTCCACTCCATTCAAACTAGTGTGGTGCTGAGGTATCACCCCGCAAATGCCCGTGCTCGTTTTCTCATCCCTGAGATGGTTTGTCGTGTGGTGGGTGTGGCATTTACGTTACACAATAGTTCAACTGTGGAAGAATACTTTTTTGGCTGTACTTTTGTTTAGTTATATATGAATTAAACTAGTTTTAAGGATCAGACTCAATGATGATTCTGCATAGCAAAGTAGTGCAGAAATCTAAGGTTTTGTGTATTTAATGTGGTTCTTACAAACTTTAGGAATATGCATGCAGACGTCAGTTTTGTGAGGGTCACGGTAACACAGTCCTTGTCGAAATGGGGATTTCTGGATATTTGTTGCACATCCAAATGAACCAGTTCACTACCAAAGTACCCTGAGATTTACAAAACGTCTTTGTGCCCTGATACAGCGCACTGCCCAACCCGAGTCAAAGAAGCGCGCACGTTCCAGACAGCATAATTGATGGGGTGCCAGTCATTTTACATTGTGGTCATGTATTTTGCATTGGTCTACTGTAGTTTGAATGAAACTGACTTTTTTACCATTTAGTCTTTAGTCAGCATTATCCATCCATCCATTCATGTTCCATGTCTGCTTATCCTATGCAGTGTCATGGGGGTCTGCAGCCTATCCCGGAAGCTACCGGAACAAGGCAGCAAATAACCCAGGACTGGGTGCCAACCCATTGCAGGGCATACACACATACATCATATACACACACATACATCATTTACATACACATACATCATTTACACACATACAGCCACTCTTTAGCATTATTTTTTTTGGATTATTTTACTTAATATAGCCAGTTTGCCACATATTTAATTTGGTCATGATTTCGATTGTCTCAGATATGTTTTGATTGTAGCTCTTGTTTTATTTTATTATCAGGCTTAGTTGTTTAATTAAGTGATGTTCTGTTGAAGGTATAAAGACCAGTAGTGTTGCAGTGTAAAACAAAATAGTTAAAATGCAGTTAGATATTAAATATGGTCTAGATAAACATCTTCCACAATTTTTCCTTTTGAACTTACCATGAGCTTCCGGGATAGGCTCCGGACCCCCCGTGACCCAGTAGGATAAGCGGGTTGGACAATGGATGGATGGATGGATGGATGAACTTACCATGAGATTTTTAAATGCTAGTCTATTCTCAAGTTTTTCTGGAATTGTTGATAAGGAATAATACTTAAATGTGTTGTCTCCCACTTTTAAATACAGTTTCAGTTATGGCTTAGCGCTGGTCTTTTTCTTTCTCATGAATCAATATAAGAGGAGTGTGTCTCAGTGGTTGATGCTTTATTTTACTGACGGTAACAAATCTGTGAATAACACCTTTTGTGTTATTTTCTTGATGTCCACTAGGTGGCAGCAAATGACCAAGTTTTTGTGACTAAACGAACACTTACCTCTTCTAATTTGTCAGTGTAACGTGTTTCACGCAAATTCCTTGTTCTTGCCATTTTTAAAACTTCGCAGTAAACAATTTTTGCAAGAAATTTACAGAATTTACCATAGACCATGGATTTGGGCAGTAGAGGATAAGGTGATTGATCACGTAAATAAATTAAGTTCTTAATTAGACACATTGGCTTTTGAATAATAAAGTGATATCAAGTTTTATACTTTACACTATGCATAAATGAGCGAATAATTAATGTGTTAAGAAACAATGAAGAACCCTCCGTTCGTTACTATTTTGTCAGAAGACTGTCAAGCCAAGTGCTTACAGCACAAAGTTGTTCATTAGCGGGGCAATATTCTGAAAATTGCCTTTGCCAGATGCTGAAAAATGCCTTTCCTTAATGCTAGAATAAGCATTTATATTTGTAAAAAGGTTGATAAATCATTGTTTAACCGGTACTTTGTAAACTACAAACACATGGTTCTACATAAAAAATTATGGCTTTAGTAATGAATTAGAGTGTTACAACTTTATTTAAAGTGACAAGATTTCTTTCATTTTTCCGAGAATGCAAATAGTAGAAGCCACTTTGTAAATATTAATAAAAAAGTGAAAAAGGAAAGTGACTTGAATTATTCGGACTTAGTAAAATACTACGAGCTCAACACAAACAAGACTATTAGAATTTATTTACGACTTCAGTTTTAAGTAATTGCATTCGTTTAACTTATTTATCTCTCTTTACGGTTTTATTTATTAACGACCAAAGTAAATGATGATTAATAGAGAAACCAAGTAGGAAATGGGAACTGCCTCCTTCATTTAATTGCTCTGCCAAAGCGAATTAATGCCCAGACGTAAAAACGCGGGCATCGTAGTGATGTTTGCGCTGCATGAAGTGATCAACGCTCCCACGCAGAACATCTCATCAAAGCATCGCTTCACACTCTTATTTGCTGACCATTTTCGCGGGACAGCTCATGGTGTGGATCATGGTGTGCTGGTTTCCTCTAATTATTTACTTTGTAATGTTTGGCTGAATGTGCAAGTTGCTAGGGAGGCTGACGGCTGGATGACTTCGGCAACATAACTCTTTATTTTTGACTTGTGCCTCTAATAATTTATCATTCTTTTTTCTTTTTTGCTTATCACATATATTACATGTAATATGTTATCTATTCATTATACGTCACGTTCAGCAGTACTCTGGGACATTATAAATGGCCTAAACAAATATCGAATGGCCACATGGTGGCACTATACTAGTCAATAAAAACAGGGGTTTTGAATGGACAGTAAATGTCCGGTAAAACATCACGGTTCTTCAGTACTTAAGGATATTCGTATAGATCCTTAATTCTTCGTGTTACTGTCAGAATGACCTAAAACCATACTTGATTTCTCATTCTGTACATCTAGCAGTTTTATCCTGATATGCTCATCACTGAGAAATGCTGTTGAACATAACTGTCATAATACATATAGCAGCTATGGATTTTAATATTAGTAATAAATATTGTCATTATTTCATAAAACATGACATGACCTTTAGGAAGATTAACATGTTAATTATGGGATGTGTTATTAAATCTAATTTTCTATTAATCATGGAATACTTCTGTTTATAATTGTGGGTGACCTAAAATGACATACGTGGCACATAGTCATAATGTAATATTCCCTTCAGTACACTTCCACTCAATATTAGAATAGAATAGAACAGAATAATTCATACGTCATGCATTTTCACATTGCCTTTTTTTGCTATTTAGAACACTTTCCACAGTCTTCTGTGACTAAACTCTTTTACTGCGACGGTAATTAGCAAATTAGCAACTTTAAACATGTAGATTTCCCTAATAACATCTGCAGCGCTGCTCTTACGCTTCCTGCCATGCCGTTTCTGCAGGAAGACGACTTTCTGCATAGCAAATTCATCGCCTCGACAGTGGTCTTGTTTAACCGCACATCTTGTTGTCGTGCAGAAATTTGTGGCCTCCAACAGTGCATTAATTAGAGGAAGGATGATTTCAGAGGTAGGAGCAGGGAAAGCAGAAATGCCCGAAAGAAGCACACATCTGCTGAGGGTGAGCTCGGATTTAAACAGCTGGCAGACCGTCTGTCTTGCGTAAGCTCTTTCTGGTAAAACAGGACTATTAATGTTAAATTAGTGAGTTGTAACTGTTTTGCCCGTATGCTCTAATGTTTTTTTCCTTGTGCTAAACATGGCCTGTGGTCGGTGTGTTTAACAGCTGCTGTGAATGTGGAAGAAGCATTTTTTAGTCTTCTGCTGTGACTTCAAAAGTCTATGTGTGATAAACATTAATATTTCAATATAAAAGACCAGCTTTAGCTGCCGTAATGCATACATCAGGTCCATTAAATTATATTTTAGAATAATAAATGGGTCTCATTTTTAGTTCACGCTTAGATTAAAATATGAGCATTTTTAACACTGCCGAAAACAATATTTTAATTGCTTTCAAGTAATGTTCACTTATTGTGAAAAATTAAAATAATGTTCAAAACTACATTGCTTTTGCTTGACCTTTAACCTATCAAAGCTATTATAATTTCTTTAAACTGCATGTATCTCAATCTTTTAAAAAAAGTCATAAACTTCTTTCACTATTGATTGATTATCCAAACATATGTGACAAATGTCAAACAGTGCAAATTGGCATTTATTAGCTGAAAAATGAGAAGAAATGTTTCACAGATTTTTGTTGGGTGAATATTGATTGAATGTCTTAATTATATCTTGGGTGTATTTAGGGCAAAGCCATTGGTATGATAAAGCGCAAACAAACACAAACCCTGGGACTTGGAATAGAACCAGAACTGGAAATAGGATGAATCCCCATAAGCAAACATATGATCTAGTTCTGCAGATATACTGTGAACGTTTTAGGATTTTGTTCCTTGTGAGTCACTCAGGTTCGTCTGTCTGTCTTTATCTTCTCGTGTCATTCTGTCTCCTCCCGCTGCAAAAAGACCTACATTATAAGTGATTTGGTCTCAATATAACTGCTCGGACGAGTTTGGTGATAACTCATTATGCTGTGCAGGTGTTTTTGCTGAGTCCTCCTGAGATGGCTTCATGATCACCGTGTCCTAATTGCCTAATTGTGAAAATGGTTTGAGGAACATCTGGAGTGGATGAGTCACACAGCTACATGTTGGGAGGTAGAATCGAGGAAACATCTTTTGCCGTGAGAATGTCACGCATGATTTAGATGTGGCTGCCATTCCTCCAGTGTGATTCTCTGCCATTCTACCTAATATCTTTCTGCTGTTTACTTTGGATTATAGGACATAATTACTAATTAAGACATAACTATTTACTCTCAGATGAGTGCGCCTTGTTAAGTAAAAGATAATCCAATGAAATTAGTTTATTGAACTGTTTTTCCCACTATGTTCATGTTTGCTATGTTTTTTTTATATATGATGGGCTCAGTGTTTCAGTTTGAAGTTTGCTAGAACTTTTGTACTAATTCAGTCATTCAATTAGTATAATTTTGACTGTCTAAAAGAACATGGTGGAAATTAATTAGAATGAAAGCACTAAATTGTCATGAATAATTGGTTAATGAGCACACTGAATAGATTGATAGCGAAAGCGAAAACTATAAAGCTGACAGATCTTCAGAAATGTGATATGGGAGGCTAACAAAAGCGCAGAACTGCTATTTAAAGCTGTAGAACAATCACAGGGTGCATGCAGGGATACTGCAGTGTAAACTCAGTCACTGACGACATCATACTTCTGTTTCTCCTTAGCGACCCTACCTAGTCACCCTTTCGGTTACAGAGGATTTGCAGAGGTTTATGACAGGATACAAACCATTAGGCAGCGATAATTGAAGTGCTTCCTCTGCCTTCTTTGTGAGCTGGGAAAACAGAGACGGTGACAATAGCATTCAAGGAAATTCAAATCTCCGCTGTGAGCTTCAGCTTCGCTGGAACACAAGGCGAGGTGTCTTTTCTTTCCCAAATAAATGTGGGATTTCCCAAATAAATATTAAAATAGTCTCCTCTAAAAACGCCAAGAATAAGTAAGAAAATTTTTGATGTTATTAAGCAACGTGGAGTAAAGTCCACTGAGTGTCTTCGTTTATGAGATTGTAACAACAGAGCTCTGCCAGTCCCAGCAGGTACTGAGTGAACCTGTTGACCATATCTGTGTGCTGTGGGCATTGAGTCAAGTTCACTGGTGTACCTAATAAACAGGGTACATGTGCCCTGCCCTGCCTGTGATAAGGTGCCAGGTCCTCTGTGACACTGTTCAGGATTAGTAGGTAGGTGGTCAGATGCTGTGACTGGAAAGGGTTATGCTGCACACTGTGATGATCTCTGAGGCCCCGCTAAGACGTGGTTAGCCTTTAGCATTAGATGCTCATTCTGGCTGTCCCCCATGATGACAATGCGATTCCTTAGGTTTCCATGTTGTTAGCATCAGCACTGTTTAATCACCACTCTAAATCACTCATAAGTGGTTATTTACAGTGCTTGTAATGAGGAAAAACAGGTGCCGGTACTCCCTTGTGCCGGTACTCTCTTGTTGTGGGTACTCCCCTTGTTATTCAAAAACAGGTGCTGGTACTACCCTTGTTATTTAAAAACAGGTGCCGGTACTCCCTTGTGCCGGTACTCCCCTTGTCATTTAAAAAATGATGCCAGTACTCTATTGTGCCGGTACTCCCATTGTTATTCAAAAACAGGTGCCAGTCCTCCCCTTGTTATTTAAAAACTGGTGCCAGTCCTCCCCTTGTTATTTAAAAACTGGTGCCGGTACTCCCCTTGTTATTTAAAAACAGGTGCCGGTACTCTCTTGTGCCAGTACTCCCATTGTTATTCAAAAACAGGTGCCAGTACTCCCCTTGTTATTTTAAAAAAAGGTGTCATACTCCCTTGTGCCAGTACTCCCTTTTTTATGGAAAAACAGGTGCCGGTACTCTCTTGTGCCTGTACTCTCACTGTTATTTAAAAACAGGTGCCGGTACTCCCTTGTGCTAGTACTCCCTTTGTTATGGAAAAGCAGGTGCTGGTATTTCCCTTGTTATTCAAAAACAGGTGCAGGTACTCCCCTTGTTATTTAAAAACAGGTGCCGGTACTCCTCTCGTTATTCCAAAACAGGTGCAGGTACTCCTCTCGTTATTCCAAAACAGGTGCAGGTACCCCCCTTGTTATTTAAAAACAGGTGCTGGTACTCCCTTGTGCCGGTACTCCCTTTGTTATGGAAAAACAGGTGCCAGTACTCATCTTGTTATTCAAAAAAGAAAAAGGTGTAGATGTTATTCAGTACCAGCAGATATTGAGAGGTGCCAGTACTCTGAAGAGACCAGTCCATTTCTAGCACTAGTTATTTACATAATATTTATGCATAATCCTACATTACCATGATTGTAATTCCAAAGTTCTGTTCTCTTAACAGCATTTTAAAGATATAACCAGAAAAATAAACACATCCAGAAAATTACACAAAGTTTGACTGGGAGCTACATTTCTACTTTGATATGTGGCAGTAGCATACTCATTGTTGTATAAGTCACACACAGACACAATAGTGAAACAATAGTGAAAGATATTCAATTTTAATGAAGTAAGTTTACAACTCTGGGCTGAATGTGAAGGTGGAAGATGAACAGCAAGAACAGTAAGAAATCTGTGAATATTGTTGGATATCATAGTGCACATTAATAGTGTACACTCATATGTCATTTAACGATGGGGACACATTCTGAGAAATGCATCGTTAGGTGATTTTGTCACTGTGTGAACATCATAGATTGTACTTACAAAAACTTATATGATATAATCCTACTATACATAAATAACGATTAAAAAGTACAGTGTACTAAATACATAAACCAGTATCATAGCTGATTTTGTATGTGCTATACTTTTATATGACTGACAGCACAGTGGATTCGTTTACACCAGCATCGCCACAAACACAAGTAAACCGCTGCGCTACAAAGTCACCAGGCAATAGGAATTTCTCAGCTCCCTTATATTACATCATATATGTGGTTTGTCGTTGACCGAAACATTATGTGTGGAATAATGGGATTGAAACTAACAATTAAACTAATAAAACTGTCAAACTGAGAAGAACTCAAGGCAAGAAATGGGAAACAAACTATGCTTCAAGCTAAAATGTCCACAATATAGAAACTTACATACGTCATATAGTCAGAAAACATTAGAGAGCATTTATTCACCTGACCTGTATGTTTCAACCCTATTAACAACAGTCATGCTCCACACCAATGTGCGCCACAATATTTTGGTCCAGGACGGACCACATGTATGACGGTGGTCCCATAAGATTGTAATGGAGCTGAAAAATTCCCATCGCCTAGTGACGTCGTAGCTCAATGCTTTATTCAAGTGTTTGTGGTGATGCTGGTGTAAACAAACCCACTGCACTGCCAGTCGTGTAAAAGTGTAACACATACAGTTGTGTACAGTGCATAAGGAGGAAGTACACTGAAATCCTCGTGAAACGTTTAGGACTGTGTGATGAACACAGAAGCCACCAAAGAACTGGGACTGAGGATGAGGAGTGTCTGCTGTCGCTGACGGCCTCCAGGATTCTGGCGGGGGGGGGGGTCTAGCGCCATTTCTGCACTTGGCTTCAGGACAGCTGCTGATAAAGGGCCACGCAGAATCCAAACTTCAGCATATGCTCCCGTCTAGCAAATGCACATCATGAACACTGTTTTATTTTTTTACTCAGTGTGGCTTGGATTTCAGCCACCTGACGATTATAATTAATGTCCCTGCTGGAGCACGATGGCTTCAGAGTGGCACACTGGCATTTCCTTGACCAAGAGATAATATTTCATGCCCGTTAAAAAAGTGCAGTATAGCTGAGTCCTGATTTTCTGTGTCTTTCAACAGATTCTGCTCCATATTTTATCTCCATCCATCCACCTATCCGTCTTCCCTAAACTATTCCTGGTCAGGGTTGCGGAGGGATCTCGGTTGTTACTAATGTTTTGGCATAATATTGTTTTTTTAAAAAATGCACCAGGCATAATTCCTCCTTGTATAACTATTGCAAATCACTAGTTTCAATTGTCTATCAGTAACACGATGTCATCTTCCCAGGAATTAATTTCGTTTGGTCTGCATCCCAAAATGTTTTTAAATTATTAGTGTTTTCTCCACAGAAAGTTACCAAAACGTAAACAAGATCATTAGTAACAGTTTCTGACTCTCACCATGTCAGAACTGCTGCTCATGTTTGCTTGGTTCTAAGTCAAAGTTCAAAGCTGGCATTGAGTTATTGTACCTAAAGTGTAGTGACTAATATCGTCAGATGACAACAGTAACCCTTTGTGTATGTATAATTGAACTGAAAGCTCTCGATTAGTTATTGTGAACCCATGTTTTAATTCTCCGATTCCTTTGATGTGCCCAGTTCAAGAGGGTTTGCATCTGTGGTAATTACAAACTAGCAGAACAAGCAGCTTATTGTGCCTTTGTCAAAGACGTTGCCAATTGAATTAAATAAGCAGGCACTTAAAATAACAAAAGTAACAATCAGGGCTGCTTTTCAGCACATTCTAGAAAATTCCTGGAAAACCGTTGCCTTAGTGTGGGATTACTGCATGTGGTATTTGTCCTTACAAGAGAATCATTTGATGCTAAAGGTGTTGTATGAGAGATTTAATTATGATCAACTGCTGAAGCAGCCTGAAGTTTCATTTGGGACGACATTGTGCAAGCGAGCCCTGACTTTCCCTTCATATCGCCACATTTGCGTCATTATGGTGTCTGTTACTCATGCGCTTGTTTGTTTGTTCATTTCCTGATCTTTGAGATGTAGCTGCTGGTTCCACCAGGAGAGCTCGCTTTCACAAGTGGATAGTATGTCGACGTTATTCATTTTTCCACTAATTTTTTAAGTACACTTCTGAAATCGACAAATAATTAAATCCGCAAACAAACAATTAATTGAGTCAATGAGAACAATTAGAAGCAGAATACCTTTGAGGATTGGATGTGCATGGTGAATTAGTTCATTAACATACTGGAAGATAATGAAGGGAGGGAAGCGTTCACTATTGGGATGTGCGACTGAGCGATGTGTGCCCAGCTCCTTTCGCTCTGAACGCCGGATGGATTTTGGGTTTCGGTTGGATCTTCCCGAGTTTGACCACTAGGGGACGTGCTGTGGGATGAGCTGCAGATGTGAATCTCAGCAGCTTTAAAAAGCATGACCGGGAGCACCAGTGGCCACTGTCACAATACCATCATGCCAAGCAAGAAATTATTCATATATAATAAAGCTTCCTTATTTTGTGATTCATTTCAGTTTCTGGCATAATAGCCAAGTGTCATGCATTTAGTTCTGTCAATCTTTCAGTATTATCAAAAGTTATCAGGTAGCGGGTACACGGTGCCTTTGAAGTGTTATATTTCAATAACATCTATTCTCATTTCACAATCACAATATTCAGATCAACTGCAGTATACAGAGGAGATGGAAAATCATGTAAGATTTTGCTGAGGAGAAACAGAACAGAAGTGGCAAAGCTGAGGCCTGTTGTTTTGACATTTCTCCAATTTTTTCTTATGAGAAATCCCTGAATATCTCACAAAAAGCTCAACCGAGTGTACAAGAAGTCACTGGCAGGACTCGAAGACGGTCCTGCTTCATCTCACTTCCAGATGTTTCGGAACATGTTGAAATGACATTAACACCTGATCTCCACATGACCTCCGCTAATCATCCAGATGACCAATATAAACTGACATATTCAGTATTTCTCCTTCCTTAGAAATAAAAATATAGCCTTGCACCGTAAGGCGTGCCTATGGTTGGGCAGCTTATAGACTGGTACACAACCAAATTGACCATTTTATGGCTATGAAGGCACAGTACTGGATTTCATAATGGACCTTTATCAATAGTTACATGTATTTTCTGCAAGGTATGTAAAATATGTTTTGTGTAAGTAAAAACAACAAAATGCTATTATGTTAACAGCCATAATTACCTTAATAATAAAAATTAAATAGTAGTGCAATTCATTATATGACTAAAACAAATGTATTCAAAACAACCAGTGAAAAAAAAAGTTCCTAGCTAAAACATCCAGTGTCACTGGAGTTACGTGCAGTTTTTGAAATGTAATTGCTCGGGTGGGTGTGTCACCTGCCACACACTAATAAATAAACACCAAAATGACTAACAGAAAGCTACATGAATAGCCAAAAAAAACTCATATATTAGCATTAAGTTTCTGAATATGTTTGCTCACTCTACGTGTTGCAATATGAAGTGCTCTTGTGTTCTGCCCTTTAATCTCTAGCTACTGTTGCATGTGAATAATGAATGCGGTCCTGTCTACCTTTCACTGCTTACTGGTAACATTTAAAAAAACTGCAGAATTATCACAAATTGAAGTTGTAAACAATATATACAAAGGTATGACCAGCAAGACTGCTTCTACACAGAACAAAAAAAAAAATCGAAACAGCACTTCGCTACAGGCAGATAACAAAACTGCCTTTGGGGACCCGTGTTAAAGTTCTCAGTATTAAAATTCAGTATTCAGGCTGCAGGCAGTGAAAATTATTTATATGACCGGTCTGTGAGTTCCATACATCAGAGCAGCTTTCTCTGATAACAATGCAGCGGGCCAGGGGCTTCCACTGGGCCATCTGACAGAGGAGTATTTGCTGACATACAACCCAGCCCCAGTCAGAGATCATTACCCCCCTGACTGATGGGAGGACCGCCATGACTTAACAGTTTTATTTCCCTCCCGCAGCTGAGCTCCTTGACCATGCCAGCTCAGCGGACACAACCTTTCAAGTCCTGTTAGCAGCTCAATGGCTTCTGTCGTAAAAACGGCCTCTTTATTTAGCTCCTCCATCTTGATCATCTCTGATGGGCCATCAACAATCTCGGGCCGGCTGCGTGCCCGGCTGAAGGTTAAATAAATTCCCTGTGATTGTTTGCATGATCGTAGCCAAGCGGAAGGGGTTCTCATTTACGACAGATTTTCCCGGAAGACGGTCTGAGAGGCTGCTAGTGTAAGGATGTGCTGTTTAGTACATTTTAGTTATGAGCTTTCATTAGATCAAGTGTCCTACCAACAAGGCTTTGAAAGCAGAAAGTCATATAGAGTATCAAGGGGTTTGTCATAAACAACATTTAGTAACTACACAGATTTTTTTTTTAATACTTTGCAGTTAATTCCTATGAGGAAATCCATCTTCATGTTTGACTACACCTAGACCACTCAGATTTAACTGATTGTATTTGCAATTTCTATTATTTGTGAGCTGATCAGTGCAAGTTCCAGAACCGGAACCTTTAAACTGTTTACTCTAAGAGGAAAGATTATGCGCATAGAGAGGAGTACTTTTCAATGACTTCCGTAAGGCTTCTGCTTGAGGCATAAGAAGCAGACTTGCCTGCGTGAGTTGAATTTTGAGCTGATTTAGGCTGCAGACAGTGCATTGCATTGCCAAGTAATTAAAATGTATTTGTTTTGTGGCGACAGCAAGATTTTTTCCTTCAGTGTAGATTTCCAACTTGTGGGGCCATTGCATTGCACAGCATATAATTGCCAGCTCCCAGTTCTTTTGACCTCTGTGTCCCTGGTGGTTATGAAAAAGATGACACATTCAAAATATTTTGATAACAGTCCTTCTGGTGCAAATCTAATTAATGCATCGTCACATTAAATGTCACCGTTTAAAATCACGGCTTCACTGTAAATTCATAGCATAACTATACATCAGAATGACAAATTGTCCTGTCCAAAACTAACACCAGTTCTACCGATAGTAGAAAAATCAAATACATTACATTATTTCGTCGAGTTTTATCATGTTTACTAAATGCATAGCGCCTAAAGGTGGAGTATTAAAATGTATACATTTAAGCCAAATCCTGTAACAGTCATCTATATTAAAATGAAAAAACACTATACTTGAGATTTAAGCAAACAACTTTTCTACGGGCTTTCCAGATAAATGTGCGTCAATTCCTCCGCATGCCCAAACTCTAGTTATGCTTTTTTTCTCCCAAGAAATAAACTGAAGAGTTTTTTTTATTATTAAATGTACATGGGGAGTGATGGTAACCTCCTAACGCCTTTATTAAATATATATGAACCATATCTTGCCTAATATTAAGATGGCAAATTACAGCGACTTTAATGACAAATAGTCCATTAAACATTACAAGCTTTCTGAACGCTAGATGGTAAATGCAGCAGGGAGGTTATTTATTGATTTGTTTGCTTATTTATTTATTTAGCTAAAAGGTAGCGGCAGAATCCTAACAAACGCCCCGGGAAGTTCGCTAATCCCGCGTCGTCCCGGACCGGTGCGCCGGGCTCGGCTATCCCGGGGCAGCCTCGTCGGTCATGTTTCAGCCCCTGACGGGAATTTAAGGGCGCTTGTTTATTTCAATTGGCCAGGATTTCTAGGGACCCGAAATCATGTTTTACAACAAAGGTGAGGCATAGTACACTTCACCAGACACGCATATATAATGTATTAAAAACAGAGAAGGTGCTATACTGTTTTAAAAAGCTCTCGTAAAACAAGAATAACGACGCTGTTTACGGCTAAAAGACAGCTGTCATCCACAATAAGGCTGATGGATGTCCGTACACAGCATCGTGGCCAAAGGAAAAAAGCAGAAGCGGGAGCTCTGCTGGGACCACCGTCCAAAAAATTAATTACTTCGATTCAGCATTTTTAAATGTGCCACTTAATATACCGCCTCCATAATTAAATTTCCAGCCCTGTGACCTTGAGACCATTTTCCGAGATTATAAATGAGATCGGGAGATAATCAAGGTGGAGACGCGTCGGAGCGTCCGCGGTGGCGGCGTGGCTCCCAAGGTCACGGCTCCGGGCGCTAGATAAAGGCCTTAAACGCCTCTCTTACTGTACATTCAGACTGGATAGGGGGATGCCCTCAAGAAAAGGCATTTGAAATTGAGGGCTGTATCCAGACCCAAAGATTAGTAATGCTGCTACCTTGGACTGTTGTTTTACACTTGAACTGTTAGTTTACACACTCGCCACTTTGTACTGTTTATATACTGCAGCTTATTTATTACTACACACCCTGGCCTTGTGTTACTTATTGTTTACGGTTATTGTTTATTTATGGTTGTTTGTTGGTTATTTATTATTTGTTTGTTGTGCCTTTGTTGTGTAGTGCTACTGATGCTGATATTAGGAGCGAGCCAAAGAGCTTTTATTTGTATGTATCATTGTGCAATGACAATGAAGAATTCTGATTCAGAAATCAGTAGGTCTTTTGCTGGGAAGTTTGACGAAAGTAACATTTTCCATGTTTTGCATTATAAAGAAAATAAAAACAGAATGTGAAAGTGTTTAGATTTTATATGGGCATTCATTTGGTGACGCTTTTGTCCACTTAATTGTTAAAAATCTGAATTAGTAGCTAGTATTTTGTAGTAAAGTTTTCTTAGACAGTTTGGCTTTATTGGAATTTAGTATTTAACATAAACATTTACATAGATCCTGAGACTCTTACAAACACCATAGGATGGACGGAGGGTTGCATTTACAGTGCTGAATAGTATAATGTTATGAGGAAGAAACGGAACAATTAACAGGTTTGTGTCTTGGCTAAGCAAGATGGGGACCCTGCAGCTACATTTGCCAAATAGACTGGCTGAAGATATGCTTTCTGCGGGGCCCAGCGCTCAGAGCATAAGGACACACCGGCAGTTTGCACGCAGGTCTGCGGAGCGTCTGCTGAGCTGAACCAGCAGGAAAATGCCCAGTACCATGGCTGCATTAATCATTCCACTCACTGGTGAACGTTTAACCAGTTGCTTACTCTTGCCTATAGATTTTTGACTCAGTATAGAACAGATGTAGCATTTTTGCCGTATGAAACAATGTGATACTGCAAAAATACATATGATGATAACTGGCAGGGATATTCTTTCTGGGTCCTTGAGTTTCTTGTGAGTGAAACTGACCTAAAAAGGTTGATCAAAGACGGCTGGAATTTCGCCGCCTACAGCAAGCAGTAAATTGGACCATTGAATGTTTTGCTCTGACAAATTATACTCCAGAGCCTCAGTCTTGGTGGTGGTAACTCAATTAGCAAGAGGGAGGCAGCGCAACATATTTCTCCTGAAAATGTTTCCAGTGTTTTATTTTCTTTGACAGCGTAGTAAAGTTATGCTGAATAAAAACAGTCACTATTTATTGGCTATTCCCACTATGATTGAGTTCTGCATGTGGACTGTATTATATACGCTTGAGGACTAGTCAGATCCATGCTGTAATCCCCTTGGGCTATTCAGCTGAGTTAAGAGGGCCTAGAGCATCTCCTTATTTTTATGTGCCAGTTAAAAGGCATTGTTTAAAATTTTTTTTTTTGTTGCTGGGGAGTCATTCTCCAGATATGGTTCCTTATTTTAATAAAGGGTTAATCAGTGTCTGGGGTGGGGAGAGGAGTAAGACTCTAACAAGCCAAGACAGATCACATATTAACTTTCATTTAAGGTGTGAAGCTGGTGCGGTCCTTTCCCTTCATTAATTTAACTTAACTTGTAAGCAGATGTCTTTTTTTTTGTAAATTAAACATCATAATCCCTGTGTGATACATGACATGGTCAAACTCTGCAGAGTACGCTTTATTAATGTAATTTAACATATCAATCATGTTAACCCAGCAGAATCTACTTTAATATTTTCTCTCCTTTAGATTTTAGTTAAGTGGCACAGAGATTAATGGCTCTGCCCAGTAATAAACCCTCTCCTTCGCTTTGTGAGTTTGAACTATGGCTGACTGCATTTAGCCAATACTGTCTAAGCCCCGACAGTTACTCCGGGGCGTCTATATAGAAATTCAGTTTTTTTTTTCTTTTTGGTCTTCACACGTGTCGGAAGGTGTTATGGGAGAGCATGGAAGAGTATATCTCCTCTTTCTGCCTATTTTATTATTGAAAACTGGCAGTGTGTTTCAATACATTAATTATCAGCACAATGGATCCTGTCATATGAATAATGCTCATCTTAGTGCTATGGATTAAGTACACACTATATCTTCCTACCAAAATAATTGCATAATTTCAGTTCATTGGCTATATTTTAATAGAGAAAAAAATGCTAATTTGGTTGAATATATGGAATTTTGAAGCATCTGTGGTTTGTTCATATGGAGGACATATAGCAGATTAGCTAATTAGTTAATTATTAGCATAAATCCTTTTTCACTCTGTAACTTGCTAAAACCCATTACTTGTATTATTGGCCAGAGCCAAAAAGTGTGTTCTTTGTAACACAAATATTCTTCTTACCAGTGATGTCAGTGCAATTATGAGAGAGCCAGGTAGTAAACTTCATTTTTGGTTTATGTTTCACACTTTCTTCTGGTTTTCTGTTGGTAAATTTAGTAGGTTTTTAATCAGAATGTGACTTAACATGGAGCCCCGGGCCTGGGACTATGGTGTATTGTGAGTTGTTGTATGTCTCATATTGAAAGGATGCTTTTATTGAACTTTAACACTGAAAAAATGTTGTCAGCTGTGCTGTGTCAGGCACTCTGTCTTTATTTACCACATCTGCATCAGGCCCCACGATTTGTCACCCTGCCAAAGGGGCGGCGGAACAGTGGCCGAAGAGACTCATCAATATCCCAGAAGAGGAGCAGGCGCGGCCTGGCTCTGGAAGCAGGGTCCACGGTCTGGACCCGGCCTGGGAAATCTCACGCCATCATTCAGTACAAGGGGAAAGAGACGACTCCTGCCACCTGGTGGAGAGACACAGCGGACTTTTAAACACAGCCTCCCCCCAGGTTACCATGGGGTTACGTTCCAATAAATCTACCGTAAGGTGAAAATGCATTTTAATACACTACACCTAACCTAACAAACATCATAGCCTAGCCTAGCCTACCTTAGTCATGCTTAGGACATTTACATTAGCCTAGAGTTGAGCAAAATCATTAACACAATGCCTCATTTATAATGAAGTATTGAATATCCCATATAATTTATTGAGTAATGTACTGAAAGTGAAAACCATTTACCCATCGTAAAGTCAAAATACTGTAACATGGACCATTGTAATCTGGGGAGTGTCTGTATGTGCTTTCCTCACATGCAGTGTCTGTATTTGCTTTCCTCACATGCAGTGTCTGTATGTCCTTTCCTCACATGCAGTGTCTGTATGTGCTTTCATCACGTGCAGTGTCTATATGTGCTTTCCTCACATGCGCTGTCTGTATGTGCTTTCCTCACATGCGCTGTCTGTATGTCCTTTCCTCACATGCAGTGGCGGGTTTGAGTCATTGTGCTTGTATCCTGAAGTGTCATTCTGCCCCTTAGCTTGCCTGTGATTTCTCAAGTTAAAAGCCAACAGAACGCAGTTCAGGATGATTTTATGTTCTTTAAGGAAAAGATTCCACACGGCTGAAATGTATATGTATATTTAATCTGTTTATGATGAATTGTTTAATATGAATGGAAATCAAAATGAATTAAAGGTTATCGGTCCAGGGAAAGTTAGGATAAAACATCCCTATACTGTCTGGTAGCGAACATCTCAGGCATTTCTTCCAGCTGAGTCTCCTTGACAGTGTTTTCATACGTGCGACCTCCTGCTTTAATTGAAATTTCCTTCCCTTAACATCTCAGCCCACAGTGTGCGGTATTTATCTGTAAGATATAAACCTGGTTTGAGTGGTATGTACAAAGAGCCACCCGGATCGGCTGGGTCCATCCGTCAGCGTTATTGCTGCGCTCTCATTAAGCGCCACGTTTCAAATGGTGATTCAGGACCGATGAGAGATGTGACGATTCACGTGGTACTTTTATGCTGTAATTATTCATGCGGCCCACTAAAGGCCTTTTTATAAGCACTCTGTCATTTCACCTTGTTTGCTGTGTGAAGCATGCCTTTGTCATCGGCAGGGGAGTGTTTGTGTGACCGAAGGTGGCCAAAGTGCTGGACGGTGTGACATGCTGCATGAGGACAATTCCCAAACTCAAGGAGAATATCTCCCTTCTCACTGGTGTCTCCAGTGGAAAACACTTCTTTTAATGTGCCAGTAATCCAGCTGGTTTCTGCTGAGAATGTCTGACATACATATATATGGGAAACATGCACAGGTTCCAAAATCAACAGCAGTGTTTTAATACAAAATTCAAAATCAACAGCAGTAGTAGGTAGAATAGTACATACTACTATTACTAACAGCAGTAGTATGTAGAATAGTACATACTACTATTACTAACAGCAGTAGTATGTAGAATATAGCCATGGAAACACCGAAAATGTACGTCAATGGAAATTTGACCATAACAGAGACTACAGATCTTTTCAGGAGAAGCAGCATGAATGAATCTGCGCTGGCCTAAGCGTGGATGGATGGTGCCAAAGTCGTGGGAGAGGTATGGAGGCCGCAGAGAGCTGAAGCCCCTGTTTGCGCTCTGTATTGATTGATGGCGGACGGCATAACAAACAATCCATTTGCTAAGTCGCGACGACAAAATGATCTGCTCGTTCCTCAGCTTAATTGAAATGCCGATAGAGTATTGACTACATGCCAACGCTGTGGTGAGGGCGCACCTCCCACCCCACAGCTGTACAGACTCCTTTATTACCGAGAGCCCTGCCACTGGCTTCTGGCCACTGCGGCGTGTCACTCCCTCACGTATCTGCTGTTATCATTAAAGCCACTCTCCAACATCTGAGACACATACTGGGGGGTCATTATGCCCCTCCAGTGAAACATCTGTTACTTCCCTACTAATGCACAACATATGACTTATGTTATTTATATCAATATGCCACTGTTGTGACATAAAGCCTATACGTCAAATTTGATTTATTTCATACAATTCTTTTTAACATCCAGTACTCAATGTTTCGGGGTTTTCAAATTTTTCTCGTTAAGGTGAGATATAAGGTTGAGTATTTACAGTTCTGCACCAGCCACTTTAACCCCTTGTAATCCAGGTCATTCGATTAGTGTTGGTGTACTGTGCGGCAAAAAGAGCCATGGGTCTGCTGCTCCAGAAATGCCTAGTTCTGCTTTGCAAGCCAGCTCTACAATAATCACTTTATCGCTTCACATTTGCACAGTGGATCTGTGCATAATTAACTTCCCACAAAATGTTCCCCAGAGTCAATCTGTCCGCTTTATTAGCAAAGTAATACAGTTATGCTTTAATTACCCATTTTATTGTTGACCAAATTAGTTAAAATGACTGACCATGACTGACTTAATACGCATGAAACATTTCTGTTAGTGAAAACCATGTTTTGCTTTGATTTTCTTTTTTAAGGTAGAATATATAAGAACAAGGAGGATGTTTACTGTTGATATAGAAATAGTATTATTGTGCCATGTATTTAATGAGTAGATGTTAATTATACACCATATGGACAAAATTATTGGGACACCTGGACATTTCACCTAACAGAACTTTTATGACATCCCATTCTAAATCCATAGGCATCGATATGGAGTTGGTCCTCCTTTGCAGCTATAACAGCTGCCACTCTTCTGGGAAGGCTTTCCATAAGTTTTTAGAGTGTGTCTGTGGGAATTTTTGCTCATTCTTCCAAAAGAGAATTTGTGTGGTCAGGCACTGATATGGTTGCAGTCTCCGATCTAGTTCATCCCAAAGGTATTTGATGGGGTTGAGATCAGGGCTCTGTGCAGCCACTGAAGTTCTTCTATACCAAACTCACCCAATCATGTCTTTATTCATCTTGTTTTGTGTACTGGGGCAAGCTGGAACAGAAAAGGGTCTTCCCCTAACTTCCTGCAAAGTAGAATTGTCCAAAATGTCTTGGTACGCTGAAGCATTAAGAGTTCCCTTCACTGGAACTAAGAGGCCTAGCCCAACCCCTGAAGAACAACACCATACCATTATCCCTCCACTAGCAAACTTTATATTTGGCACATTGCAGTCAGGCAGGTAATGTTTTCCTGGCATCCGCCAAACCAAGACTTGCCAATCAGACTGCCAGACAGAGAAGCGTAATTTGTCACCTCACTGAACACGTTTCCACTGCTCCAGAATCCAGTGGCGGCGTGCTTTACAGCACTGCATCTGACACTTGGCATTGGGCTTGGAAGCCCATTCCAGGAAGCTCCATATACATAGTTTTTTTTTTTTTTGCTGGGGTTTTAATGCCAGAGGAAGTTTGGAACTCTACAGTAGTTAAGTCTGAGCGTTGGTGATTTTTACGCACTATGTGCCTCAGCGACCCCGCTCTGTTACTTTACATGGTCTGAAAGTGAGTTTCTGTTGTTCCTAAACACTTCAACTTTGCAATAATACCACTTACAGTTGACTGTGGAATATCTAGCAGGGAAAAAAAATTCACAAGCTGACTTATTGCAAAGATAGCATCCTATGACAGCACCACACTGAATTCTCTGAGTTCTTCAGAAGGACCCATTCTTTCACAAATGTTTGTAAACCTGACTGCATGGCTGGATGCTTGATTTTATACACCTGTGGCAATGGGTCTGAATGAAACATTTGAATTTGACGGTGGACAGGTGTCCCAATACATTTGTCCATATAGTGCATGTCTGATATTATCTGTCTGTGTCTTTTGTGATGTTCCGTTTCAGATTCGTGTACACTGTACACTTTTCTAGAACGAATGTGATATTAAAATTATTAAATGTTTATAGTTATTTTAATGCTCCTTCTTTTTTAAAATGGCTTATAAAAGAGCATGAATGAATCTGTGTGAATTTGTGCTGCGATTAGTGTGGATGGATGGTGTGAAAGTCTTCCAAGAGGCTGAGGTGCACAAACTGTACTGATAACATTTATAGAACTACTCTTTTGATTTTTTTGATGCACATACGTAGCAAATGAGGTGCTCGTGTCTTCACAGAACTAGCCTGTCTGTAACTCCAACAGATGCCAAACACACACCATCCACCACCATGGCAGACAAATGCATTTCTGCGCCCTTTGAACTTGTAAAGAAGTCATCGGCCACTTTAGTTTGACAGCTTCCTGCAAAACCATGTTCACCTTATGTTGTAGGAATACATGTTTTTATATTTGCAAGATAATGTGCATTTTCCCTTTCAAAACTAGACTGAAGTGCAGTTCATTAATTGCATAACTACATATAGTTATGCAACATTTTTTTAAGCATGAATTAATTTTCTATCTGAATGCAAAAGAGACAGGATTGTTATTGTGAGTTCCTCTTTCAGTATTTTGTACGCAGATAAGGATGTTGCACAGACAAGATATTGATAACATCAATTTAACACACTCCAAGGTGCGTTGTGAAGTAATTGTACAGAAAGATAAACATATTACATCTTTTTATTCAAAAGCCCCTCGCCCAGAATAACAAAATGGCATTAAGCCGAGCCTGTCTGCCCGACGTAGGAGCAGCGTCCATACCTGGAGACAAATGCTTGTCAAGGATAAGGAGCTGTCAGGGGGGCTGAATTATGGGCACCGTCAGCAAGGACGACAGGAGGAATACGTCTTTCATTAGTGACCAAGATGGAACACGCCGGAAAGTATTTACTGTGCCACCAAATCTCTTTCTGAAACAGAGGTATAAATCACATGAGCGTACATGTGTAATTAATGCTTGGTTGTTACTGATCCTGCTTCGGCTGTGCGCAATAGATTCGCTGTTTATTATCAAATAAAGTGGTATATACTCCCGCGGCTCGCGGCGTTATCTGGCGCAGCTCGCCGCCGCGAGGCGTGCGGCGCCGCATTTACATGGCGCGTGCTGAAAACGCTCTTTTTTAGCTGCTATGTGCTAAAACGCGGCGCTTCTCGGCGAGGCTGCAGGCCTCTCATCCATATTCAGCTCTCAGTTAAAGCTGTGAGGCAAAGTGAAAAAGGACATGGATCCTATTGAAAGCCATCTCTGGAAGCAGAAAAGATTGTTTTGAGGGAAATGTGTCTGAGCGCTTGGGAGTATTGATTCCAGGGTTTTTCGTGACGGCGTCTCAGACAGGTGCCTGTCAGACTTAAAACTGAATGTAGCTTGTGTCGATCACAGTCGATCATTTTTTAGCATTAAAACAGGGCAGTTCAGCTTTAGCAGAAATGTTTGTTGTGCTTTATGTCAGAATACGGTAAGCGTTGAGTAAGAGCTGTAAATCAGGACACAAAAATATCACGTATAACAGTATAAAAGTATAACATGATCAGGACTTTTAATGTGTAGAATCAAACGTACATTGTTTTACATTTTATATCATGTCCAGAACTCAGAAGCACTAATATATTTACCTAAAAGAGAACTGTGTGGAGGATGAGTAACTTATACAAATACTTTATCATGAATAGTTGATATTTGACTCCTAAGATCAGAAAAGGCAAATAAAATAGTTAAATATATGCAAAATTGAGATTTGGTTTTAATTCTCATAAAAGGTCAGGAAGTACTAAAGCTCAGTTGCTTGGTTGCGTCAGTCAGACGGAGTAAAGCACGCGCGGCGAAGCGGCCACGCGCAGGGCGTGCGGCGAGTGTTTACAGAGGACCGCGAGATCGCTGTCGCGTGAGCTTGAATAAAATTAGCCCGCACATAGAAGCTGGCCGTAATTAGTGGATCATATCTGCGTTTCTGCGCGGTGTCTGTGTGAGGACCGTGAATGTCTGAGCTGCCTTATGGTAATTTATTGACGGCTAATTATCACCTACATACCACACGAGCCTTCGTCACAGAAACACGTTATGCTCATGATGCTGCCCTACCATACAGCATGTGGATTGTACCGTCATATTGCTGTTAGATGTACAACATGACAAATATGTTAAGGTTGTTAATCTGTGTTTTTAAACGTGTCTAAATTGAGTTTCGACTCCCCGGATACTGTGATTAAAATAACGTGCTTTAAGCTTTATCCTGCCGCCTTCCCAGAAACATCGTTAGACATGAACAAATGCAGGGGTTGAGGTGGGGGGTAAAAGGACATTAAACACAGCTACTATATCTGGAAGGGCTTCTGGAGGATTCTCCTCCCCCCAAAAGCAGGAGCTTGTGTTTCACTGGCAGGCTTCAGCGTCGCCGTGGCTCTTAACAGCGGGATGGCGATGAAGAGTAACCTGGAAACTGCCTCCGACCAAAGTCCGTTCCCAAAATGCGCCATTAGCAGATTGCCAGAGATGGATGGCGGCTTTCTGCACGAGTTGCTGCTCGCCAGTGTGTGGGAGCAGAGGCCAGCCCCTCGCCGGTTCCCAGGGCCCACTTGCTTGCCGCTCCTGAATCTTATTTAACGTCCAGCAGGCCTGTCCGCTGCAGCCGGCCGGGGCCTCAGACGCCAGGTCCCTCTGTCCCCAAAGAAATTAAAGGTAGTAATGTTACAGTAGCGACTCTGTAACCTTCCAGGACCATTTAAATGACACTATACATCTGGGGACGTGCCATGTCTGCATACAACCTCCTTCCTGACGAGGGCTGGGGGGTCCAATTTTATTTGTGGCCCTTGTAGGTGTCAGTGGAAAAAAAAATGACAGATGGCCATTATTATTAAAAGAAGGTTACTTTTAAACACAGTGCTTGACGCTGAGGTAAAATACCGACTGCTAAATCATTGTCAAGGAAACTAATGATAAGATATCATAAGACTGAGGACGCAATGCGGAATGGAGTGCAGGCTCTCGCTGTGTAATCAAGCAGCGCGCAGCCCATCCTGCATTCATCTTTATTTGCGTAAATATTCACGCGGTCCGTTTTACACTCTGGGGATTTATCAACATAGCTCCAAAAATGACACGCTGTTTATTTAAATTGTACGTTTTCGCAGTCGCTTAAAAGATAAATGAAAATGTTATAATAAAGGGGGGGAAATGCACACTTCTGCTTTCTTTGTTTTGTTCGGTGCTGACTGCTGGGACAGTATGGTGCCGTTTGTGAAATGGGGCAGCGCAGACTGTCTTTAAGAAAACCCACTGTGTTCATTAAACCTAATTGTATAGTTATATAGCTCCATATGCTGTTATGTAGTTGTTATACAGTCACCTGTCTTGACTGCACATTCAGAACATACATTCAGCTTATTAAAAAAAGTATAGCTTTATGTGTATTAGGGAAAAAAAAACATCATCTCATGGAGAAATATCACATAATTATTTTTTATAGGTAAGAAATCTTGTGTCTGTGTTTAATGTAAACAGCGATGGTCACAGGTGAGTATTAGACCATGTACACCTGTTGTTGGAACTGTAAAAACCCACAAATCTGAATAACAAGAGGCTCAGCGTGCAAAGGAGTGCCTGTGTCTTCTTAGTGAGTCTTAAAGTAATTTCAGCAAGAGCAAACACCCGGCGGCGGCTGGCTTTATTGCTGTGTTGGTTAGGTACTCGCGTCAGGCCTGTGGATTCACAGCGTTGCACAAACTCATTTACAGGGGAGGTCGGTGTTAGGATCCCTCGCTGTTCTCTCATGTTTGATGGAGGCTTATTTTAAAATTCTGCTCGTCTGAGCATTTCTGGGAAGTATTTATGGAACAGTTTAATTATTGATTTATTTACACATTGTGATTGTAGTGTCCGAATGTAGGAGGTGTTAAAAGTACAGGAGTGGACATAGTGTAACTGACGAGGGCCGGTACATGAGCATGTGCAGGCAGACATGGAACACCCCCGTCTCCTGTGAGTGGCATGGTCTGTATCTGCACACTGCTCTGTTAACCCCGATCTGGCCATTGTTCCTTCCTCTCCCAGCATCATTATGGGCACTATAGCTCTCCTGTGCCTCTCACAGTGCATCCGGCAGCAACACTGAAGAGCCATGCGAGGAGCCACCACCCTTCTAAAGGGGGACTGTTTTCTAACGTCGGGTTGCTCACTCTGTAGCAGCGCCAAGCCCACCGTCGCTCTCTCTTCACCCCTCTGTAAGGGGGGCAGCATCTCCAGGGTGAAACCTGGATGTGGAAATGGGCGTGTGCCTCTGCGTGGGGGGGGGGGGGGGGGAGGTGGGGGCGGGGGGTTAT
>JAODJW010000007.1:21135069-21147217 GCA_026777045.1 Hyperopisus bebe | reverse complement strand
CTCACGCAGACGCTACCCCCCCCCCTACATCTGCTGAGATGTAGTCCCCCCCCCCCCCACGCAAAGATCTTTGAGCCCTTCCAAGAGTCAACCATAAAAGACAACAACTTGTGAAAAAGTGTCAACATAGATAAAAATTTAGATCTAAGAGGAATACAGAAAGATTAATGTGTTTCTTGTAACCTCCCGTTAACTACATTGATGAAAGGAATACCAGACTTTTAATGTTGACGCTAAAGCAAACGAAACATTTCCGAACCTGTGATCTGCGGGGGGAAAAAAGCTCTTCCTCTCAAATTAATGTCTTTAAAATTCTCACAACCGTTTTCCCCGCAACCTTTTTTTTCTTTTGACTTTAGGCTCCCATGGATGCTGTAGAAATATATTCTATAACTTTAAAAACAACATTCCGATTTGCCATTGCTAAGAAACATTTGATTTTGTGAGCGACGTCCCCCCTCTGCAGGCTTTCAGTTTTTCTGTTTGAGGTGCAGATTTGGCAGCTGCTGGATAAAGAGGCTGTTTAGAGCTTCGGGTCCCAGGAGAAAGCTGGTCTTAAGCACCTCCGTGTAGGGGGCAGCGTCGCGCCTGTGTGTGTGTGTGTGTGTTTGCTGCTGACGGTGGGACTTGCTAACAAATGTCTTGCCAGGACTCTTGATTGTCCACAGATTTCCATTTGTAACCTTTACAGGTCTCTGCAGGACCATTAGGACCATTAGACTGTGGACTCAGCAGTTGATTCTCCTCCTCTGTTAATACAGCTCACATCGTTTCTTCCATCAGCCCTTTTTACGTTCCTGTTGGGAAACTGGTCGCAATTTAAGTGATTTCTCTCAGATCATATTAAGTAAATCAAATTCTTCTTTTCAAGTCCAGTTATTTAAGAAAGCTGCATCCTCTTGTGGCCCCTCCGCCATCAAAGTGCAGTAATCCAGATTTACACACTCTAAAACCTCCAATATCGCCACCTACCATCCGAGTAGATAGAGTAATTAAATTGGTACTTTTTACAAGTCGTACTCAATAAATCTGAATAAATTAACAAGGCATTACTAAGACTGCTACATTAAATTTGCATAGTGCGTTTAATGAATATGCAACTGCAAGTGAAAAGGTCTGCTACTGTGAACCCTCCAAATTAACATAACTACTTCCAGCATGTTTCTTAAATAATGCACTCATTTGCACATCACTGAGTTGGCTAATTCTAACTTCAGTCAGGGTAGCCTTGTAATTAAGACTCTTACTTTAATTTTTAATGAAGTTTATGTTACATCAATCCTGACAGTAATGAGGGGACATGAAAACAAAAAGGGTGCTAATAATTAAATTCACAAACCAGTTTGAGGGATAATAATTCCTGAGGAGAAATTACATGACTAATTATTAATTAAATATTCATACCATGGCTGGGGCGGCCTCTCGTAACGCTGCCTCGTCGCTGGTAACGTGGGGAGACGCAGCGCCCCCCTCTGCCGCCATGCTGACGGGAAGCTCCCTGATCCATTTTAGTGCGCTATTAATCATGATGACACCCAAAATAAAATCTGCTCTAATTGGACTCCTTTTATTGAGATTTCAGGGTGTCACCTGAGTTGGTTTAGTTATCGTTGGCCTTTGAATATATTAATACTCGGGTCCAAATAAAGGATATATAGTGTTGGCTAAATCGTATAACAAAAACGGACCTTTAGCTGGTTCCACTAAAAATGTCAGTTTAAATGTTATAATTTAACTAGAAATATATTTTTCTGATTTCTTCGGTGTGGATGTTGATTTTCAGAACGGCGTACCTGAAACACAGGTGACGATTGCTTAGCGTTGTTTTCATGTTAAAGTAACTAGTAGTAACCAACTGAAAGAATTTTTGTTTTGTTCGAAAAATGAGTAATTATTTCCGTTTTATAGCAAAGTCGGTATTGGGATTTTAAAGGGTTGGACTTTCAGACTTCCCTAAATAAAGAAGGTTAGATGGCACAGAACCAGCCAGCGCTGTGCTGATGTCTGATGGTGCAGCTGAAGACGACCCCCCCTTGTCTAACAAAACGAAGTGGGAAAATGCCGGGCATGCTGCCACACTGAGACGCTGCAGCAGTGCTGTAATGGACAGTATGTTCCCTCCAGTCAGTCTTTACTAAGCATGTGTTCAGTTCTGTTTAAATGAACATGGCCGTGTTCATCTGTAGTGTCTGTTTGCATCAGCCACAACACCAGTAGCACTTGGAGAGTAGCTGCAGCACTAAACATTACAGTGCCATGCCATTTAAATGAATCTTTCTTTTAATTCGCACTATTTCATGCATCAAAGTAATTCCTATGAAATCCATTAGTATAAAATACAGGGCAAAGGTTGCCTAAAGCTGTAACTTTCTTTCACAGCTGTTCCTTGACAAGCTTTTAGGGCATTATTACCGGACCATGTCACTTTATCGCAGGCGCTACGTTTAATCAGTCCTAAAATGCAGTAATGTGAAGCTTCTCAGAATAATTACATATAATGATAATTCTTAAATGTGTGTCAAAGTAGGTCCTTCAAAGCGAAAGACGGAACCCAGATTTTCTTGGCCAGAGATCAGCATAAATATGATGAACAAATGGATGAATTTCATTATGCCAAGGCACGGATATGAATCTAACAAACGTGTGTTTTGAAGGCAAAATGGCCGACTGTCATGGTGAAGCCAAGAAGCTACAGACAATATTACATTTCTCTGTATCTGTATTGTCCATGTTTTCTTCAGGGTGGTAAACCTTGGGGTCCTGATTTATTTCAACATCCAAAAATACGATAATGGGAATTAATGTAGGTATAAAGTTATAAAATGGGTGCCAAAAAAAACTTAATTTCAGAAGTAATATCTCATAAGCTCCTGTTAATTCTTAAGCCTCAGTATTCACAATATGCAGAGAAGGGTTAAGTCTTGTGTTATCTCATTAAGATTGTTTCAGACGTCTTTCTGATTGCTGGCATATTTAATTGGGCCACGGAAATGCACTATCAGTAGGTATGGGGATAAATAACTCACCTTCCCATTGGTCTCACTGAGAATCTATTGATGTTTCATAAATCCCAGTCAGTGCAAATCTAATTGAGTTACCATGCTGAATTACCTTGCATCTAAATGGCATTCAGGTTCACAAATGGAATAATTAGGGCTGAGAAAATGGGATGTATCAAGTGTTATATCCCCAGTGAGGGCAGACATGGCCGTTCACGCAGCTGAATGATTTTGTGAGCCAAAACATCGTATTTACAAATGCAAGCCGTTTGTGAATTTGTAGCGTTATCCTATATGTAAAAGAGAAAACAATAATAGACTAGGAATTATTTTTTTTAGCAACATAGTCTTATTAAACATTTTGGCTACTAATATTTTAAATATGTAATTTGTGTGTGTGTGTGGGGGGGGGGGGGGATGGGGGGTGACTGTAATCATCCATAGCTGGACCAAACATAATATAATATAATTGGAATATAATTTCAAATAAATATAGTATTTCTTCATGTATGTATTTATTCTGTTTGATTTTCAGTTATTATTTTGTCTTTTTGCAGAAGGATTCATTTGATGATGTTTACTTTTAAATTTCACCCATTTATAATGGTTAAATTCCAGGGGGAAATGTGTCGCTGCTTTTAGGCTGTGTGTCCCATGTGCTTCATTTGTCTGGGAGTCCCTCCACCCGCCGTAGATCATATCCACCTTGTCTGTAACTGAGACTCGACGGAAAGGTGTGCTGTCCGACCTTTCATACTCCTCATAATCAACAACCCCTTATAGCTGTAATCAGCTCCCACTCCAATACTCAGTGATGATGCAATTTAAAGCACATCTAAGGTACTTCACATTCAAGTACTCACTTCAGTAATTAGCTAATTTCAAGTCCTCCAAATAGCAGCCCGCTAATTTTTGTAATCAGCCTTCATTTGGTTAATCGCTGCTTTAATTAATTTAATTAGTTAAATCTGCAAATGTTTTCCAGTGTAAATGTTGTTTTGTAAACGTGGTTGCCGGTGCCAAGGAGGATCGCGGGGAATTCTTTGAATCTCAGAGTTTTTAAACTAACAAACGCAGACGAGGTTTGTGTTAAAAAACGTCCCCAGCAATAAGGAAGCCCCTCAGGATCCTGCCATAAAGACAATATTGAGTTCCCTTCTGTCTTTTTGCATGGCTAAATGAAGAAAATGAGTGTAAACAATCTGTCCTTCAACTCTAGTCTTCCCGTTTGTTTCTCTGCAGTGTGATGTTAAGAAGGGGGCTGGTTCTGTTTTCCAGTCTGCCAGCAGACAAACAGCACTGACTTTCAGTCAGTATTTTAGGGACAGCAATTCAGCTTCAAAAGCTCTGATTTTTCAAGGTTTTTTATGAGGTTGGGCCTGTAACGTTAACCAAAATGTTTCTTGGCTGTGTCTTATACACTACTTTGCATTTTAAAGTAATGTTTAAAGTGAATATTCAACTATAAATAGTCAAGTGCATGTAGGGTGGACAGCTATAGAAGGATAATGGTGAAAAGAGGTGATGAAGACTATTGATTTTGCTATTGAACACAGGAAAAACACCATTATAAACTCATTAAGGGCAGCATGTTGGTTTACCCCCATGACCTTGACCAGGAAAAGTGGTTGGAAGATGGATGGATGGATGGATGGATGGATGTTTTATCATTTTTATGTGCATATATTAAACAGGATACAGCTGCATCCTGTGCATCCGTTGCTATTGATAGGCGAGTGTTCACCGTCTTGTTTTTCGCCATATTTTGCACTTACCCGGGATTTTGTTTTGTTTCATTTTGTTGTAGAGAAAATGGGTTTTTGAAACTCAATTATTTGGGATTGTAATGGTTTCGGTTCAGGCAGGGGAATTGCATATTTCCCTAATGATCAGAACTATATATTAAGCTGGAGCCTGTGTCTGCCTGTGGCAAAGCACTGTCATTTTTTCCAGTGGTACTTGACAGCTGCGTTTCATTTGCTGGGGCTTCATGTGTGCAGCAGTGAGAATGCTATTAAATTTCCAATCCCTGTTTCGTACGTCCACACCTGAATTCTGAATATTCTCAAATCATATTTAAATTATATTTCCTGATTGTTTGGCACCTAATCTTTAGTGTTATAATCTTTTCACTCTCAGAATATTTTTGAGTGGTTTTTTTTCTTCTTCTTCATTTTGGAGAATGTGGATACCATGGTAACGGACAGAGAGCTTAGGTAGACACCATGTCGGCCCAACATTTTCAGCATGGATTAAACGTTTATAAATAAAATAAGATAACTGTATGTGATGACTTAGCTGTTGATATCAAAAGCAAGAGCAATTTAGCTTAGAAATAGCGAGGCAATTTTTGCCAGCCAACTTTGTTCAAAGCTTCACCATTTTAATTTATCTGTTTAAAGCTTCTCCGTTATAATTTGTCCATCTAAAACAAAATCCATTATTCCATTCAATTACACCTCTACTGATAAACCTTTTTTATAATTTGCATTATACCACAGATATCCTGGATTTCTTAACACAGCTTTTGAATCCGTTGGCTTATCTTCTTTCAGAATCCACCTAAATATGCCCCTTGACCCCAACCCCCTCTGGTGAGCTTGTGTATTAGGTGTGTATTTAGCTGGATGTTGACTTCAACCTACTGTAATTCTTTGTGAAGCTCAGTGTAAACGTTGTCACTCTGTTACGACCTTATACATTGGCATTTTCTCCCTTAGCAGGGGTTTATGCAGATAGCATTATGGTAAACACTGAGGGACAAGATGAGCCACAAACAGCTTGGCAGCCATGACACCTAAGATATGTTTTTGTTGTGTATGCACACTGTAAAACGTGTCATCTCCAAAGGTATTGGTGCACAGGTGCCAGTGTGCTTCGTTGATGCTGCTTTGCTAACAGTCCTGGTGGAAAAATTGGGAAATACTCTGAAACTCCAAGGAGACACATGGATGAGATGGGAGTTAATGGTGTCTTGGAGGTGCTGAAGTCTGTTTCTGGGTCGGCCTAGACAGGGATCACGAACCTGTGGGGGCAAATGAGGAGAGGGATGATGAGGGGATTATGAGTCGAGAGATGATGAAGAGATGGGTGAAGAAGAGAAGGATGATGAAGGGAGGGATGATGGAGAGGGACCGCAAAGGGAGGGTGATGAGGAGAAGGGATCATAAAGGGACAGGTGATGAAAAGAGGGATGATGGAGAGAGATGACAAAGGGAAGATGATGAGGAAAAGGGATGATGAAGGGAGGGATGATGAAGGATGAGGAGGAGAAAGCTTGATGAAGGGAGGGATGATGAGATGGATGATGGAGAGGGATAAACAAAGGATGACGAGGAGAAGAGATGATTGAGATGTTGAGGAGAGGGATGATTGAGGGATCATGAGTCAAGAGATGATGAAGAGAGGAATGAAGAAGGGAGGAATGATGGAGAGGAATGATGAAGGGAGGATGATGAAGGGAGGGATGATGAGGAGAAGGAATGATGCAGAGCAGGAAGATGAAGAGAGGGGTGATGAGAGGGATGACAAAGGGAGGTTGATGAGGAGAAGAAATGTTTGGGCTTAACAACAATAATAAGAAATGTAGCAAATCTTTTGCAATTGTTTCTGAAAACCATGTTTTAACTCTTTAAAATACCTTTAGCATATTTCATGTTTAGATTTTTTGAAAAATTCAAAAAATCATTGTAGCTGCACTTTATATTCTTTTTGATGCACTGATCCATGGTAGGACTCTGGTGTTTTTCTTATCCCTAATGGACGCTGTGGCTCTGATAATGCATGTATGACAGCAATGACCCACTTTCGCATGAAACCTGTTTGTCTGTCTTCATCCTCTCTGCGTGGTTGTTGCTGGCTGCATGCCGTAATTCATACACTCTAGACAATTAATCAACTGCAGGCAATAATTCTGCTAAGAAGCACAGAGGAAAAAAAAAAAAACAAATTTAATCACTTAAGCTTCCAATACTTCCAAAGCTGCAGTTACAGTCATTGTTCCATCCATCCATCCATCCATCCAAGCACCCATCTTTTATAAATGCGTATCTCCTACCGGGTGGCAGTGGCTCAGCGCCAATCCCTAGAAGCATGTTGCAGGAGGCAGGAAAACACTCTGACCAGAGTGCCAGGTCATTGCAGGGTGTGCACACACTCACAGCCATGCAGCTCTGGGAGATTTAGACACAAGAACTTCTAAACACAGGTTTTTGGTCTGTGGGAAGAAACCCAATTAAGGACTAGTGCAAAGGGAGAGAACCTGCAAAACCCGCCCACAAAGTACCAGGGGGGCGGGACTCGAACCCCCAGCCCTGGAGGTCTGTGGCTACAGTGGTGATCCCATGAAAATGTGGACATTTCTGTTTATAAAAATTCTGTTTTTCATATTTCAAAATATACTAATATTTTCCCTGAGGTGTGTTACTGGTTATTTGTTGTGGCTGGGTTATGAGAGAAGTCGCCAGTGATGCGGCCGTGTGTGTGTCCCTGCATGTACAGAGGGCCTGTCAGCGGCTCTGTTCTCACTAAAGGATTAATTATTGTCTTGGGGCATGGATGCATGGATGAAAAGCGAGAAGGGAGGAGCATGTTCATTATGAGCATGTATACTCAAGAGTCTTCTCACTGAGCCCTTCATTAGGAAAGAGGGGGCACCCTTATTAAAGCAGGGAGCACACACTGTCAGCACCAGTGTACACGTGGGCTAAAAAACTTCCGAACGCACTGCTCAAATAACGAAACGTTACACGACCTATTGAAGCCCCCCCCCCCCGGTATCCCAGGACATGCATCCATTCCTGGAATGTTCTGGAACGATTCCAGATTTCTCCTGCTGGAATCGCGAGAGGAATCTGCATGCCTGCAATCGTGACAGGTTCAGTCAGGGTCTGGAATGGTTTCAAGGGAGCAGGAGATGCTGCTCTGATATTTATTTCGTGGGTGCAAAGTGGCATGTTTGACAACTTAATCAGGCCACTTGCAGTCTCATCTGAACACTGAAAACATGGAGAAAGGAGACATATACAACTAGGAGGGAATGTGATGCATTCAGTGGTTCATTAAAGCTACCAAATTTGTTTTTTTTCCCTTAAAATGGAAAAAGTTAAGTACCTTTAATTTAGTTTGTCTTTCAAATATCTGCACCGCTCCTTCCACGTGATGAAATCTGTATATAAACAATGAAGCAAATTTGTCTCATAATCATAAACATGGTAGTTAAAATAATAATATGCCACAAGTCAGCAGTTGGATGTGAATAAATATCTCAATGAAACTAAAATCTGTCATTAATATACATTCTTCTTCCCTCCATGTTTTTATAATACATGTGTAGATTTCCATTATTTACTATTCAGTACATTTTTCCTTATTAACAGATAGATTATCACATTTTCAGGTTCATGCATGACTGAAGAGCACTTGATGAACTGTTCTCACAAACCAATCGTGTCTTCCCTTCAAAAACAGACGCTTTTGCTCTGCCAGTGACGAGGCTCATTGTATTCCACGAGCAGGTTGTGTTGGGATGATTATGCAGAGTGAATGCTATATTCAGATGAGTTCAATATTTGCATTGTTTCATATGAACCAAATACATTATGGAAAAACCAAATATTAATTGATCTGAAAAGTGCTACAGTGACTCTCATCTTCTGCCCTTTGATTAGCTGCGGATTAAAAAACATCATAATGGTTTATTTGCTGTGCTCTATTTACAGCTCAGGTTAGCATAGTATTATTAATATATAAATGAATTAGTGCCTGGAAATCTGTCATGCACATTACCTGACAGCAGGAGGCATCGCGCGCCGGCCAACTCTTCAGGAACCACAGTAAATCCTGACTCGCCCCGAAACGTGTTTGTATGGCCCCATTAAAGGCTTGATTTATTGGGGAGGCGTGTTTGTGCTTAACAGTGGAAATTGGGTCCATTCAAAACAATGTAAATCATAGCCAATTACAGTATTTGAATATCTGTGGTGGGCGAGCAGGCCTGGGCTGCTGGAAGTGAAAGACACAACGTGGAGGAGGTGGGGGATGGGCGCCATGTGGAGTGAGGAGACCTGTTCAGCCGCCGGGCGCCACTCCGTACGCAATCAGGGCCGCATCCTGCTAGCTGGGCACTTCAACTCTGCTGCTTTTAGTTTGTGTTCTTTTGACTATATTACGTGGGAAGAACTGAAGTCAGTTATGCTTTGGGGTTGTGTGTGGCTCAGCAGGTCTGGATGTTGTACTTGTGCTCGGAAGGTCGCTGGTTCAACTCCGAAGCTTGGCAGATTGATGTTGCCCTTGGCCCGTGAGCGAGACTCTTAACCCTCTAATTGCTCTAGGTACTGGCTCACCTTGCTTTTTCAAAAATGTGCCCCCTTTCAGATAAAAGAGTCTGTCAAGTAATGAAATCTATTACTGTGATTGAACTAAGAAGTTGATATTCACCTTGTTTTGTGTTTGGTTTTTGTTTACCGGTGGCTGTAAGAACAGAGTGAAATTTTCATTGTGTAGTGTTACTGTTTAGTTTGTTTATGACACTAAACTCTCTTGAATCTTTTGGCATGTGGCAAGCTTACACAGTTTCTTCTGTTTCGTTCAGTCATTCACCCAGACTCTGCAGCCACTAATACTGACTATGAGAGTGTTTCTTTACATTAGAGTGGCAGTGTGAACTATGGTGATGATGATTTCAAACCACTATTTGAAATTAATTCCATATTTTTATAAACTGATCCCTCTTGTTCCTGCTGTAAACTGTAAAATATTTTCATTATTGTTTACCCATAAATCATACCGTCGGTTATTCAATTTAATTGTACTTTCTATTCCACTGTTCTTTTTTTAACCATTAAAGATATCATCCAGCAAATAATTTCTTGTTTCAAAATAAAGAAAGCTCAGAAAAATAGCTGTTTAATCTCAACTTGTGAGCCGAGAATCAAGCAGCGTGTGAATAACTTCCGTGGTATTTACTGTACATGTGGCCCAGCAGCCAGGAGATGCATGTCTAAGTGGGCACTGATGGTGTGTCACAGTGTTCCGCTCGTGTTGTTCATCTCCTGGTGTTCAGCTCATGGCATTCAACTAATAGTGTTCAGCTCCCAGTGTACAGCTTGCAGTATATGACCCATGCCATTTAGCTCATGGTGTTCAGGCCCCTGTGGTGTTCAGTCCACTGTGTTCAGTCCACTGTATTCAGTCTGCGGTGTTCAGCTTGTGGTGCTCAGCATGCCATCTTGCAGTGTTCAGCACACAGTATTCAGCTTGCGGTGCTAAGCCCATGGTGTTCAGCTCACTGTGCTCAGCCTGCAGTGTTCAGCCTGTGGTGTTAAGTTTGTTATGTTCATCTAACAATGTTCAGCTCACGGTATTCAGCACACTGCCCTGACTTACTGGCCTATGGTGTCACTCATTGCTTGAGTGCAGTTCCACACTTGTTAGGGGATGTTTTTTGTTTTTAAGACCAAAGCCTAATGCCCCTCATACACGTACACACACACACACACACACACACACACACTTTCATCACTCCATAAACTCACACACATAAACCCCTGGTTTGGGAAAAGTGTCTTTGGCAAGAAACTTAAATTATTTCATGTAAGCTGCTGAGAAACAGCCAAGAAAGCTGCTCCAGGGTCACGGTACAACAATCAGCTTCGTCTTCATGTGACTGATTTGTGCAGCGTTTCCATTATCTCTGAGCTGTGATTCTTTTAAAGAATAAACATGACTCTGTGATCTTGAAATGTATAAATTGATAAGGATTGATTACTTTGTGAGCTGCTGGTAATTAAGCATTCATCACGGCGGGATGTTGGTAACAGATCGGCTGCTTTTTCTGGGAAAGAAGGAGCTGTTCAACGCTCCAGAGAGTGAAACGAGTATTTCTCAGAGTCAGGGGAGCCATCAAGAGGAAAAGTTAAGACGATTCCTTGAGTGACAGGGGCCCTATAAAATGTGAAACAAAATTGGATTGATGTGGGTTGGGGGCCCCATTTGAGATGCTTTCAAGGGGCCCAAAATTTCTAGTGGCACCTCCGCTTGAGGCTGCAGCATGAACTGGGCCGCCTTTTGCCAGACCTGTGTTTCATCTCTCGTCTGGCAGACAGTAGCTTGTTGTGTCTGTTTTTAGCCTCAAAGGTGTAGCACCCTCTTTCAAAGCTGGCAAAGCCCCCCCCCCCCCGCCCCCGCCATCAGGTGGATTCAGAGTCATCACAGCTTCGCATGACGATCAGTTTTAAATAACGCCATCCATCACGAAACGCTAGCGCAGTGTGCTGCGTTTGTTCCAGCGATGAATTACACCAGGGTGAGCCGGCCTCTCATGTGCCTGACAGCATGTACACTGACCTCAGGTAACAGCCTCATCTCTCCAGCTGTTCTGCACCATATGGATTCAGTGACCTGCTCAGAGTGAGGTAACCTTGCTCTCCATGATGGCTTTGTAAGCCCCGCCCCTTGGCTGCCATTGGCACGTTTTCCCCGTTTAAACGCTGTTCATCTTCTCATCACCTGTGAGCCAGTGACACTCTCAAATCCTCAGCCCCTACTTGTGGATTTCTGTAAAGGATCCGCCATTGGTTTATGTATAACCAAATAATGTGTGATCTGTACAACCATAGTCTCAGAAATGTCACCTAACATATGTAAATTGTCCTAAAGATACAGTTAACGGTTCGTTCTTGAGTTCTGCGTTAGTCTTCGTATTGGGGGTGGGGTGGGGGTGTGTGTTTACTAATAGAGCTGTCCAGCGTGCTGAAGCTGCTCCACCTGATTCACTCGCAGTGTGAGCAACCGAGCGTGTATGTAGTGTATGGTGGGATACGAATGGTGTTACTATCGTCGTGGTTCAAAAAAATAACGTGTACCTTTCTTATCGGTAATTACATTTTCTTAATAATGCCCCATAATAAAGCCAGAATCCCGCAGGTTCTCCTGGTGTTTTTAAGAGACCCTTATGTTTGAAACCAGAAATCCACCAAGCCATAATAATAATAATAATAATAATAATAATAATAATAATAATAATATTATTATTATTATTATTATTATTATTATTATTATTGTTGTTGTTGTTGTTGGTGTTGACAGCGGCAACAAAACAATATTAATAATGAACTCAATGAACACGTGCATTTTTTAATTTTATTTAC
>JAODJW010000007.1:21116519-21134969 GCA_026777045.1 Hyperopisus bebe | reverse complement strand
CAATAGTATTATTTTTGTCGTTTTGCTATTGTATCTTTTTAACTTAATAATATAGTATAACGTGAAGGATGTTGAATGTGGGTAAATTTTCTAAACATCCAATAGAAATGGCATGCATGTCTGTACTGTTCATACTACAGAAAGGACGCTACCTCCGTCTCTCTCTCTCTCTCTCTCTCTGTCTCTTTTCTCTCTATCCGTATACTAGCCTGCACCTATAAGAACCTCCCTTAAGTTTCTCATTTTCGATGTCAAATTAAAATAAAACTTTTGCACTGTGATTTATCCGCATTTTCTTAATGTCTTTCAGATTAATATCGAAACTCATTTTACATTATAACGACTCCAGAACGAAGCATATACATTTAAACACATAAAATTACAGTTTTCAGTATACGTGTATTTAAAAAATAACTCTTATACATTTTTCCTATTAACGTCATGATTTATTGCAATTTTATTCCACAAGTACTTGAAAGTGTTTGGATAATTCTGTATTTAAATAGCATATGTTCAGTGATTCTATTTTCTCAAATCGCCCAATATCATTAAGGAATATTATTCCTGTTTTCACTCAGTACACTGTGGTACCAGTGGGGACTTAGCAGGTCTGAAGGCAAATACTGATCAATCTCTCCTGACGTAATTGATTTTAATGACGTATTTATACTCTTTAATCGTTGCCCCTGGTGTTGTTTTTTCTTGGCACTCTTCACAGCTGTCGCGTGCTTATGTTCGACATGTTAGCAAACTGCACCCTAGTCCTTAAAACAACAACCGCATTGCCTATAATTATTTCACATTCATGTACCGTTTCTTGTACTTACTTAAATAGCACGAATTACTCGCCACTCTAAAACGCGCTTCCCAGTCCATGAATGCTCGGTTTGTGTAACTGCTCAATTGCCTGTGATTCTAACATATGTTCGTATTGCCCGGGGGCTCTTCTCTAGGTACGACACTTATTTCTGATGTCAGCGAGAAGCACATAGTTAATTATACACGCATATTAAGTCGAAACGTATTTAGTCGTTCCCTTTTATGAGATCGGATTTTATTTTATCCCCTATTTAAACTTTTCTCCTGGAAATTTATTGTTCATTGGAGGTTGGTTATTATACCTCAAGTGATTTATCCAGTTTTGAATTACTGTGTTCTGTTGAAGCATTAGTCAAATGATGCATATTTATCAACATTTGTGCAACACGATGACACGTATATATATGAAAAAAAGAAAATAAAAATCTTTTAAAAACCTAAACTGATAATATAGTATTATATACGCTACAGTTCCTTACCTGAAAGAGTAACGTCATTGTCAGTGAGACGTGTGTACATTTTTTTTTGTTCTGACAAATATGTTTAAACTATTATTACTTTATTAAAGCAAACATTTAAGTAATATTAATTATACTTTTTAACATAATAATGTACATATAAATAAATAACAGATAACTATTAAATTAAAAATATATATTAGAAATCATAATTGTTGTACTTTTTAAAACGTTCTATTATAGCAATGATATATGTGTTTAAAATAACTTAATGTCTCGTCTTTACAGGCCAATTAACGCGAATTTTAATTAACAAAAATCTGAGGGCATCGTAAGTGAAATGATAATTAAGTTAAATTAACGCAATGTAAAATGCTCTCTGACCCTATAGTACATCGGCAAAAGCCCGCTTAATTTTGTTTAGCGCTAAAAGGGGCTTCAGCACTATAATGAGATCTCTCTGTCTGATAATTAATTGACATTCTCCTGAATATTCATGTGCGTTATCGCCAATACGCTGCTAATTGCACCGCAGAGCGGATTTCAGGAAATGAATTCACCATGGACTTCATTAAGATACTGTAGGCGTGTCAGATGCAGGCAAACGGCAGCGAAGGCACCTGGAAAGGGACAGATCTGTACTTGCCGAAGTGTGAAAGTGGAGTTTTCACTAAGCCTCATTGGTAGCAACAAAACACACGATGTTCACAAGCAGCTACAGCAAGAAGGTGTGAGTGAAGGTGACGATTTTAACGGTGACATGGTGACCCACTGTGAGAAAGCTGGCAATATTTTAACAAGTTAGTTTGCACTGTTCGTGTGGAACACAAACATTTTCTCCAGAATATGAAAAAGTTATGAGAAACATTCTCTCGGCTTTTCGGAAGAACAATCAAGAATTCCGAAATAATGTGCAGAAATTATTTAATTCCTATATTATTATGCTTAATAGCAAAATTACGACCGGTACCATGCCGACTGATCATCATGGAGCAATTAACATAAGATAGCGGTACAAATACTTATTATTAATCATTATATGGATATTCATATCAAATGTAAGGTACAATTACAAGTCAAGTTTTGATTATTCTAGTAAAAAAAACTTAGTGGAGTTTAGTCAAAGGTTTTAATTGCGTGTGTATACAAATGTTTGTATTAACAATGTAAATTGAACCGCCAGCAGTTGCAATTTGTTTATTCATTAGTTCTTTATAAAATCTACATTGCCTGCAGATACAGTGGGCTAATAATGCTATGAAATACACATCCAGCTTACAGTGAGCTCAGCGGGACCCTGGTTTCAATAACAAGGTGACAACAGATTTAAAGGGCAGAACGTAGCGTTCCGTAAAAGATCAAGGGTGGGCGATCACGTGACGCAGGGAGCTCGAACGAGGCGTTTTACTGACACAGGTGACCTGAATAAAACGGACCACTGAAATGTTACATATGCTAAGCGATACACATTAACATGTCATTAATTAGCTGTTTGTTCTTGTTTTTTTTTACACTTAAATTGTGAAGTGGAATAGTATTTTACTTCTCAACTTCACATTTAATGATAATGCAGCTATTGAACACTGTTGTTCGGTATCAAAACATTTTAGATTTAAAAAAACTAAGTTTTTAGTTTTTAGATTTTAAAAACTTTTTAGATTTTATACGTAGTAAACAGTTTCCCTCATATTAAGCAGGCTAAAAACAAAGACAAAAACACATTTCTTTAGTCAAAAAAATTTTGGTCCAACTTTTAACGTTTAAATTTCGGGACTTAAATGACATAAATAAACAAATTAACGCCGACGTTAAGTTGTAATTAATTATTTATGCTAATTTATTAGTTCAAAAGACAATCGCTCCGTACAATTCTGTAAATAAACAAGTAAAATAAAAAGATTTAAATGCACCTTTTTGTTTGCATTAATCACACTTCTGAGTTCGAAGTGCGCTTACAGATTTTGTATAAAACTGCCTTCTTTTTGCATACAAAATCACTGGCGATGACAAATACATGTTGATTCTCAAGACCGAACCCTGCAGATTTTTTTGCTAACAATATATCTTTAGTTACCCATCAATCTTTAAGTGCGCAGCACCTGTACTGCATATTTTGACAATTTTTAAAATAAATCATGTATGTACTTCTGAATATAGGCTTTATTCGGAGGCTTCGTTTATTTGTTTTTTAATTTTCATTTTGATTATTATTATTACAGTGCAGCCCGTAATAATTTACATGATAATCTATAGAAGGTTATTTTATTCAGACAGCTGGGTGGCAGTGTATCCGAAACTGATTCAGTTTTGACAATGTTGTTTTAGCTATCATTTGCTGCTTTAGAGTGAATGGCAGCGATCCTCTTTTTAACGACATTTGTTTCCTATTGTGCGGAGGTGCAGCAGTTGAGGCAGACGTGTGAAAGTGGCTGTTTGATTCTCTTTTTCATCCCCGTGACCTCGGCTTTTGTGTCCCATCACCCTGGGAATGTCACGCCTCACTACTTTACTTTGAGAAGCTTCAGAAAGTGCTTTTGTTTTTCCCTTTTTTTTAAAGACACACACAAAATTGTTCTCAGTCCCCCTGCTGTAAAAGATACTTCAGATAGAAGCTCGGTTCACAAGTGCAATGCAATTTGGCTTAGCCCAACCTTTGTTCAGCTTGTACAAATGACCAAACAGTGCACACATTATACAGTTGATCTACTGCTGCCTTAACACAGGGCTTCGGTTGCTGAGAGAAAGGCGAGTTAATCTATTCAGAATCATGGTGGCATTTTCAGTGTGCCTTTCGCACAACACAATGGCCACGGCCCGGCGTGAAAACGCAGAAAAGTAAGAAAAACCGGCGGCGCTCACACGCTGCACAGCCTGTCCTCATCTCAATTGGTTAAGCGTTAAGTTAAAGACAAACCGGGGCATGGCAGCTGTTTTGGGATCTAACCGTAATAACAAACAAACAAAGTATAGGCCTAAAAACACACGAGGAGATAATCGCATTGTGCGCTCCTATTCGGAGAAATACGAATATAGCCATAGCACAAGATGATAACAAATTAACATAACAAACATCAGTTTATTTAGGTTCGATTAAACTATATAGCCATTAGGAAATCTGGATTAGACTTATGGAAATAATTTATAAAATGAACCTATTTCTTGCCATTGAAACAGAATGCTCTTCATTTTAAATAATTATTACAGACTATAAATATGACATTTGTCAAACATGAATGTATTGTTTTGTTTTATTTATTTTATTGTAATGTCTAATTCGAATGTCAGCAGGTGAAATGAAGGAAACATAAGGGATAAGCAGTATAATCGGTAAACAACAGGCACATATGCAGTCAAAGTATTAGATTACATTAAATCCAAATAAAAATAAATAAATGTATCTGTGTAGTTTTAAAACCGAATGTGTCCCGTTATGGGACGAATACTTGCACTATCACACATCATTCGGCTCGTTTTGCGTTGGTTCCCAGAGGCTGTCGGACCGCTTTGGTAAAGCTCGCGTGAAAAGCCTGGGAAATTGAAATCCTTTCCGCGGTTTCTGTCAATACACAAAGAATGACAAGAACATTTAAAATGCATTTAGTACAGAAAAAAAAATAAATAACGCATAGCGGCATGACACTGAGTCAATTTTCTAAACTCAATAGTCTGAGCAAATGCTTTGGCAGCCGAAAAAATAACAACATGAGACGCTGATTTTTTTCCTCCAGTTTTGTAAATATAAATAGTTGTTGAACTTTTCCTTCTTCTTCATTATGCCCCCCACCCCTATACACACACACACACACACACACACATTATTGTCGGACACCCCCTATCGTAAACAAGAATAACGACAGCGTTTCCCATGAAACAGTCTCATATGTTACGTCTAAAACATATTTGCATCTCAGTCAATAATATGTTTATCATCTGCCCGTTTCCTATCTGAATGTTTTGGGCTCTTGCTGAAGCGCATTGTAGATTTATGGAAGGAAATTTGCATAAATTATGAGCAAATCCGTGAACGTGTGTGGTCCTTCTTAGAGCAAACTCGCCAAGCAGAAAGGTGGCCCTTGGTGAGCTTAGAAAAAAGAGGGCTGAATGCCCATTGCTCAAAATAGGCGTCCATTTGGTTTTCACATTCATATAATTGACTTATGGGTATTTTATACAGTTTTCACAACGCTGACCTAAATAGTTTATTTGCATTTGTGAAGTACTTTTCAACTTGCTTAACATAAAATTACAAAGATCGGTTAGCCTGATGAAGTTTCGTAAGTTCGGCTCTCTCGCTTTTGTATATATTTCGAGTACATTTTTCGTTTAAGTCATTACTCAGTTGAATATTTCATATAGCCGAATATAATGTGACAAAAACATGCATACGTCGCATCCATTTTTCGCAAGTTCTTCCGGATACATGAGGAATATTTCACTTTTAACTTTCACTTTTAAATGTAACGTGAAGGCAATACTATACTAATGGAATCGCGCACAAAACAATTAAAAGCATCATAAACAACGTATGTCATAGGACAAAAATGTGTATGCCGTGTACATGCTAAATAATCACATTCTAAATTTTGGTAGCCATGCAAATGTGAATATAATCATTACGCAATCATCTGATTTAAGTATGCTAATGTGCACACATATTTTTGTTTTCTGATGCATAAAAACAGTAACAGCGGGTTATCTTGATATAGTGAAGTGTAGTCGTCGATTTTATTAATATTATTTAGTGCTGCTGTTATTTATCCGCACATATGCATTCGCAGCGAAGTATTACAATCTTGATTTTAAGGTTTTCCAGCAAAGAATAAAAACTTAAAATATTTTTGTCCCCGCTATATTTTGGACTGCATTTTGTTTTTCTATGCGCCGAAAACCTGCGTAAAACACAAAAGTTTAGTATGTGTTTATTTATAACAAGCTTTCGAATATTAAATATATACAAACAATGTTGATAGTTATTCATAGAAAGACTGAATGTCAGTTTATGACGGCCATTCAACATGCCTTGCTCCGTTACGTGATTGTGAACATCTACAGTTTTTAACTCTCGGACAAGAAACGTGTCTAAATAATGTTTCCTGATAGCAATCATATGGCAGCAAAAATACTACATTGACAATACTGAGCAAACAGCCAATGCCGAGCAATTTCCATGTCAAACATCCCGTAGCTTGCTAGCCCCATTTGTAAGTGTGAATTGTAGACTAAGCACCCTGCAAAGTCCACAGAAAGGTTAGCGCATACCTTCACACACTGTTACTGGGTGCCATCACACTTCAATTCCGGTTGCTGAGCCTTTTCACCCCTTTGCTCTGTCTTCAAATGGAAATGATTTCTATTGGCCCAAGGTGTCCATGTAAATAGGTGTAAATGAAACCAGATTATGCCTTTCTCTCAGCCCCCTCCTCCCAAGGCGATTGTCATGTGATAGCGAAGAAGTGGCACATTAATGAAGCGCCTCTACAGGGGTCTTTTCTGCTCATGTCACCACATAAAACTATCAGATGGTTAGAGGAAGGACATGGATGCAGCTACTTAGCTCATCTTATCAAGGACGGGAGAACAGATCTGCCCCATTCAGCTTGTGGGAAAAAGGAGGCTTACCGGCGCTTGCTTAAGTAAAGATCACAGCTCGCCTGAGAAAAGCAGACTGTTTTCTGAGGACGTCTTCCAGCAACTGCAGCCTCCGAGCTCCGGAATCGCTTCCCTGCTTACTTTACCAACTTTCTGCAAGTTTCACCGTTTGGGAAACGCAATTTCGCGGGTGCGTTGAATAACAGTTACATTTATGTTTACTGATTGAGCTGGGCAAACCATATAAAATATTGGAAGACTGAGAGTACTGAACTGTTTTTTTTAGAAATCATCCAGACCCGAGGACGCCGCCTTGCCTTCAGATTTGCTCGTGGAAGATGCCTCGACCGGGGAGAAACACATACAGCGACCAGAAGCCACCTTACTCATACATTTCTCTAACTGCCATGGCTATCCAGAGCTGTCCGGAGAAGATGCTACCTCTAAGCGAGATTTACAAGTTCATAATGGACAGGTTCCCGTATTACAGGGAGAACACGCAGAGGTGGCAGAATTCTCTGCGACACAACTTATCCTTCAACGACTGTTTCATTAAGATCCCGCGGCGGCCGGACCAGCCGGGTAAGGGCAGTTTCTGGGCTCTGCACCCTAGTTGTGGCGACATGTTTGAAAATGGGAGTTTTTTGAGGCGCCGTAAACGCTTTAAGGTGATGACGACATCAGACCACTTGGCACCCAACAAGCCCTCGGACGCTGCCCATTACCTACAGCAGCAAGCCAAACTCCGACTGAGCGCGCTGGCGGCCACTGGCACCCACCTCCCGCAGATGTCCAGCTATAACTTAGGGGTGTCCCAGCCGTCAACCTTCAAGCACCCATTTGCCATCGAGAACATCATTGCAAGAGAATATAAGATGCCGGGAGGACTCGCGTTTTCCACGATGCAGTCGATGTCCGCTGGTTATCCCCTGCATAACCAGCTGACGACAACGTGGCCCCATATGTACAGTACCAGCGTGATAGACACAGCAGCTCCTATTTCAATGGCCAGTAGTGACTACAGTGCTTATGGCATGCCTATTAAATCTCTCTGCCACGGTGGGCAGACATTACCTGCCATCCCGGTGCCAATAAAGCCCACGCCGGCCTCGGTGCCTGGTCTTTCCGCACTGCCGGCGCATATCCCGGCGTTCCTGTCGAACTCTCCCCAGTCTCTGAGCCCCACATCCCCGCAGACAGCTACCAGCCAAAGCAGCCCTGCCACCCCGAGCGAGACCCTGACAAACCCGTCTTCTGCGTTGCAGTCGGTGGCGGTGCACTGACAACCGCAAGGTTTTCGTTTCTCCTCTTTTGGAACTTGAAAACTAGGCCTACGGTTTTTACCACTTCCAAAGCTGTATTTTTATTGTCAACCCATGACAACTAAACACCGAACAAAACTCGTCTACAATCGTCAAGGCAAGATATTTGTGATTTGCAGTAATGTTTATGTATATGTATCTTAAACTTTAATGTGCAACTTCTAATGTTAATGTCATAACATGTTTGAGTATGGTTAGATAGTGTCATGTTTGTTTTCGGCGCACATATAATTTAATACTCTTTTGCAGGTGCTCTAAGATCGTGTTGTTACTTTTGAGGGGTGATTGCTTATACGTTTAAAGTACTGCAAGCAGTTTCTTCATTCTCATACGTGGCGTTAACAAGTTAAAAGGTACTAATTGTTAGGATGGTTGGCGAATGTTTTAATGCAAATTCGAAATACTTTAATCCAGATCATACCAGGCTTCATAGTAAATATATTTTCGATAGTCAGTATTGTTGAAATAACCATTAAGGATTATTTACAGACGTATTCCCTGTTTATTGCGGACAGTTGCTTTCTAACACAAGCAGTAGTCACGCTATTGGAAACAAACAAATACAAGCAAAACCAAGTACGGTTCAGCGACAGTTTGCTGAAGTTAATCTAAATTTTCAGTTTACAAAAGTAATAACACTTTCAAAGCCCACAGAATGCTCGTTGCATTTGGTATACCAAATACCTAGTTATTAGCTGTGTTAATATTGATTATATTAAAAAAGAACAATCACAGATATTACGTTTTAAAACTCTCAGACTTGAAATATATTCACTTAAAAGGCACGCAAGGTGTTAAGTACACTCGAAACTGATATGAATTATTGCAAATAGGGGATATTAAAATGTGTAAATGCACTTTTTAGTAAAATGTTTTAGATTATCTGTAGTTTGCAGAAAAATTTTGGTCTGTGAACCATTTAATTTAAAAGCTGTGGTGACCATGTGTAATAAATGCTGTAAATTTGTACGTTTCTGTATAGATAAGCATGCTATTTCCAAATTTTGTGTTGTTTTTTGCTGCAAGCATGCGTGCTTTTAAAAAGTGTGCGACGTGTCTGCAATAAATTATAAACCTGGTCATCAAAATATTTTCTCATTAAAAGTTGCGTAAATGTAAAATAATGGGTTGTGTATTCTGTTAAATTACCATTTTCATGTTATGCTATGGATCTGTCCTTATTTTATTTATAAAATGGACCGAGCAGGTACACGCAACACAGGCGTGCGGGAGAACATAAAGGAGTTAAACCTTCCTTAGTAATGGCTTACATAATTTATAAAAATTCTTTAACTAGTATTAATATAGCATGCGTGTTTTACTATTGCATAACTTAAAACAATAGTAGGCCTTCGAGTGTTAACTTTCATAATGCATATCTTTAATATAGGCCTAGTTCTTTAGTTTGTTGTAATATGATTTTGTTTCTATTTTTCCTGTTTCAGCTTTGGACAGGTTGATGCCGAGGAGTCACGTGTCGTCTTTTCGAAATTAGATGTTATTTATAAAGCTAAATGAGGCTATAACGGTCTCCCGCAGAAAAACACAAGGACCACCTTTCACTCCGCTTCGAAAAATACAATTATGACACGTCACCGGTAATATCATGAAGTGCGAAAGTGCAGTTTAACAGGTAGTGATACTATATTAGCACTTTTTGAGAAATGCGATGTAAACTGTCACACGGTCAAGTCACTGAATCCCTCAGCAACACTCCAGGGATGGAAATAAATAAATCAAGCGGTTGATTAAAATGCATGAAGTTACCATGCTACGGTCACAGCGCGGACAACCGGGTTCATTCATCACGCTCCATGCACGCGATTACTCCGAAAAAACGCTACAATAGAACTACATTATACAAGTTATTTTAAAACATTTAATACATTTGCAACTATCTGTGTATATATTGATGTTATTATATCAATATTTATACAAGATGCACAAATTGACCTTATTGCATACATTTCAAGGATGCAGTTATATTTTATTAGAATGTGTAGGCCGTATGTAATAAAATCCCAAAATAAAGATATGTCTAAAACACGAAATTATAATCTTTGCACGTACACACACAGGCCTATATATGTGTGTATTTCTGTTTTCTCATATGCGCCTCCAAATAAAATCTGTTATACAATGTCCTCAAAAACACGCATTTAAACGTACAAAGGATCCATTGTCGAAGACGAAAAAGGTTAGGCATATATTTTAAATTGGCAAATAGATAACATACACAAAAATTCAAAAAGGTCTGATTATTACGTGTTGATAACAGCACAGTAGCGGGACTCCCAGACCGCCTGCGGAGTGTTTGACTGTAGCTCTAGAGCCCACTGTTGGAATTCACATTGGGACACATCTGTTTTATTTGCATGTAAACTGCGCTCAATACGTCCTCAAACACAAAACAAGGTATGAAATATGCTTATTGGTCGACATACATGCACCACAAACCCGGAGTCCCTGTAAACCTTTCACCGCGAAAAGCAATCGCCCATCTTGAAGTATTAAACAAATATATTAGAATTCCGTCACTTTATGCAATTGAGTGGATCAAATAAGGGGTCCAGGGCTACTTCATTCACTCTTATTCACTTGAATAGAAAATGCAAAGAATAGCAAACTTAGACTGGGCCACCGATGTAGATTTTGCCTTTTTTCTAAGAGACAAAAAGACTGATTTTCACAAACACATTGCTGACTGGGGGACTAGGAAACCAGTTCTGAGACCCCTTTGGAATTTAAATTCTACACCCCCCCCCCCTTTTCCCCTGTCGAGTCTGTTTGCACAACAGTGCGAGCATTTTTGGTAAAACATTGTATCTATTTAATTAAGGCTCAGTGCTTGATGCGAAGCAATTTAAGACAAGCGATACAAATTTAAGTTTTAACAGATTTTCATCGTTTGCCACGATGCGCGCGTTTGTTTTGCGTTTAACCTGAGAAGTGGCTAGGGACAAACTACCCAATATGTCTCTGTTGATTTTAAGTCAGGCCTATTTACCTGTCCGCTAATTTGAACTTTCCTTTCCGTGCGATGCAATTACTTAAATATCGTGGCTCAGTGCCATATCAGTATAAACATTTACTTCCAAGTACAATTTTAACTTCACCGTCAGTCTGGCTATTTTTTTTTTTTTATTTGAGGCTATATTCAGTGAAATATTTTGACTGTTTTAGTGTTTAGTGTTTTTGTGGCGATTATTGAGATTTGTAAAATGTCACTTAGAAGCTTTCAGGGTAAATCATATCAAAGCATGACGTACGGATATTTTGTAAGTTTTTCGCCATATAGCCTACATCAGCCCGAAAAGACATCGAACTACAGGCCTAATTATTTTGAACGCTGACAAAACTGTATAGAAAAAATATAAAAACAGGTACATTGTCTAATGAAGTGTGTACTCAACGTAACCTACGATATAGGCATTTATATGTTAAACTGATACAGCGAATATGATTTATGTTTTTATTCTCTAACCCTACCAACCAGTAACAAACGCATAGTTTAAACTTTGCATGCAATAGTTAGTTACTATTGTATGTATTCCGTAATATCTCGGGTTTAACGTTTTTATTAAGATGGACTTTTCTATTCTCAGCAAGCAATTTCTTTAATGATAGAACAATAATTACCCATCAGATAATTGTGTTGGTTCAGTTACCGTCATAATAATTATAATTTATAATCATTAAAACTAATTCGAACACTCAGTTTGGTTTTTACATTTAATAACAGGATTGTTATGTGGAAATGTTTGAGATATGAATGGGCTTGTTTGGTCTTCCTTTCCGTGCTGAATTTATGCACCCTTACGAGCTCACCTCTCCCGCTCCCGTCTTAGTTCCTTTGTATTTTTGGTAACCGGAATATCGAGAAGCTCGCTAGCTGAAACCTGCCCCGAGATGTTGAGCAATATATTTTTTACTATTTAATTTTTGCAGTCTCTGAACGTTTGCTTATACGAACCGATACTATAATTGGTTTGTTTTTATGGTTATTTCCGGCTTAATACATTTATTCTTAGTGTTTAACCCTTTATTAGCTACTGGCATCGATAATTTTTTTTTTGTCAGTGATTAACAGTTTAACGGATTACTAAGGATCGTGGCCTTAAAGAGATACGCTTAATGTTATTGTTAATTATTCGTTCACGTTGATTTTTACAGACATTCATTATCAATGAAGAAAACATGATTGAAAACTAACAGTTACAGACGTTTTAAAAAGCAAACAATATGCTGAATTTGCTTGTGATTTATCCAAAGCGCATTCTCTCGTTCCAGATGCCATTGACATCCTGTGAAGCTCTGGATTTATCGGGACCTCCTTCATTTACCTTTGGCCAATCTAAAGGATAATTTAGACAGAGTGTCAATGGCTGCGTGCACTAGCCGGCATTATCTCATTATCATGTAAAATAATAAGATATTCAAAGCGTCTCTGCTGTCTATTTATTGTTTGGTTACTCATCCAGAAATTTTAATACTTTCTCTGGGGCCAGAGACTCATAATAAAATATAGATCCATATATCAAACCTTTAACTTGAGGCTATCATTGTGAGCCAAATATGGTGCTCCCATTTCTTCGTGTCAGTTTATTAACTTAACTCTGCGAGGATGTGTGTGGGCAGCATGTGATTTCAATGAAAACGTGAATAGTCTTTAATCCGCATCTGAAACTGCAATCCCAACAGTAATTCCATAATAACGTTATATGAGTTTTGGACATAACTAAAGACGAATTGCACTTTGCTGTTTTCTAAAAGAAACCTTTTCTGATCTCTGTGACTGATTGCTTTCAGAAAGCGAATGCAGAGGCAGGTCCTTGTCGGAGCTTGGTCCTGCCGTTCAACCTGCTGTAGAATGAGTTCGCAGGTCACGTGACTGCGGCGCCGGGGTCAAAACAGCGCTGTTAATTTGTGCGAATATTACACACGTGACTGTGCTGACTGAAATTTTGGCTTTGTTTTTCAGTATATGCTGGTCTACGAGTTAAAATAATCCCACTAGACTGCACAACACAGGAATTATATGAAGGTGCCACGGTACCCTTATAGACGTTAGGCCCAGTCATACTGGAGATTGATGGACATAGATGAAACTCTTGTGTTCTGTAGGTAAAAAGTTCCATCTCCTTTGCTCACGTGGGTTCCACCTCAGTACACTTTGTTTGATGTGTCTTGCGTGGGGTTTGTCAGTAGGACTGTTCAGCACGTTACCTAGAAACACCTCCTACTTTGTGGAGCTCCAGTCCTTGCAGATTCAGGGATTAGCTGATGCACCGTGTGAAATTATCCGCATGCATGGCTGTCACGGGCATGACATCTGGGGGCTGCTGAGGCGGTGTGGGCGGGCCAGGCGGAAGGTTGCATAGGCACATTAGCTGGCGTCGTAAAATACAAATAAATAAATAATGAATGAATGAACTGAACTGAAGCTGCTTAAAAGCCAGATTTTTCAGACAAAATCCCCAAAATCGTGAAGGATCAGTAAGACGCGGTGCCCTGAAGTGATGTCAAATGGCAAATTCTGGACGGGCAACCCGCACGAAGCATCGCAGCTGCAGATAAAGCCGACTTGAATGGGACCCGTTTTATTAGCAAAGGCACACCGGTGCCCTTGTGCTAGTGGCCGTGATCCGTTCACACCCAGATGAAGGTTAACCAAGGTGCAGCGTGAAATATAGACCATCTTGTGCAAAACCACAATGTTGCAGTTTAATTAAAAGAATTAATTAAAGTGGTAGCCCATCCAAGATAATTAGTATGCGTAATTTATGTTATGCTTAATGCATAGTGGCAGTGGTTTGAATAATAAAGTCGACTTAACCTTAAGTAGGTAGAGATGGAATGGGCAGGAACTTATTATTTATTATGTTTTTATAGTGTGTCTTACGTCAAGGGGGTAGAAATCACTTTAGATAAATTTTGTGGGGTTTTGGCTTTCAGTAAAGAAAAAAAGGTCTTATTGATGTTACTTATGCAGCCATGAGACCATTCTATTGCAATATATGTGTCTCTCAGTGTGACAAACATCCATTTAGAGAGAAATTTATTCCTTGCTTTCGGATGAGTAAAAAGTTTTTATTGTTAAGACTTTGAAAATTCTGGCAAAGGAACAGCTGAATTGCTGTTTGTTTGGGTATCTTTGCTATCATTGGCTTTCTGAATTATGAAAGTTATTAAACATCTATGACTCTAACTTATTACGTCACTGTTTCTTTGCTGGAAAGGTTTTCTAACAGGTCATTAGATATAAAAATGAATTTATATTTTCAGAAAGGGCTGGTATATAATTCTTTTAAATGTCTATATTTTACTACATCAAAGCTTAATGATGTATCGACAAATAGTGTGTATGGGACTGTATTTCTGAAACCGTGGCCCCTTTTAGAAATTACTGAGTGTTTTTCTGTTTTGTCCCAAAGGCTGCCACATTTATCCAGGGTAAGAAAAAATTCAATCAACTTTTCTGCGTAAATATGGCAAAGTGAGTACTTGAGACTTGTTTTGTAGTCTGAAAACAGCTTTTGGCTATAGTTTTCTCCCAGAAAGCTGTTCACTTTATGATTTTAGTAAAACAACAACAACAGAACAAATATTTTATGTGCATTTGCAGTTTTTGCCGCATAAAGCGACGCATCTCTGGGTGGGGCGAGTGTCTGAGGCTACAGGCCTCTCGCTTGGAAGCGCGTTCTAAGGTCGTCACTCCAAGCCGGGGCGGGAGGGGGGACCTTAACAGGCCCCGGAATTCAAAGGGAACTGCGCTGGAATTTTGATGATTTGCATATATATCGACTTCTAAGCAGAACGTGCCGCCATACATCGTAAACACTCATATATAAAGTGTATTCACTCACTCACACACACACAGACACACAACTGAACGTATACAGTCTGTTTCCTGTGAACAGCAGCACATTGTTTGCTAAATAAATAAAGAATATAATTCATTGTAAAAACCAACAGCCCCTCGCAAACCCTCATCCATTCCCAGCTCTATAATGAGGCTGATATTTACCCCCTCTTTATGACAAGGCCCCTCCTTCAGAGAACATTCAGACGGGGGACACAGCAATGACTCTTCGCCCCAAGTGCCCCTCCATCCTCCCGCCCTGATGCAGGCTCCGCCTCTTCGTTCAGCCAGTAGCACGTGCACGATTTTACCTCCGACATCTGCTCGCGTGGTCTGATATCAGCGTCGCCGGAATCCGTCACCGAATTCAGATTCAGACCCCAACCCTGCTGCAGAGTGCCATTTCTGATGCTCTCTTGATGGACTCATCTTCCGGAATGTTGGGGCTGAGAGAGACTGACGGAGACAGATCGGTGCCGGCCGGCATCAGGTGGCCAGCAGACAGAGTGGCGCAGGAGTTTGTGTCCGGCCAGCCAGCCAAACACCCATGCGTGCATGAAATTAGAATGTCAACATTTGATTCATGCTACCAGGCTGTGACTGTGAAACTAATTATATCAATGGGTGGCAATTGCAATATTAGTCTAAGCGGATAACTCCTAATTGGGCGGTCGCATTCCCCCAGCCTTTCGCCGTGGCACCTCAAAGTCAGCGCGGTCCGTGCCGGTGATGGCCAAGGCGATCAGAAATGTAACCGGTATAATGCGGGGGTGTCAGACAGGCCCCCTCCCCTTGTTTAAAAAAACACAGAGTAATAAAAGCCAAAACAGTTCATTTTGCACGAAAGATGAACCTCACAGCCGTCCACAGACGTGCTTGGGTACATCTACACGCTCACTTCCTTTCTACACCCTAATAATGTAGTGAAACAGTGGTGATCACCGACATTCAGCACTGAATAAATGAATGAATACATTTTAAGCCATATCAACGCATTTACTCTGACTAGATTAATTTTATTTACTAAGATAAAAACTGGGGGGGGGGGTGGTAACAGCAGTCACCGTCTGGTCAGCCATAGGGGACTCTGCTCAGTTAACACACACCACAAAGTCGAGACAATTGAGTGCAATCACTGCATATAGAGCCATTCAGACTGTTGCTAAGCTACAGGCCCTGTCAACATAAAAATGCGAGTGTCTGCCCGTATCCTGTGCTCAAATGTGCACAAGCCCAGGGTTCGATTCAGTCACTTTGCTTTCAGGCTTGTGTTTCTGTGTTTCACCGTAATTAAGAAATATAAAGGTTCGTTTTTACGGTACCTACAAGTGCAGGATGCGGTAAGGGGAGATGCAACGCGCCAGAAAACTAATATTTTATTAAAATATCTGTCACCGTCTCTTGCAGATAAGAACGTGGTCAGGCCATGCCGAGAAGTGGATGCAGTGTTTATTATGCAAACGTAAAGGGACTGTTTTGAATGCCATTTGTGTATGTCTGTAGGGGCCGGGGTTACACAATGGCAAGCCTCCCCCCTCCCCCCCCCCGGGCAGGAAAGACGGCTCAGTGGGGCATTCGGCCGGTCGTCATACACAAGAAAAGGCTCAAGTTCAGCCCCCTTGCTGGCAGCGCCTCGTAACAGCAGCGGGACAGGCTGACGGTGGGGTCCGTACAGCGGGCTCTGTCGGGTCGACAGTGGGATCCGGACAGCAGGCTCTGTCGGGTCGACAGTGGGTCCAGACAGTGAGCTCTGTCCAGCTGACGGTGGGATCCAGACAGCTGGCTCTGTCAGGCCGATGGTGCGATCCAGACAGTGAGCTCTGTCAGGGTAACGGTGGGTCTGAACTGCAGGCTCTGTTGGCCAGACAGTGGGTCCAGACAGTGGGCTTTGTCTGGCTGATGGTGGGTCTGGACAGCGCGCAGAAGGTGGGTTCCGGACAGTGGGATCTGTTGAGCCGACAGTGGGTCTGAACAGCAGGCTCTGTTGGGACGACAATGGGTCCAGGTCTCTGTCGGGCCAATGGTGAGATCCAGACAGCAGGTTCTGTCTGGCTGGTGGTGAGAACTGGACAGCGGGTTCTGTCAGGCCAGGGGTGGGATCCGGACAGCGGGTTCTTTCAGGCCGGGGGTGGAATCCGGAGAGTGGGTTCTGTCAGGCCGGGGGTGGGATCTGGAGAGTGGGTTCTGTCAGGCCGGGGGTGGGATCTGGAGAGTGGGTTCTGTCAGGCTGGGGTTGAGATCAGGACAGCGGGTTCTGGTAGAATGAGGAGGACTAATGTTTGTGCACATTCTTAGTAAACATTTGAGTAAATATTCTATGAGTCTCAATGACTTTTCTGGCACAAAGCCAAAAGTGTGTGTGTGTGTGTGTGTGTGTGTGTGTGTGTGTGTGTGTGTGTATGTGTGCATACTCTACGTCATGCTTGCTAGTGTTACATTTGTGTAGGTAACAATAATATGGTTGATTAAAATAAAAAGTATCTGCCAAAGCATGAGAGCAGGAAGAGACGGTCATTTGTTATTCAGGATGGGGATGCGTATTGTCACAAGGAAGTGATAATGGAAGCCATTAGTCAAGCAGGATCAGCGTGGAAAAGCCCATCGCTTCACTTTCACTGGCAGCGGGGAGTGAGTGTGTTTGTGTGTGTGGTCATGTATATATTACATTGTTGAGACCAAATATCCCCATAGTGTAATCAAAAACTGTGCTTTTGATGTTGTGGGGACCATTTTTTTCTGTGACTGCCATCAAAAAACTGAAAATGCCAAAAGTCTTGTATTTTCTTTGGTTACTTATAAATGAGTGGATGGCCCCCATGAAGATATGAATACAAACGTTTGTGTCTGTGCACGCACATGCACGCTTGACCCAGTGCGCTGCCAGGATCCAGATAGTGTTTGCGTTCAGATGGAATGACAATTTTTAATAAAGAATCCAAAAAGTTCAAAGGAGTATTTTCTTATTTCTAGACTATGCTCTTTTAATAAGGGACTGGGTGAAAACTCAGCATCATTCAGAAGTGAGTGCACTTTCGCTTTCTCAGTGGGATGCTGACCGGAATGTCTACCTTTATGTAGCACAAAGATGTAATTTGCTGCATACGTGTTTTCTTAGAGCCACCATAAATATAAATAAGACCTCAATAAACAAGTGAGCAGTGTGTGAGTGTAATACAACCTGCTATGGCACTGCACGGGGGCTGCTGCACGGGGGCTGCTGCACGGGGGCTGCTGCACGAGGGCTGCTGCACGGGGGCTGCTGCACGAGGGCTGCTGCAAGACTGCCAGGTGCCCCCAAGCAGCCGCGCTTGAGATGTGCAACAGTCACAAACTCAGGGCTCAGGCACAATGAAGTTCAAAGCCAGCCGTCTCGGGAGAGGGAGGCTCAGCCCCCCCCCCC
>JAODJW010000007.1:21100121-21116419 GCA_026777045.1 Hyperopisus bebe | reverse complement strand
CCTACTCCCCCCCCTACTCTCATTCTGCCTGAACAAGTGCTGACAGACAGGGGCCTGGGGAGAGCAGCTACACCTACCGTCGATCACTCTCAGGGGTGCAGGTCTGACGCTCTAACTACGAGAAAAAAGGGAGCGAGAGGGAGAGAGGGAGAGAGAGGCACCCCAAGCAGTCTATCTTTACCTCTGTTTTGGAGATGGTCCTGTTTATTTGTGCTTATTGCTTAGTTCTAATTTGGGTGGGAAGATAAATGATTCATGTAATACACAGTCACTCTACCATTTAGATGGAGGTCACAAATCCACCTGCCGGGCTGTTTACCACGGTAAGACCCGGGCATGTCTGTAGCGTAGAGCTGGCAGGCCTCCGCTGTGACTCCTGGTCAGTGCAGAAGGGCTCTCTCACAGCTGGAGGGCAATGCCCCCACCGCACCACGCTGACTTCGATCAGGACCCCTCCGGGTAGCTGAGAGAGGTCTGCCCGAACTGTGCCCGACGCAAAACTGTACGTGACAGTAACAGTGCTGTGATTTACCTCAATGGTATCTAGGTTCATCAAAAGTGCCCCTGCAGTTGAAAGCAGTTTAGATTTTTTTAAATGTAGAAAGGTACTAACTGAAGCAGATCACCTTATTAAGTCCATCTGTCGCTATTTTGTTTTAATGATAAATGTTTTATGTGAGTGAGGTTAAGTCCCCTCTGTATAAATTTAAACATATGAAATGATACAAAATCCATACGATTTATGCATCATATTATTTCCCGTTTGTTTCAGGGCTGCCAAACGTTAGAATTACAGTAATGACTGTCTGTTTATTAAGGGATTTTTAAATGACACCTCTTTCTAGCTGTGCACAGAACTACCAAGGGTGGGCTTGATAGAGTTTCACTTTTCTTGCTGGGAACCGGATTAAAACTGCCTTTTTTCCTTTCTCCCAGTATAAACAGCTCTCTTTAATGGAGGTATTTAGCTTAGATGACACAGAGGTGTTTGGGGTTTAACAGATTTTAGCTGCTATTTGCTATTCGCAAAACGTGTTGGGATAATTACAGGCCCTGTGGATTTTAGTGCCCCACTATTTCCCCTGCAACCATGAAGTAACAAATTAATTTATCACCTGTCGAGGAGCTTCTCTCTCAATACGGCCATAAACTAACACTTCAAAGCTAGTTTGGGAAGCAGAGGTGGCGACAGACTGCCGTTTTGCTACCAGCAAGATCAGCAGATAGATGAGAGCTTTCTGATGAGCTGATTTATTGGAAGCGTGGACCGGGCCCAGTGGGCCGGGCCGCCTCCCCCAGCGGTGTGCGTGGGCGTGAGCCTCCCTCCACAGAGACAGCGCCTCCCACTGGATGGCTGTGGGTCAGCCGGCTGCCGCTCCCACTATAAAACCGCAGGATGATGTCAGCAGAGGCTCCCATTTAAGGAAGAAAATGTAAAAAAAAAATACATACACAGAAGGAAGAAGAAGATGGATCATTTCCTGTATGTTGGGCTCGTTTGAGATTGGGCGTCATCCGAATCTTTTCAGGGTGTTGTAAGGAATTCCTTTCATTCAACCAGTCGGTGAGATTCTTTAGGACTCCACACTGTAGTACCAGACGTATTGGAATCGTAATAAATAGTGTAAATTAACATCCTGGCGGAAACAAACAGTTTGATATTAAACTTTAACGGCTCAGCAGAAAAGTGTGTGACAGGCATCTGTGTGATAGAGGCCGATTAATTATTTTGTATGCTGCCAGAGAGGCCGTGTCATTGTTCACAGCCGTCTTTGATGTGATGGGGTGTTTGCAGGGAGCTCAGCATCAGTAGGCAGCAAGGCCCGGCGGCCCGGCCCTTTGTCACTGCGCTAATCTCATGTATTTAAATTACACTTTGTTCTTTTGTCTCTTTGTTAACTAACCCAATATGAGGTTAATTAGCAGTCACTAGTGTATTCTACAGAAGAAATCAGTCTATCTCTTTTAATTTGGACGCAAGAAGATATCACATCCCTGCAATGTTAAAAACATTTTAATATTGCATGGAAACATTACTAATTAGTAGTTAAGACCACAGATACTGTTAAACAAAATATATATTCTAGAAGTAAAGCTCTTTTTACGTTAATCGCTAGCAGGATTATGTTTGATGCAGTTACAGCTAAAGGATGTGGTGTCGCATCTATCCAAGCAGTCGGATTTCTCCCGTAGTTTTAGAATTTTCCAGAACATCTTGATGATCATTACTGCAGATATGAATTTCGCAGTGGCACTGCATTTAACCTTGGAGTTAAATAACTGAAAGGAAACATCTCCAGAGTGACTATGAAGTAACAACAGAAAACACATTTCTGGAAAAACAAAAGCAGTGAAAGTTCTGTTAAAAAAAAAGACCCACATCACACACACACACGCACACACAGTTTTTTTTGGCTTTCTTAAAACTTTCCGTCATCCCTTTATCCATAATTCTCACATTGTATGTTCGATTTTTGCATCCCCGGGTGGCCTAATTTATGTTAAGTCAAATATCTCCCCTATGGCTGTTTTGAGTCTGGAGGATTTGGGCTAGCGTGCCAGGTTAGCGTTAGCCTTGCGCTAGTCCCCGGTGTAATTAGTCTCTATGGAAAGCACATCAGACTGCAACCATCTGCAAGTCCATGGGGTGGTTTGTGAAGAAAGAAACTTCTAGGGGGTTCCAGTGCGGTCCAATTTCTCATGTAAAGCGAGTAATTAATACAAATGTCAGGACGCTGATCGCGCCGCGGCTTGATACTGCGCTGTATGCAGCTGCCAGTTCCTGAGAGGGCATTGTTTGTCTTATGCCCTGGAGTGTTTGTACAGAAGCTCTGACACGCCTTTGAGCCGCCAGGCCGCCTGGACCACGAGGACCATCGCGGTCGTCTTTGGGACTGACGGGCGCCGCGTCCGGCGCTCGTTCCGCAGTCGCCGCGCCGTTTTTCGCGTCGGCCTCATTATCCCGCAGAGCCACTGCTCCCGGTGTCATCGGTGCCGTCACCGACGCACCCCAACGCTGGTCCGGCCGCACCGTGAGCTATAATTAATCATGTTAGTCGCGAGGTTGCATGCTCACTAATTACCATGTTTGCAGGGAGCTCTGACACTGAGGCGTTCGCGCTCCCGCAGACGCGCTTACTAATTAGAGACTCCACTAAATATAGCGGAGATTAGTAAGCCGGAGTGTGGAAATCCCTATCAGAAATAACGGCGTTCAGCGAGCTCGGGCCTGTGACCCAGCTAGAGAGGAATGTAGGCTATCCATGGTAATTAATGAATGCACAGAATGATGAAATTGTATGAAAGAAATTGCTTATTGTAGTCAATAAGTCATTCAGCGGTTTTATGTTTGTAACACTGGTATAATATATTAAGGTTGTTTTAAAAGGGAAAGAGTAAAGACTAAATCAGGAAGAATAATCATTTTTAAAAAGGGAACTTAAATTCCTGACTAAAGTTGCATTAATAAGCCCAGGAAACTCGAAGCAAGAATTCCAAGTAGTCTCCGTATTTAGCTAATCGCGTACTTGACTTTTTTGAGTGCCATCAGAACGGCGACTTGGTGTTATGCCAATTTGGAGCTGGTTTCTGAGCCACGCGTGACGCGGTAATGTGGCGTGAGGTATACGGCTTCATCCCCCCATTTAGAGTTTGGAAGGAAAGATGGGAGATACTCCTTACCCCACAGGCTAACATCCGCACAGGTGTACTGGGGGGGGGGGGGGTTAAGAGGGAGGGTTGGGTGTGTGAAAAGAAAACGACACTAATTTATCAGCAATAAAGCCACTCGCATTCCCAAACTGTGCCTTCCTGAGATGCTGGCTGCAGCCGATTGTCATACGGCGGTAGGGGGAAGACACTGCTCTGCTTACCGCCAGCTGCTGACAAGTGTAAATAAGCATCTAAATAACAAACATGGCAATGCGGGGTATGCGTGTCAAAGTGAACTTCACAGGCCCGGCCCTACCCCGCAGCTGGCACCGTCGTGACACGTCAATAGGGTGTCCAGCGCGCCGCTAATTCGCTTTATTTAGCTTCATTAGATGGCGCTGCCGCTAACAAGTGAATCACAGGGCCAGTGAGAGAGAGGCTGGCTGTTGTCTTGTTATATAGGTCAAACGAAAGCAAACAAAATCACCTCTAGCTGAACGGAATGATTAATTCAGATGCTGGCAGCAGATCTCGAAGACGGCAGCCTGCATCTTGATGATGTGCCATTGAGAGCCGCTTCCAAGCAGCCCGGCTTCGAGGACACTCCTTGGGCGATGATGGCACAGAAATCTGGAGCCACTTTGAATGCATATTTAGCAACATGGCTCATACGACTTCTTGCTTTTGCTTGTTGGTAATGCAATTTGAGTAATGGCAGCATATTCACCGCAAAACCTACGGAGCGCGTGGAGAAATGTATCACTGTGAGTTTCTTTTTTAATTTTAATAGGCGAAAGCGTTAGCTGAAAGGTGCTTTTTTGGCAAGCTGCTCCGATCGCATGCTAATCGGCCACCGCCCTGCAGCTCTATGCGACGCCGCTTAGCGCATTTCACAGTGTATAGATTATATTCTGCCTCTAGTAACTATATGCATGAAACAGATGTGTGAGTCTTTGAATGCGCTCACGCTCTTTGTTTCAGCGTCTGCGGCTTTTACATGCGGCTTCATGCTCATCAGTGCGCTTTGCAGACCTCCTAATGACGACGACCCCCACGCAGGGGCCTCGGTTCATAGAAATGTTTCCGCTTCACAAGCGATCTCGCCGTGTGCCTTTTCATGTTCGTGAATTTCAGGAATGGCTTGGATGCAGGAGGGCCTTCGGGGTTCAAAAGTCTCTCACCAGCCCACAGGTGAAGGATCAGCGTTTTGGGATTTGGGGCAGATTGCATGGAAGGGTGTGACCTCATCCTTCATCTCCATGATAGCTTAATGAGTCTTCACCAGCCAAGCAAAGCAGTCAGGCCACACTGACTCAGCTCGAGGTTATGATCTGCTTTCAAGTAGTTTTTTTTTTTGGTAGTTTCTCTGGACGCAAGTCTCAGATTCTCCATTCATTTTACTTGAAGACCGATTTCCGTTTTCCCTCCGTAATCAATTAGGGAAGCAGGTTAAATAGGCACGTTTAAGGGCAATCGATTCTGACGTGGAATCAATACCGTTTTTTTTTTTACCCCTCCTGTGGGAGCACATTCGAGAGCACCCCCCCCCCCCCGTACGTTGCACGGCGCCCCCGCGCACTCCGTCCCGGGTGACAGCTGAAAGCCGCTGAGTGCTGCTGTTTTGATGTAGGCCCTGTGAGCACACGGGGCCACGCTTGGCTGCCTCCCGCACCTTGTTTGGGGGGCTGCCATCGGTGGGGCAGTAAACGTTTGCCTGAGTGACCACAAATCACCGCTGAAAACAGGCGTGCATCTTCAAAGGGTGGCCTGCTTTCAATGATTTACAACCCCTGTTGTGAACAAGTTAGACATGGCCAGTGTCCCCTGCACCTGGGCCATTATCAGGCAACAAGGATCCTCTCTCTCAAGAAGCAAAAGACATTCAAATGTACAAGTAGAAGATTAGGCTGGTTCAATCTTCTTTCCTTGGAAAAAAGAGAAAGAAACCCTTACACTTCAAAAAGGCCCCCCTCTCTCCCGCTCTGTCCCTCCCTCTGCCTCCCGTAAGCGTGAAAGGCAGCGATTCCAGAGCCAGATCCTCGTGTATTCAAAGTGCTAATTCAGAACTTATTCCTCTAATGCACTCATGAAACACTTTTAATTGTCCGAGTTTGGATTCAAAAGACTTGTTTGCAGCTTTTAATTGTGGAGCTTTGAACAAATAATTGAAATGCATGACTTGTGGATCCTACTTAAATAATTCTGCAATGTTTTGCTGTTATACAGTGGACCCTTCCTGGCTGTAATCACAAACTATTAATAAAAGTAAATTTAATGGATAACATAATTTCTTATATATAGCGGTCTGCTACCATAAACTGTTTCACAATTACTTGTTTTAAAGTTTTAAATAACATGTTAACAGTTAAACAAAAAAGTTTTTTTTTTTGTTTTAACATTTTTTAAAGACTGACTGCCAGACCGTACAACGTACGTGTGAATGTCTTGGTAAGGTTGTTCGTTAATGTTGTATCAAATGCATTTGGGAAATATTCAGCTGAATTTTCCACACACTACAGAATGGAATCAGAATTTAGGTAAAAACTCATAAAAAACCGCATGATGATTTGTGCTGCCTGGGGAATAGCCGGCTTGCTTCTACATGCAGTCTGCAGGTCAGCAATGCTCTCTGACTCAGGGGAAATGGGTTAGGGGTGAGCTGGAATGGGGCAGCTGCACTTTTACCGGGAAGGTGCACCCACCGTCTGGGTGTGTGCGCAACGGGCCTCTGTCGCAACAAAAAAAACACATTCTGTGAGGCCTCTAACAGGTTCGTTGGGGGACCCGGCTTTTGAAACCCCCGTAGCTGTTTAAATGATAAATTAGCTAAAGACACGTGTCATTGTTTATTACCGTGTACTTTTGAGGGTCTCAGCGAAACCAAATATCATTGCAGGGGAAGTTATTGAACGATCAGGATGCTGGTAAAAATGCAGGTTCCCCCGGCTGCATTTCCTGCGTCAGCGCTGACAGCCCGGGCTTAAATAAAGGTAGCGTAGCGTGAGTATAATTCGCAGCTGTATAGCAGCTCACCGTGAAAGTCCCGTCAGAAAGACGCAGGGCGGCCCGGATGCCTGCCGACTCCACAGTTACCCCACTGTGAGGGGACCACCCACTTAGGCCTGGGGGGGGGGGGGGGTGTGTTCAGCCCAATTCTTTTACTGCCTCTTTGAGACTCTCTGCAGTTGTACACAATTGTGCCAACCGTGACGGGACTCCTTTTTACACCAATACGGAGCCAGTGAACAACAACCACAACAAAAAAAAAATCACAATTAAACATTAAATTATGTATGTCCTAGTTCAATCAGCCAATGTGTGAAATGAAAACATGCCTGCTTTGTTTTTTGAAATAAATGAATGAGAGGTATATATTTACTAAATAATGACATACTGAGATTTTGCTACCCTATAACACCTTGGGATTTCATTGTGTCTAATCTGTTTGTGTATTAAATGCAGCAATGTGTATATCGATGTGGTTATAAATTTGGAGACGTCAATTTGCTTTATTTATCTTGTGGAATTCTGTTTAATTTCATAGAGGCCCATTTATTAAGTGATCCCCATCAAGGTGCCATTCTTTATCATCTATAGGTAGATTTTCTGCTGGAATTCCTGTATCTGACTTTCCTGTCTCCCAGATTCCCTCTGAACTCCTGTTGTTCTGGATCTCCACTCCGGTACTCAATACCGTCAGTTGTACTTGCAGAATTAATCTGCAGATCTTCCCCCCAAACCGAGCTGCAGGCCTCACAGCGACAGTGAAGATGAGCCATCCTGCCCCCCCCCCCCCCAAAGTAAAATACAAACACTCATTTCCACACGCACTGCGGAGGGTCAGGCTGTACACAAAACCCGGAATGCTCTGAGGGGAAATACTGTTCAGCAATGACACAGAAGTAATTTGGGTCTGACTGCTGGATGCCATCGAGTCCTTTGTCACCTCAAAGTGTTTGACCTGGAGGTCCCTGTCCCCCTGTCGAAATCGGCAGTGAATGCGATGGGACAGTCCCAGAAATGGGAACATTTCATGGTTAATAGCTGCCCACAAGAGGTTTGAACATAAATATTTAAGCCCCCTTCCTCCACAACTACCCCCTTGTGGCCAATATTAGAGCTTTGCTAAGGTTATTTAATGCAAAAATCATGTATAAAACCCACAATAGGTGTATGTGTGCTACCATACTATTACTGCTGATTTCATGTATTTTTGTTTTTATTGTAAGCGATTTATGAAAGGTGGTTATTGTGGTACGTTAGACAATGCTCTGCACGGAGTGCAATCCCGCACCAAGACCTGCCCCTTCCGGGACGCCTCTGTGCATTAAGCAGAGTCAAAAGCTTGCGGTGTCCAAGAGTAACAAGTACTTTCTTAAGGGAGGCTTTCTGCAGTCGCTCCTGGTATTTTATATGGCCCGAGCAGGGTCAAGCACTCCAAACCGCCTGTGACTCCAAGCAGAGCGCGGAGCAGCCTGTATCAGCAGCGTCTGTAAGGATCCGCATCGGGAATATGCGTTTGTGCGCTGATGATTTGGCAGGCCGTGAATGATCACCCTCACAAACAAAACAAACACACAAGTTACGTTTGTTAAATCTTTGACTAATCTGGAATGATCCCCTAACAATATGTAAATGAAGGCATTTGCACATGAATGGGGGCCATTATGGCTTTTGTATACATCATTCTACAGTGCACTACATTGTCGGAGGACAGAAAATTCGACGCTCACTTCTGTCCTGCAAATACATCAACAATGCGGCAAAAATACCCCGGCAGCATATTTTTAGAATGCACATACAGTATATTATTTGTAAAATATATTTAAACTTTGATATGGGCTGTACATATTAAGATAAGTGGATGTGCTATCGGGGCATTTTACAAATGTTGTTTGTGATATAAAAGCTAGAATAGCGTTACGTACATATAAAAGGTAAATAGTTAATAGTTACTAAGCAGCAGGAGAATGTTGTTTGCGTGCGACAACACAAAGTATCTCGCTCTCCTGCCTAATTATCTAACTGCTGCCTGGCCAACATGTATGACTTGGGAGGTCACCGACATGGCCCCGTGCTGCCAGCTCACAGGCCTCTGAGGACGAGCGCCCTGCTGCTTAAGGCTCTCCTCTCCCTCCCCCTCGACTTTGAGAAGTAACCCCAACTCTCCCTCTAGTGGCGTGGAGTTTGAGTAGGGCCTCGGTCACGGCTGCTAAAAAGGGCCGCGTAGCGCACCTACTATTTTTACACAAGGATAAATATAAAAAAGCACAGGGAGGTTTGCTGAATGTGACTGTTCCTGCGTGTATAGAAATGAAGGTTAAAAGATTAGCTGCTTAACTCTACTTTCTGTGTAATTTCTCAATCAGACAAAACTGTTTCGGAAACTGATGCAAATTCTGCCGTTACAGCTATGATTATATTTGTGAAAATAATACTGTCATTCCCGTGTGCTTAATATCCACATTATATATTAATATAGCTTGTGGCCTAATTGGGCTGAGGAGCGCATATTAATTAGTTCTTGGCTAATATGCACGAATGCTAAAAAACAAGCTTCTTTGCTTTGTTACTCAAAATGAGTGTTACCATTTTAAGTAAGCAGTGTGAATTATGCAGGCTGTGTGCACAAAGGAGAGTTTGGAGAGTACTACTAAGAGTGCTACTAAAGCCTACAGCCCAATAACATTTAATAATTAAATATTTCCATAATTCAGGTAATAAAGGTTACTTTAATAGATTTTTTTCCCTGAATGCTTGCTGTAAATTATTATCATTATTAGTAGAACTGGTAGTGGTAGCAATAGCAGTAATAATAGTTTGATGAATTATATGTATAAATAAATTATTATTGTTGTTATTTTCAGTTTTGCTTCTTTGACTTAGTAACTTATTTTATTTTACTGCACCATAAATAGTCAGTTATCTCCTTCCTGCTCCATAATGGTCAGTTTGATGACAAAGTTTCAACATTCTTTAAACTGTGGAATTCTAAAGAAACGGTGAAATTACAATTCAATATAAATATTATCACACAAATAATTCCTCAGTATAAATACTAATTAATCACAAGCCTGTACCCATCATATTCCTGATGCAGTCAGCTAATTATTATCCTAGTATATCTTTGTTAAGTGAATAAAGTAATGTACTAAAATGTATGGCAGCATTTTTTAAGTGTTTTGGACTTCGGACGTCATGTGTTTGTAAGTGTTCAGTGGACAGTGGAGTCAATTAAAATCCAAATTACGCCGTAAGCGTGCCCGCAATAAATGCAGTACGATCACAGGCCCTGTAATTCTGAAGTAATTCCTGCCTGCAAATTGATAGCATCACAGAAATAGGTTCCCTGTCTGCTACCATCAGCAGAAATAGTGCTACAATCAGCAAAACACCAATTAACAAACGAAAAAAATGTCACCTTGCCATGCTGGCGGGATGAGCCTCCTAGCTGTATGCTTTTCCCTGCAAAGATATTTAAATATCTGCAGGACTTGCAACAGTCTTGAATTAGTTTGGTATGTCCTGCACTGAATGGTGCAACTGCCACTTACGGCAAAACATCAAGGAGTTATGCCTCTATTGTTAATGTGTAATTGGGCTGTATTTCCTGGAGCCAGTCGCGCGATTCTGGCGGCACCAAAAGGTCACTGTGTGGTTACGCTGCCACGGGGTCGGCTGACGAGCATGTGACCCGGAGAGCGGGCGGCAGACTGAGGTGGCATCCACCTGATAAGTAAACAGAACTGGATCGCTAAAGAATTACCGCTAGCTAAGCTGTGCTAGCGTTCTGTAATTGATGCACTTTGTGCTCTGGTTACCGCTGGACAGAACGGTAATGGAATCAGGACAGTTATTTCAACGCAGCCCCAGGAATGGATAACAGGTGGCGCTCATCATGGCAGCTGTAACGCAAAGCAGCTGTCACCTGCCCCCCCCCCACCACGCCAGGGCTATAAAGCCTGCTGCTGCCTCTTTATCCATCCTTACTAATGATGAGACCCTCGCTTGCAGATCGCCCACTGACTTTCAGGCTTACCATGGTGGAACTCACACGCCATTCGCGCTGGTGTCTTCAGTCCAATCGGGTCAGTCCTCATCATAAATGTGCCCAGAGCCGGGAGCCCGATGCCGTCCGGCGGGTCCGGACCGTCTCGGCCCAGTCTCAATGACACTTCAGATAAGGACGTAAATCGCAGGCATTTCTTACACGCAGTAATTCTCCAAAGTTAAACAGTCATAAAAGGCTAAAGAACTCTGACCTTGACGATGTGAGTAGGCAGGAAAAGCCAATGATGTGTGTGAGTATGGCCAGCTCACCAGCGGCCGGGGCGCGGTGAAATACGGCACCGCCGCGCCAAAGCATGCCGCTGCCGCCTCTGACATATATAGGGCCGGTATTTCAATAAAACCTCAATTTATTTTGCACTAAAATGTTTTATTGTTGCTCATAAAGCATATGCAACGTTGCCGGAGGCGGCAGCGATTCGCGGCTCTGGGCCTCCGCGGGCGCGCGGGGCCCCGCTCGCCGTCTCGGAAATGCATGAAGTTCCGGATCTTGTTTTAACGACGTTCCGACGGAGGGCTGTAAACTCATCACACCGGGAGTCATCGACTTCACCCTCATACCGGCGTGACCTCCCCGCTTTAAATTTTGGCCTGATAACGGCAGGATTACTCTGTATCGGCGTTTCGGGGGAGGGATCGCGTTTAGGCAAAAATGTCTGTTTTACTTTAGAGTTTTGGTGGTTTTAGTACATCATGGCAGGTATGTTAGTGGACAAAAAGGCAAATATATAAAATTGACAAGCAAATCTTGTCAAGGGCCAGCACGCTGCCCTCAAATGTATGTCGTGTGAGTGAGGGACCGTTTAGGAAGCTGGGGTGAACGCTGCATTACCCAGCTATCGCTGATACTTTGCTCTCATTTGCGCCCACCGTGGCATCGCTAATCCAGCGTCCTCTTTGTTAAAAACCAACTGGCAGAAGGAGGGTACATATGCCCCTCGCCCCTCAACCTTGTTTCGTCACTTTGTTGTCACGCCATGGAAAGGGGTGGGGGACGACATGCTATAAAACAGACACCCCCGGGCCATCGCGGCACGCTGAGCGCCTGCCATATGCTCGGGGTCCCAAATCAAACATACCGCTGTCTGTCCTTGGCAGGCCTCGGACCGACGGCACCTCCATTAGTGAGAGTCGCCACCCTTCTTTTTCATTTTATATTGATGCTGTTGACCTATTTTACCAGCACATTGTTCTGAGAGATTACCCCCCCACACACACCATCCCTGTGCCGTATGGAAAAATGCACTGCACTCGTCATAATCAAAATCGAATTTCTGAAGCATTTTTTTCCACAAAATCTTTAATTCCATAAAAATCTAAGGTTAAGTCTAACATTAAGGTTCAGGATCTGAGAATGTCTTACCATATATGTCGTTCCTGTGACCCAGACCAGGTTAAGAGGTTAAAAGATGGATGGAAGGATGGATGGATGGATGGTTACCTCTAAGTTTTCTTGAGGCCCTCTAAATTAAAGGCAAAACAAATATATCTGGGCAATGAAGCCTGTAATTCACTGAATGGAGAGGTGGAGAGTGTTTTATTAATACCTTAATGCTACAAGCAAGATCCTCTTTCATTATCTGGGGTCATTTGCGATCCCATAACATATTCAGACATTGAGAGAATAATCCCATGATAAATTCCTAGCCGTGCCCTTCACAGTTGTCATAGCAGGCTCATAAACAGCATTTATAACAATCTAGCCTAGGGTGAAGGCTCACAACGCTCCGTTTAGCATGCAGAAAATATTCAGATTGGAAAGTCCCGGTTTGGGGCTCGGTCCAGTCGTGACAGCAGCGGGCTAAATGTACCATTACAGTCCCACAGCTATTCCCAATAAAAACTCAATACCCTAAAGTGCAGCAAACACAAGTTTTAGAGGGAAAAAAAAAAACTTCCAAAGGCAAAGGGAAGTACGTCTTTTTGAATTTTTCCACAAAGCTTTCCGATTGTTTTGTTGTTGTTGCTTTTCATGTAAAAATCCTGTTGTATTATTTAGGGAGTTCTTGTAGAAAGGTATTGTCAGCATTGTTTGCAAAAGTAATTCACATGCAAGGGCTGTATTGTCCTTTTTGGGGGGAATCATCAGGGTTAGGAGGGGTGCCGTGCCTGCAGTGTCTCAGCCCGCAAGTCGGGTGGCATACGCGTTCGCACACACTCACTCCTGCACGCGCGCGTGTCAAAGCCCCAGATTTTGCCGGCATCGTCGATCGCCGACGCACGCAGGGCTTGCAGTGGAAGCCCCAGTTTCCGGGCGAGGGGCCTCGGCAGATGCCACAGTGATAATATTTAGCGAGCGGCGCTTCGCGGTAAACTCGCAGGAAGCAGGTACGCAATTAATCACAATTAAGCTGAATATGACAGGAGAACAGAGACAGCACTGGCGAGGCCCCCCCCCCCACGCTCACCACCCCCACATTCACTGCTCCTCGCCTGACAAAACGTCCTACTGGGACTCTATCCTGTTCCCGCTCCCTGCAGACTGCAGGAAGACTGCCTCATGCGTTCCTCTCACTGAAAGAGAGCTTCGGCAGGGATCCGCCACGCTGCGCTTCCTCTAACGCAGCTCTAATGCGAGCAGGCCGCCGGCCGCTCGTCTGTGTTTTATGACATATTGTCAGGGGTTCTGGCCTCCTGCAGAATAGGGCCGCATAGCCTCAGGCAGGGGACAGGTGGCGCTGTGCTGCAGACCCCTCTCCCCATTCAGACCCATTACTGAGCCTCTTACAAGGCTAAGTACCATTTAATTTAGTCAGCATGCTATATTCATCTCCCCCCGATCTATCGAATTACCATCTCACTGCCGTTAAGTGCTGGAAAAGGTGTCGCATACTGTAGCCTCGTCGCAATACAATCTTTTTATTACCATTTACTGGTATCCAAACCTGAAAATGCGAAGTTTTTGATTGTCAAGAACACATTCCTACCTGGAACGAAACTAGGCCCCCGTGTGAATAAATGAACATTTTTCTTGCAGTTTTTTAAGTACCTCTTGAGTACGGGCTAATTGCCTTATTCGTCATTTCGCAGTTGGCGTGGAGGTGCCCCCGTATAATGGAGACCGATGTGCTGTAACGGTGATACCAGGCTGGCCGTTGGTGTTTATCTCCCAGTCACCGTGATACATTCACACACACTGACGCCTCCACTGTGCTTAATGCGCGCCCACGGGTTTGTAAAGAAAACAAAGGGTAAAAAAGCAATTAAGTTCAGCCGTAAAAACCTAAGTACCATAACATGCAACATTAAATACTTATTGGACTTCATAAATTACGGCAAGTACGCACTCTAGCAGTTTGTTTAATTTGGATGTTTACCAGTGGAAGCTGTAAGAGAAGCGTGCATTAATCCTCAGTACCGATGCAGTCTGTCTCATCTGAACACTCAAAAACCTTAAAATAAATAAAAACTCATGTTTGCATTGCATTTGTTTAAAAAAGTGGTCCTGATTTCCTATCTTGTCACAACTTAGAAAAGTGATTTCCTTAAAGTGCTTCTTCATGAAACTGAATGATGGTTGTACGTCCTGCTTATATGTGAATTACTGTATTCTGAATTACGATTGATGTGTTTCCGCTATTTTGGTTAAGGGACACACACAGCTTTGCTTTCGGCCGCCTTGAAGCATTAACATATTTTTCTCCAGCTGCATCCCAACGTCGATTCTGATGTGTGAAAGTGAGTAGGCAGCCGTGGTAATTTTCATAGTATTTTTCTCACTGCTGAAAGTGGCATCACGGCCGATCCCATTATCCGTCATCCGGTCCTTTTCTTCCAGTTTGCTGTGTCCACGCATACAGTATTAAGCTGACAGCAGGGGTCATTTTGAGTTTCAGGTTACTTCCTGTTACATGTAGGCAGAATTTTGAAAAAGGGATGTGGACAACAGTCAAAATAAATGTTAAATAATCTAGAAAACAAGGTACTGTTCAATTTGAATTTAATCTTGTTACATGTTTAATCTTCCCTGAAATTGACTGGATAGCAAGATTTCTTTATTAATAATGGAGCCAAGAAAGAAGATAGGAAATCAGTTTGACACTAAGGAACAGGAAAATTTTGACATAATTCATTTGTATGGGTGGATTGAATTTAACTTTATTCTGCTATTTATTGCAGAGGATATGACGGGAGACCACTGTCATCAATTATCAAGTTAGCTTTAAAATTAATTGATCTCAGTAACATCTGGTGTGGTAATTAAGATTGCTTGGAAATTAATTAAATGAAAAAAATTTAGCTTGGAGATGCTGTAGGGAGCTGTGCACTAAAGAGCCAAGGAGTGTCACTGCAGAGCTGAGGGTCAGTGTTATGTGTCCAGGCTTAGGCTGCTAATGCCCAGTGTGACAGCGATCACCTGCCCATGCATCCTCAGCTCCTGCCCACGACAGGCCCCCTCAGAGATCTTTGTTGATCTTTGAGCAGATACCCTGTGGTCGTTTTATATCTGGCCACAGGGCCGCTAAGCCAGATGAGAATTCGTACTTTGATGAGCTGCTCTGCATCGACGCGCTGAGGAAAAGCCAGTGTTTACTCCCTTTTCTGCCAGTGCGTTAAGAGAACGAATGAAAGAATCAGCAGCCATCTGTAGCATGTAGAGGCCAGAGGCTAGAGCCCAGAAACCCTGCTAAATGCAGCGACGCGCTGCTGCCTCACCGAGCCGTGTGGGTTAAATTCCGAATAATAATCTCCTCGTTTAAATAATTTAGCCTTTTTAACTTTTCATTGGTGCACAGCCATCCTAGTACATCGACCATCCCATCTGAGCAAACATCCCACAACGGGAAACTAGACGTGTTCCAAGTAGCTGAAGTGTTAGCAACCAAAGTGAGAGGCTTTCAGACGCTGCCTATGTACCTGTGGTCATTTTCCCGTTTCACCAAGATGCCCAGCATACTGGTAACTCAGCCCCCATACGCAGTCTATAGTGACACTCTGCATGAACCCCCTCCCCCTTCAACACTATGTTAGCTACTATGCTAATTGCTATGTTCTTAGTCGCTATGCTAACTATGTTTTAGCCACTATGCTAGCTGCTATGTTCTGCTGAAGGTTTGCTTCCTTTATAGAATAGTGAATGCCGTTTGATTAGGACCAGAACCATATTCTAATTTCGTCCCTAGAGCTAGGCAACCTCTGACCTTTGACACACCTTGTGTTTTGGACATCTGCATCATTGCATATACTTTTGAGACAAACTTTAAGTAATTGTGGAATGTCTTGCCTCCATCTGAATGGGCATCTTCTTACATGTATAATAATAACAAGCTTTGAAAGTGTCAAAGGAGCGAATAGGCACCATCATAAATAATTTCAGCCTTTGAGGTCAACATTCTTTCAGTCTCCTGTATGCATAGACATAGGACACTTTTCTGGGGAGGGGGGTAACAAGGGGCTAATGTCAGGTTTGTACAATGACTTCTTACAAATAACATGATAACATGAGGCACGAATCCTTAAACGCTCATCAGGTGATAAGGGAGAGGTCATCACTTTACACATAGGCATGTGTATCCACTTCCTTTTGCGAGGAAGATTTCCTGGGGGGCAGCTACTGGGGGGGGGGGGGGGGGGGGGGG
>JAODJW010000007.1:21081257-21093511 GCA_026777045.1 Hyperopisus bebe | reverse complement strand
AGCGGTGATAGTTTGACATGCTCAAGAGTTGTCAACAACTGGCTTTAAACAAAGTACAAAGCAGAAATAAACACTGCTGCGGGCGAAATTAACTCGGGGACGTGCAGCTCTGTAAATTATAGATGCTCTCCATTACGGCAGAGCTTCGTGGTTTCAGAGTCTCCGTTGCGCGGCGTGCCGCTATATCAGTGCACCTATATGTAAAGCGCCAGTGCAATAATGCGCAAAGGCTTGCATGATACCCCACAAACTAATTGTATCGTTTCCACGACGAGCGGCTCCCTCCCCCGAGGCTTATTGTCAATTGGTTTTCATTCCATTTGTTTTTTCAGCTCAATTAACTACTCTTCACCCAGAAATTAATTCTGTTCCCAAAGCCCCTTTTTAATCCAGCTAATTAGCCGACTGCTTAAGACATAAAAGAAAAGTTTTATCTCTTTAATCTCTTATTCCCTTCTAGTTCTTAGAAATAAGATAAAAAAAATTGAACGGGTTTATTATTATTAGGCCTATTATTATTATGATTATTATTACGATTCTAAATTTTGCTTTAAAACATTGTGAGCATGCCATTTTCAGTTTCCGTCTTCACACGTCGCTTATGTGGTCGGGATTTAAAGCGAGCCGCTGTTAAGCGCGCACTCGCAGGAGTCACGAATTAATACGCACCGTGCGTTACACGTTATGGAGGGGCAGGTTAAGGTATGCAATATATGAGAAACCGCCGAGGAACAATTCGAGGTGCGGCTCAAGCAGTCTGAATCTGGCTCACTCAAGTTATTCACACAAGAGATGATGTTTGGGCTGAAGGAGACGGACTCCTGGTTCCGGTTTAATTCTGGATGATTGTAATACAAAACGATACCTAGTAGTTTTACGTACTTGAAATGCATTTTGCCCCCGTTCTTTGTGTGCCCTGTAATCTGCCGCGCGCCCGGCGTGCCGATTACTGTTTTAGTGTGGGTTGGTGTGACAATTTATCTGAGGCAGAAGATACCGAACAAAAAGATAAATTTAATAGAGCTCTCTCCAGTCTGATATGAGTTATATGCATTAGTCCGTACAGTCCTGCTTCCTTGGGAAAATTACCTAAGCTCTTGGCGTCCATTCTGCTTGCCTCTGGTTTTGGTGGATGAATTGATTCAGCATAAACGCCATGATCTTTCGTTCTAATGCATCTCCTCAATGCAACGTCCACCTTCACCGCGAGTTTCAAGTGAACCTTGCAGAATAAAAAAATAACATAATGCTATTTCGGGGCGTCGAGTGAAATAAGCTGCGGGCCTGATGTGGGCCACAGTCCTGGGCAGAGAGTTGTGTTAAATTGCAGATCACCAGTACGTTCAACGGAAGCAGACTGATAAAGTCGCCTCCGAGTTATTGTATACACATTAAATAAATCATGAAAAAAACAACTTCCTTTTTCCAATCTCCAGAACTCCTAACTGCTGAAAAATTAATCCGCAGAAACCATGAGATACGCTGCATTCCCAAGTATGCAGGTTGCCTCAGGTTTTCACTGGGAATTGTACCTTTATCGTGCTGATCTGTCCTGCTGGTTGAATACTTTTTTTTAGGCTGACATTCTACAAAATGTAATTAACAAGTGAACTTAAGTGACCAAACAAATCCTTTTTCATTTTACTGACATTGTTAGCCTATATATCGACTATTTAAATACTCTACTATTTGTGACTCTATAGTAGTGCCAGTCAACAAAGAGGGAGACCAACGCCCATGACGAGACAGCTGATGGCGTGTCATTTATTAATTCTCTGTAACTAACACCGGGATACGCTATAAATCATGCACGTAATCTGCTGTTTGTGTCTCTGTGGGTAGGAAAGCACAGGCCCCCGTGGGGATCTTGCGCAGTCTTGCCGTCTTCTGCTGTGTGCGGTAACTGCGCACACTTGTGTTACTGAACACACTTAAATGCCGCCCGGTTCTAGGTCAAGCGGCCGGGTGCCTATGTTGGTGTAATTGATTAACACCATTTTTTGCCTTATGGCTGTGTCATTTAATATTTGCATTTAATAAACTCTGTTTCCCCAGAATGGACATTAACGCATTCGATATCAACAAATTACATCAGATGTTTTGTGATATTTGAGATTGAAGGCAATAAATGGAAATTATCAACCTGAGGGTTCCGGCTATGGATTTTGATTGGCTAAAACCTGCTTTATTCCCCCCAATAAAGTAACGATTATTATGTTAAATGTCACCGCACTAACGAAATTGATTCTGTTGAACCATTAACGTTATGATGTGAGCGACACCCTCGCAGACATGCAGTCAATTTGACTTTAAAGATGGGAGCTGGCGGAGGAGCTGCGCTGTTCTTCAGTGGATCCGTTAGTAAACTAAGATAACGGTACTGTGAATGGAAACAGTGTCATATTACTAAACAAACATATAATGGATGTCCAGTAATTCATAGTCACGAGTGCCTCATTCCACATTTTGATCTATTAGATTATCAATTAGGTTTGAAAGCATAATTAACAGAATGAGACAAAAAATGCAAAATGTTGAATTTTCGTGGGCACATGCCGTCAGAGCAAGAGAAAAACAGATGTTATGTAGACACCCAAGCAGTCACGTGAGCAGCCCCTTATCTTGTCCTATTTCTTAAAATTTCAGGCTACACTGAATGAATTCTGTTCGGTACTCAGCATCAACCTACAGTTATATGACATCAATAATCAAATTATCAGCAGCCCATGAGTAAACAGAAACTGCTAGCCTTAGCATATTTAAGAGGAGCACTTTAGCATGCGACCGTTAAGTTATCTCTTGGTTATTTATTTCCTGTCCTTGTTATTAACACGGGGAGCAATATTATTCTAATTATATCAGCCCAATCAGCAGTATTGCATGTCCGGGTTCATTTACATTAGCGCGAGCTTTGTCTTTCACAGTGTGATACTAATTCAATGAGACATCAAGCATCTAAATGGACTGAGGATGCGGAGGTCGCGCGCTCCTGCCCTTCCTTCCTTTCTATTACCGCTGCTGTGTAATTGTGTTTGTCACTCTCCGGGTGACTGATAGTGCCGGGGCTCCTATCCGAGCACAAATGAACATCACACTAATACATTAGTTTGCTCTATAATATCAATATGTGTTTAGTTCTGGGTGGGTGTGTCTGCCGAGTTTGTCGTCCAACATCCAAGACGTATGTCTGCAGATGATGAGTCAATTTCATCGCCAGATGATGATATTGCGGCGTTAGACTATAGCTCTTTACCACGCCGACTGTTCGATGTGAACCTTCTTGCGCTGTGACAAGTCAAATTAAAAGATGGTTTTTAATGCTATACACAATGTGCGCAAGGTGCCTTGATTGGGAATTAAGTAAGTTTGAGATCATTTGTGCACTGATCACAGCCTACGGATAGTGTCCATTTCTATGCTCCTCGATATTTCATAATTGTACTTGCTTAGGAATATATTTTTCTGGCTACGTTACATACGGTATAGGTTGTGAATCATAATGAATAAAGGCAAAGCTGTCTCCGTGAGTTAACTCCGATTGCTGCTACCAAAAACTGCAAAACCTCCTCCTCCTCCTTCCTTTGACAACCCGACTCATTTCGGCTTTTGACAGCCGCTAAGCGCAGGCTTCACGGCCGGTAACGGTACTTAATTTATCACTACCAGCGGTGGGTGGGTGACCTCTGAGCGCCGCACCCTTCATCACCTTCACAGCTGCTCCGTTTAATTGTTAGAGCCAAGAGTAAATGAAAATCAACCGGGGCAATAAGGGATGGAGCCCATTATTCCTGCCGGAGTTTCGCCGGTCCCCACGCCTTGCTGATGACGAGACACGGTTCCCCCTCGCCAGCGACAGAGTGGATTGGTATACCAGGGCAGATTCAATAGAACCGAACTGGTTCGGGGGCTGACTGGGAAATACTGACGATAAAGTTTACTCTTATCTTGTCTAAATTGCTTTGTGTGCGCGGTCAGGGTCGGCAGTAGACTTTAATTTTTATAAACTGGAATACGTATGGTATTGGAGCAATACATAGCTTTTGTATGGCGAATTTTCAGCTCATCGTTTAATCATTAATACGACAAACAAACACGAAATACAAAGTGTATTTAGCTGTAACTAGCTATTCCTCTCGCACAATATTTGTCCTTGTGGTTATTGGATAAGGCGACAGAAGGTCGGGTAGTATTTCCAGTTATCTAGCCATTCCTGTTTTAGCTGCGTATTCAGTAGGCCTACCCATGCGGAGGTGGTGGTAATGGGAGGGGGGAGGTAGAACCAGGAGGGCACGCGTTTGTTTGTCTGGTTATCAGTTCCCTCACATGCTGGTTCACTGTCGCCGTGTCACAGTCAGACACAAGCATTTGCCAAAGCCTGCATGACGCCAGTTTGGGCTGACTATGTGAGCACTGACCTTTGGGGGGGGGGGGCAGACATGCATGTTCATCAATCCTTCCTTTAGCAGGAGCATTGCATTCATCAGCAAAATTAAAAAAGTGTCATGTCCCAAGTGATTTGTACCCTTTCATCAAAAAACACACACCATCAGAATCTTTCAATTTGCATATTCTTAAAATGTAATAATAACTCATTGCATGACCTGAGACTATAAAAGGCAGAGGGTTAAGAAGAGCACTGACAGCATTTCTGGGAAAATGTGAAAGGATGCGCTGTAGGAAATTGATAAAATCCATCGGATGTCAGGTGCTGATTGACATCTGGGGTCGGTCCGCTTTTAATGAAGCGATCGGACGGCTCGCTTCTCCATGCTTGCGGCGGATTTCCAGACCTTTTCTTGTTTCTCCAATAATTTATAAGGCTGCAGAAGCGAAAGGTGTCTTTGGGTCTGCTTGGGAAGTCAGTCTGTGTTATAGTAAAGTGGAGTCTTAATTGTTACAATGTAACAATAATAGCAATAATATAAATAATTAGAAATTTAGTCTAAACTAGGATCTTCCAAGATGGAACATCGAGGACATTTTTTGCCTGCTGGTATCAGGATGCAGTTTTCACTCTGCATTTCTGTAAGTCATGAAAAAATAAAAAGATAACACAAATATAAAGCACAAATATAAATAACCGGCCTGTAAACCAGAAGCTGGTGGCTGCCTGCTGTCGATTTTTCAGTTCTACTAGTACAACATTTCAAATAACTCTGGACCGGCACTGAGACGCATTAACCAATATATATACAGCCGCCTCTGCTCCCATTTAGGTTCAATTACAAAGACCTTCCTCCGTCACAGAAGGCTCCCTTTATCTGCAAACAGAGCGGCAGTAACATTCGGTGCACTTGAAACAAGCTTCCAAACCAAATGCAATCGCAGAGCAACATTCCTGCTAGCTATTTTTCTGCAACGAAACATCTTGCTTCTCTACTCCAAGAAAACATCTTAAAATATCTTTATTTTGTTTTGATTTGTTGTAAGGTGTGTATAAATGAAAATAAACAGATGTTCCGGATGCATCAAGAACTGGCTGTGCAGTGCTGTTTATTGAAGGAAAGAAAAGTGCCCATCTGTGTTTTTTTTTTTGTCATTTTTAATTCTATCAATATTTAATTCTTTTGTAGTTTATTTTTGTTATTTTTTTCATGTCATGACAAGTTGCAGAATTATTCATTACCTCTCCTCCGTGCTGCCGTAGCTGTGCATTGGCCCCTTCATTAGAGGTAAAGTACAGCAGAGTATGCTAATACAAAGACGGCGTATGGTAATATGCGACGGACCTCCATGATGAAAGCCGCATGGCTGGGAAACAAGAAAAGGACAGTGACCGGGTCTGTGTGCAGCCGTAGACTGCACTGAATCGCTGATGGCGCCCTCCGGCTGTACAGGTATTCCTGGCTTTGCCCGTGTGTGTGCGCGCGTGCGATACCGTGCTGGGACAAAGGCGCGACGGTGGCACTGAGCTTCACGCCTTCCCATTTCCGTATTTTGTTTACGGTCAGAAAGAAGGGCCTGGTCCATTATCCATAAGACGTTGGCATTACTGGCTAATTACAGCTGCGAGTGTGTCTGGGCCTGGTCACTGTGGGTCTCTGTGGCTTTGAGGACCAGAGGGCTCCCCAGAGATGGCCCAGGCTGACTCAGTGCCCTGACGGCCCAGTCCGAGGCCACGTCACGGCCCCATCGCGGCAGGGATGCGACTCAGAGGCCATGCTCCTGCCTGCCGTGTATTATTCCTGCACGACATGCATACATGGGAATATCCCATAAGTTTGGACCATTTTCCATACTTAGCTCACATTGAAATGCTTCAGTAGCAAGAAGCCATGCTGTAAAATCTTATTTAATCTTGCGTGTTTTTCCTTAGAAGCTGCAGAGTTGCTAAAGGCAAGCCAAAAAACCAGGCTTCGTATCCTTTTCATTTTTTAATTTTTAATTTTAACGATCTGCTTCCTTTCCTAAAGTAACACAAATGTGAAAAAGCCAGAGAGGGTTTAATTTTTTTGCATGTATAATTTTAATTTTGTGCTCTTTAAATCTTTAAGGGCCTAAAAGTTTAAGCAGACATTTCATCCAACACAACATTTTGCAACAGAGCTGTATGTTGATTTATTTACTGAAATTACTAAATATTATGTCCATATTTTAAATCTTTACACTATTTGTAGATATCACCGCTTGAAGGAACGTGTGTGATTTATCTTTCTCATTTTTCTGACTTCCGCTTTGAGTTAATCTTTGGTTAATGATCTTAAAAGGCGGGAAGACGAAAGCCCGTATTGACATGTGCCGGAACTTTCTCAGGCAGCGATTATTTTGAGCATGTGGAATGATCATTACATACTGTACCCAAGCGTAGCGAAAAGCACACTTTAGGCAGATATGCTAGCTTTGGGTTTGGATCAGAGTGACGTTTTTTGGAATCTTTGGATTTCTGAGACAACAGTCGAGTTGAGACAGAAAGATTAAATATTTATGCTAATTGTAGAGAAACTTTCCACAGAAAGATGATCAGATGAATGAGGCCTGTCAGGGAGGTTGTCATTACTATAAGCCTGACTATTGAGAGGCGGATATCAAAGCCTCGTCTCTGGTACCTCCTGTCCTAGTCAGGCTTGGGGAGGTTCTCCCTTTAAAAATATTTATAATGAAGGGTTGGCATCAGGAGATTGTCAGCCTGGATTACAGCAGAGCCTCTTCCACGCTGACTCGGGCCCTGAGGCACCCTCTAAATGTACCTGATTCGCTGCTCCCTGACAAAAAGCCGCGCGCGACTTGAAAGCGTGGCGCGGCTGATGAAGTTTGCATATTCCCAAGAACAAGAGCACACAATGTCGGCGAAAAGGAAGGGCGTGATTAAACAAGGGGAACACTGTAGGCGGGCAGAGATGAAATTTTTAAAATGCCAGGTCTTGGCTTCCTGGTTCAGTGGCTCATTTGCATCACTTTGGAAGCAGAGAGAGGGATGGAGAGAGAAAGAGGTGTGTGGGGGGGTGAAATCGCTAAGACAGGTCATCGACACTGCAGCACTTTCTGTCCGGCAAAAGAACCAGCTCTGTTTTCTCAAGTTATTTTTCCATTTTATGAAGGTGCCTCACTTAGGGCGCTTTTCCCCCACACCAAATACGGTACTCTTGGTATGGTACTTTCGGTACTTTCACGTTTCCACTGACTTCCGGTCGAGTACCAGTACCAAAAGTTCCAGTACCGAAAGTGCCAAACCAGTTGGGGTACCTCAGCCTGCCTCTGAAACACAATACCAATGCAGCCTTGAAAACAGCCGCAAACTTTAACCCCTCACGCTATAATGTCCGTACACAATTGAAAGTAAGAAAAAGCCTGAACGTCACTTTAATATAGCTGACTAGCGATGTAAGAATCGTATGTGCCCAACATGCGATGCTGGTATTAATATTGCACATCGGCAAGCCATATAATATACTACAGCCATTTGAATTCAGTAATACCCGCCTCCGGCTGTGATGTCATTCAGCTCCGGTACCAGTTTTCATGCCAGTGGAAAACGGACACCTTCTCTAAGTACCTGGTGCGGTGGAAAAACGCCCTCAGTTCTTTCAAGTATCCAGCATTTATTCCATTTCCTTGATGAAGCAGAGCTAGTGGGTGATTGATCAACAAAACCACTGTGTGATCTTCATGTTATGGTCTGTCCTGACACCACATCAACAAATTAACACAGGACTTATAATCTATAACTCCTTACCCACCTACGGCCAGTCTGTTTGTCTGTCTCTCTATCTTCCTATCTCCCTGTCTCTCTCCGTCTCTCTGTTTGTCTCTTTGTCTGTCTGTTTCTCTGTGTGTCTGTCTCCGTCTCTCTGTCTCCCTGTCTGTCAATCTATCTGTATGACTGTCTCCCTGTCTGTCTGTTTCTCTGTGTGTCTGTCTCTCTGTCTGTCTGTTTCCCTGTGTGTCTGTCTCTGTCTCTCTCTCTCTGTTTCCCTGTGTGTCTGTCTCTGTCTCTCTGTCTGTCTGTCTGTCTCTCTGTCTGTCTGTTTCCCTGTGTGTCTGTCTCTATCTCTCTGTCTGTCTCTCTGTCTGTCTGTTTCCCTGTGTGTCTGTCTCTGTCTCTCTGTCTGTCTCTCTGTCTGTCTGTGTGTCTGTCTCCATCTCTCTGTCTCTCTGTTTGTCTGTCTATCTGTATGACTGCCTGTCTGTGATTATGTAAGTTTTGCCTGGTTTGTTTGTTCTTTCCCAGGTAATTTATTTTGTTAGATAAATTACCTGGAGAGCAGGTGTTATCCCATCAACTATGCTAAAACATACCATGGCTAATTAATGCCAGCCGTCCATGTTCCCGGCATGTGATGATAATGACCGATACCTTGTTTAGTCTCCACTGCCCTGACATCCATAGCATTTATGTACGGCGATTGTTTGCAGTAGAAAGTCCCTGTAGATGAAATCAGCTGCAAACAATGTAAATGGCAAAATGGCAATTTGCAAATGAAATGTATGTGTGTGTGTATGTGGGGGGGTTATGTAATACATGATGTATTGTCCCCACAATGTGATAAAAATCTTATTTTGATCTTGTAATGACATTTTTTCAGTCCCCATAAGTGGAAACAATTTTCTAAAAATCTGTGACTAGTAACCAGAAACCTGAAAATGTCAAAAGTATTTTGTTTGGTTATTTATGGTTAAGGTTAGGGCTGGGTAGGGGTTAAGGTCGTCATGTTGGGATTAGAGTTTTCCCCATAGAAATTAATGGAGAGTCCCCACAAAGATATAATTACAAATGTGTGTGTGTGTGTGTGTGTGTGTGTGTGTGTGTGTGTCTTTGTGTACGTTTGTGTGCCAGTCTGTGACTAATTAGTGCACTTTGTTGAATCTCTGCTTGTGCTGCTGACAGCTGCAGTGTTTCAGTTACTGCTGTAGGAAAGAGAGCAGTATGAGTGTTTTTCCTGGTAACCGACATGAAGGTTGCTGTCATCGCGCTTTACGCTCGGATTAGGGGAACAAAACTTGTCTTCATACAGGAAAATTATCCTTTTATGTGTTTGTCCATTTTTGAAGGGGTTTAATATCATTGATCAGTATTACAGAAAATTACACAATTTTATTTTATGTATTTATATACAAAGATATTCATTCATTTTTGCTGAGTTGTTTCTAGGAATTTCTTCCATTCCATGTTATACTGTCCCTGCTGTCTACTGTCAGCCTCTGCTTTAACTGTGATTGTGACATTGCTCTGTCCCACACTGCTATACCCCCCACAGCAACCCCTAAAGTAACACGACCTCCCCACCCCCCACCCAGATTGGCTTTGCAGAGCAAAGTTTGACTCTCTGCATGTCACTGAGAGCCTGTTGCCTTGGTCTGCGTCACCCTGGGCGTAGCTTTGATCAAAGCAATGTGCGAGACGCGTCCTGGGGCGAGAGGCGCACTGTCTCAATAAAGCAGCTAATTATAACCCCTCCACTGTATAACTGCATGCTTTACTACAGGATAACTGAACAGAGTACAGCGTGGGCCAAGCTGTCCGTTACCTGCCCATCCATCCATCTATGTATAATGGAAATGTGTAGTATTTCCTGTTTTACTGTCCTATTTGTAGCACTTACTTTATAAATAGCCTATGTATAATATTGCATGATGCAGCTGACTTGGAACTTCTACAAGAGAATTAACCAGTGAGGCACAGCAGCGCCTCCAGTTCTCCCCCATTCCTGTCCACTTCTCCCACCCAGTTCTCCTCCATTCCCATCCTTTTCTCCCAGCCAGTTCTCCTCCATTCCTGTCCTCTTCTCCCAGCCAGTTCTCCTCCATTCCTGTCCTCTTCTCCCACCCAGTTCTCCCCTGTTCCTGTCCTCTTCTTCTAGCCAGTTCTCCCTCGTTCTCATCCTCTTCTCCCACCCAGTTCTCCTCCCTTCCCATCCTCTCCTCCCAGCCAGTTCTCCTCCATTCACGTTGTTTTCTCCCAGCCAGTTCTTCTCTCTTCCTGTTCTCACCTCCCACCCAGTTCTCCCCTGTTCCCATCCTCTTCTCCCACCCAGTTCTCCCCCATTCCTATCCTCTTCCTTCAGCCAGTTCACCTCCATTCCTGTCTTCTTCTCCTGGTCAGTTCTCCTTTCATTCCTCTTCTTCTGGGATTCGCCAATGACCTGGTCAACAAAATAATTGCACAGAAACATCTCACCCTTTGGGTTCAGGCGCTGGTCCTGCAGGCCACAGCAGCCCTTTTCAATCTGTTTCTGTACTCGTCAGGCAGAAAGAGGGGAGCCAGCTTCCCCAGCAGCCAAACATTCAAAAAAGGGTAAAACGAGAGGAATCTCTCACTCTTTCTAGTGCAAAGGCTGCAGGCTACGGCCATCATTCCGAATGCTGCCCCCGCTCTCATTTCCATATCCAAGCCCCCCTGAGGAAAGCCGGACAGCGCTGGGGGTCCGGGGGGGACGTGCGGGGCCGGGAAGTGTCAGTATTAACGGCTTCAGCACCAAGCCCGGCGCTCGGCCTGAAGTGTCGCCTCGACAACTGGAATCTATCAAGGATACACAGTAGGAAGCGCAGAAGAAAAAATAATAATAAAAACCCAGAAATGGGGGACTTTCTGTCTCCCCCCTCTGAAGGTGTTACTTAGTCAAATGGCACAGGGTTAATTAACATGAACCAACAATAAACAATCACAAGGAACACAAATTGTCCAAAGGTCAGGGGTCATATGTACACTATTTGGAAAAAAGTATTGGAACACACCTGTCACTCACTGAATTCAGATGTTTCATTTAGACTCATTGCCACAGTGTGTAAAATCGAGCACCTAGCAATGCAGTCAGGTTTACAAACGTTTGTGAAAGAATTGGTCATTCTGAAGAGCTCAGTGATATCAAGCGTGGTGCTGTCATAGGAAGCCACCTTTGCAATAAGTTTGTGCAACTGTAAGTGGAAACATTTAAGAACAACAGAAACTCAGTCATGAAGTGGCAGACCATCTAAAGTAACAAAGAGGGGCCGCTACGCTGCAACGCTCTGCTGACTCAGTAACTGCAAAGTTCCAAACTTCCTCTGGCATTAACCGTCAGCACAAAAACTCTGTACTGGGAGCTTCATGGAATGGGCTTCTTTGGCTGAGCAGCTGCCTGGAATCATCACATCACCAAGTACAATGCCCAACCAAGAGCAGTGAAACGTGTTCTGTGGAGTGATGAGTCACGCTTCTCTATCTGGCAGTCTGATGGATGAGTCTGGGTTTGGCAGGTGCCAGGAGAACGTTACCTGCCTGACTGCACCTGTACAGTTTGGTGGAGGAGGGATAATGGTATGGGGTTGTTCTTCAGGGGTTGGGCTTGGCCCTTTAGTTCCAGTGAAGGGAACTCTTAATGCTTCAGCATATCAAGACATTTTGTACAATTCTATGCTCCATCTTTGTGGGAACAGTTTGGGGAAGGCCCTTTTCTGTTCCACCATGGCTGTGCCCCAGTGCACAAAGCAAGGTCCATAAAGACATGGTTGGGTGAGTTTGGTGTGGAAGAATTTGACTGGCCTGCACAGAGCCCTGTCCACAATCCCATCAAACATCTTGGGAATGAACTACAAACAGAAATTGTGAGCCTGGCCTTCACATCTAACGTCAGTGCCTGACAAATTCTCCAGTAGATGAATGGGCAAAAATTCCCACAGACACACTCCAAAGTCCTATGGAAATCCTTCACAGAAGAGTGGCAGCTGTTATAGCTGTAAAGGGGGGGGGGGGACTCCATACTGATGCCTATGCATTTAGGATGGGATGTTATAAAAGTTCCTGTAGGGGTAATGGCCAGGTGTCCCAGTACTTTTGT
>JAODJW010000007.1:21039328-21061472 GCA_026777045.1 Hyperopisus bebe | reverse complement strand
TAAATCAGAGCTAGATAAGATTTTAACAACTCTGAGCTATTAGTTAAGTTCTCCCCAAACGAGCTTGATGGGCCGAACGGCCTCCTCTCGTTTGTAAATTTCTTATGCTCTTATGTATGTAGCTTAATAACAGAGGCTGATCATAAATACAGCAAGATGGCGAACATAACTTTAGGCATCTTTGACACAGGACGTAGTCTGAACGGGGCGAGCGCTCCTTACCGACGAAGGACGAGGTGCTGGAATGCTGGAGCTGCTCTGCCCACAGGACACACAGCTCACTCTTGGTGAAGCACTCCACACCGTAACACATCTGGTATTCCAGCTTTGCCAAAACGTGCACGGGGATGGTCTTCATTGAAATTAAAGAAACACAGCGCAGCTTAAAATGATCATTCAGGCGGCTGCACTTGGACTGCAAGTGTCTGTTACTGCATGCACTAACACAACGGTGGCAGGAGAAAAAGACGGAGGAGTGACCTTATTGGGACCTTGGCCCATCTTGGTGCGCCGCGCAAATGGGACGCTGCTCCGCACCAGCAGCAGCAGCTCCTGCAGGCTGTACATCTTATAGATCAGGTTCCCTTCTTTGGGCTCCTTATAATCCAGCTCATCCTCAGTCACATCCAGCAGGTCCATGGGCAGCAGCCCTGTGAGACACACACGGGGGGGGTTGTTGTTAAGCAGTAAGCGGACATTAACAACACGATGAGACACAATCAAAGGGGGACACGAGCGGAGGCAGAAGAAGACCCTAGCAGCAGCTCGAGACTTTAGGAACGGCTGCCTGTACTCGAATACTCACTCTTACTCTTTCATACTCATTGTGCTTTTCCACTGGCATACAGGAATCGACCCGCAACCCAGCGGTACTGTGAAAAGAGTCCGTCACAGCACGGTTCCAGCTCACTTTGGTTTTCCGCTGCAGAAGGGTCGGCTCGTTAATGACCCAACGTTGTTGAGGTTGGGGAGCGACACTTATTCACTGTTCACATGCAGTACATTATAATTTCAATGTGCTAATTTCCTAATTTCTACCACATCTGTGAGAATCGCCATGTTAAACAAGCATCACACGCTAGCAAAATTAGCATTAACTTACATAAATTTGCATGAATACAATGTGATGTGTGAGACTACTACTAATGAATAATATATAGAACAGGGGTCACCAACATGGTGTCCACAGGCACCAGGATGCCCCCGCGAACCTGTTCTAAAAATAGCACAACTCACCAGTGAGCAGTGTCTAAAATTTAATTTTATCCTGTTGCTATTCTTCTTTAATCACATTAGCATTTATATAGATGTGAAAATGACAATATCTAAAAAAAAATAAAAACATTCAAAACATGTTTATTATACATGAAGTTTAAAAAGTTTAATATAAAGTGTTGAATATTGATATTGTAGCACGGGCGGGGCGCATGTCCCAGCATGCCCCGTGTGCAGTTGTAAACAGCCCTTGTTGTATTGTTGTTCTTAATGTTAATGATTGCATTTCCTTATTGTCGCGTGTGCGTTTGCCTGTGTCTTGCTTGTACCCAGTCCGACCCTCGTGTGTAATTAGCTTACGTAAATCTCCCACCGTGTGCGTATCTTACAATTTGGCATCTGACAACCTTGTGTTTCCTGTGTGTAATTGGTTTGGTGGTCGTTGGGTACTTGATGTAGTCTTTTTCAGGACTGCTAATGAAGAGCGTGTTCCCCCTGGCAAGCGAGTGTCCGTGTCTCTCTTTGCTTCCGCGATGCCTTAGTCTGTTCAACGCCACAATGTTATTTGTTTCCCACCTTAAGTCATTGTTGATAAAATCATAAATGTGATCAGTGTCTTTGTCTTCACATATATTATCATTAACAATGCTCATCTAACTAAAAGGTAAAACAGAGCAAATTTGTTATTTAAGAAGAGTGTATCAAACTAGTAGGCCTTCGTATGGCTCAGTGCCCATGAAGTAGCTCAGTTTCAAAAGGTTGGTGACCCCTGATATGGAATTTGCCCTTTTTCCCTTCAGATAATCCATGCTCATCAATGCAGATCACTGGCATCTCCCTGCATTCGATCAGCTGGGTTTGGTCACGGCTTTCAGCATGCCATGTCGGCATGGTTACGGCTTGAGTACGGGTTCACGTATTTTGCAGTGGAAAACCGCCAGTTTATGGCACGGTTTTGATAGCAGTGGAAAAGCACCATTATAAAAATAGTGGCACATGATGATTGATTACTACTTACTAGTTGGGGCTTCGGCTGGTGTAGACATCACGGTTGGGTCATCCCTCCGGCCCGGACTCTCCTTGGCTTCCAGGTAGGAGGTGACACAGGGCTTCACCAGGGACTGCGGGTGACTCTGGCTGGGGGGGATGATGGGTGCCAGAGGGGGTGCGGACATGGGTTCGGGAGCCTGAGTCAGACTGGGTTTCAGCAAGGCGCTCTGCATGCGCAGGATCTGGCCCACTTGGTCACAGTTTTGGCCCGGTTTGACCTCCGGCCTCCTTGCAGACTTTGTAGACCCTTGGGGTACCGGTGAGGCGTGGCTAGGCTTTGTGGTCCCGTCCATTTCTGGGGAGGGGGACCTAGGGGTTGCGGGAACCCGGTCTGGAGGGGCAGCTGTCCCTCCTGGGGGGGATTTGAGTGAAACGGGACCTTGGTCGATGATCAGGCGCTCTTCATCAGAATCGCTGTCAGAAGCATGCCTGCCCAAGCTGGCCTGTTCGGCGCCATCCCGTCTGGACTGCTTGGCCACAGGAGGGATGTCCAGCTTCGAACTGGACACGTTCAACTCTGCCTTCTCCAGAGAGCAGTTGATTGTGGAAGATTCCAGGTCCGTCCAGGAGTCGTCGTCTTCCTTCCCAACCTGGGAGGACTCGGCCTGAACGAGGATGCCCTTTGCGGGCCTGGAAGACGCACCACGTTTTTGGGGAGCTGCCATCCGCGACCGAGGGACCTCCTGCTTGGCCGCAGCCGTCTCCCTCGCGCTTGCTGTACGTTTGGAGGAAGAGGAGGACTCACCAAAGGTCTCCAGGTCTGTAAAATCTGCCTCAAAGTTAATTCCGGGATTGTCGAAAGTGAGGAGACTTCTGGGGCATCGTTCCTGCACAAAGACAAAATAAAACCAGATCAATCAAACCTGGAGAGTTCGAGTCCCGGCCCTGGCTCTGGGAGCGGAGAGCTTGCATATCCTTCCTGTGACTTCATGGGTCGTGAAACACGGTGATTAAATGCTAATAAACCCTGACTGCATAAACCTATGGAGAACACACATGACCTTATTTACCAGGTTCATGAGCGAATGGCTGTTACTTATGAAACCACTAACTTATTTCATGCATCCATGTCTTCCACCCACATATCCAGTGAAGGCTCCTGGGGAGCCGGACACCTTCCATGCAGAACCAGGCAGCCCACCAGCAGCACACGGTCACATGCTATGGGTGCGTGTGGTGCTGCTTTTTGGGAAATCAAACCCATAACCTCGAAGAGGGGAGAGAACAGTGCCACCCACCAAGCCACTGTGTATGCTACAGTATCTGACTGAATTTTATGCCTCTATATTTCCTCATTTAAAAAAGGGTGACCTTGAAAACTAACATACTGCCCTTGTAACTGCAATAATATTTGACAGAATTTACAAAACATTAACCTCCTTAGCATTACAATCCTGCATCCTCTATCGTCCCATACAGCCATATACACCAAAGAGTACCTGGCTTTTTATCCCGGGAAAAACAGCTTTTTGGCACCCCCTACTGCCAGATGCCATACATACTTCTAACGGAGCTGGAGGTGAAGGCTTTTCCAGGGTCAGCACAAGTGCTTTCTGTGAGGACATCTTCCTCAGGGCCAGTTTCACACTCTCCTCATGGAAAAGGGTGTTCCTCTCCCTCTGCGTTATTTCTGTCTTCACCAGGGGGGAGTCCACGTACACCACTTTATGAGAGCTGGTTCCTGCAAAGCAGGTAAGATACCAAATGCTGTGGGGGCTAGCAGCAGCTAGGTAAAACATGATGGAAATGATAGTGCCAGCCCCCCCACTGAAAATCTTCTGCTGCTGCTCATTATGTGAAGATACTAACGCAGAGTACATACTAAGTACAGAGAAGAATTCTGCGACCCTGGTCTCATGTACCGCTGGCTGCAGTGGTGCCCTTGACCCACACGGGCAGCTCCCACGTCTCACTGTACTCGGGGCCGTGGTTGTCCAGCAGCCGCAGCAGGGCAGCGCTGCTCAGGCAGATGTGAGGCTTGTAGCGAGCGCACAGCTTCTCCGCATTCGCGTCGCAGCTGATGTCCTGTAGGGGGCGAACACGAGCACATCTGCACAAAGCCCAAACACAACAAACCACTTCAACAAGCCCTCAGTCTCAGGCTGAATTTGGGGAGCATAAATCTGGGCACATTTTTACATCTATTCACATCCGTGGGCCAGAACTCCTCATGTGGACCTGAAACGTCCAGATAGGCGATTTATATTCAAAATAATAAATTCATCATGAAGCATAGGGAGGTGGGCAGTAAAAACAGCCTTTAAGGGCCAGGGAGTAAGGCAAATATTCACCCGGTTGGTAAAAAAAAAAAAATAATAAATTAAGAAAGAGAAATAAAAACCACACAGGGGGAAAAAAGTATGTGGCTCCATGATACAGCACCTAATTAAAATGGAAGGCTTTTTATGACATCTTAACACAGAATACATTACTTTTTGTAACTTTTCAAAAAAAAAAAAAAAAGAGGAGGAAAGCTTAGAAAATTTTCCCCCGCTGATGTGTAGTGATTAATATGTCCTTTGGTTCACAATTACCAAACTGAAATTAAGGCTTTGACAAATTAAATTTAAAACCAGTTTGGCAGTAGGCATTTGAAGTGTTTAAATAAGCACTTACAGCTGGCAGTGTGAGGTGTACTTGTGCCCCCTGGTGGCCATGTATGCATATTACTAATTGGTGGAGAATCCAGTGACACCTAGTACTACACAGACATTTCATGCAAACAAGCATTTCTGTGAATACCATGTGTGCCTGGTTGGCCTTCCTGTCTGGTGGAGTCTCGGATGCCACTGTGTCATAGTCCACTGCAAGCTGGATGTCCTTTGGTAACTGTTTGAGATCTATGATGTTCACTTTTCCCTAGAAATAGAAAATCTTTTCAAAACAATTCACTTTAGGCATAATACCATTTACCAGCTATTTGACAATTTTTTGCCAATGTTTTTTATGCAAAAGCATCCAGTCACACAGAGATACTAGCAGTGTGTAGCATGTGCTTTAAGTGGCGATGGAGTGTACCAGTATGAGGAGCTGCTTCTCAAAGTTCAGGGAGAGATCAGGGTTGAACTTGCCCCCTGTGATGCTGGTCATCTCATGGATGTGATAAACCTGTGGGTAACTCCTCACCTTGGCGATGCTGGCTCTCAGATACTCCTGTCACACAATCACAGAAGAGATTATCTCAGGCATATGACTGGAACTGTCTCAATGTGAATCCACACACAGGTAGGGAGATGAGCATGGACCTGACGCCAGCAGCCACGCCCACCTCGATATATCACATAGAACCCGCGACCGACAGCCACGCCCACCTCGGTGTATTGCATATACAACCGAAGGCTGACGGGCACGCCCACCTCGGTGTAGCGAGCGGCTCCTTCACACAGGTGACTGTAATCCTCCACACACAGCCGCGCCACGTCTTGCAAATACTTCATAAACTCGACCACTTCAATCTTCACACGTTCTTGCAATTGCTGAAACATGAATAAAAAAACATTAATGTCAGTGAACCCACAAACTTTAATATAATACTAAATTACTAATATTATTAATAGGTCTAATTAATATGATTAATAATATTTTAAATTGACGTAATATTTTTAAAAACGTAATAAACATCACTTCGTATATGACAACAGTTGCGCGATTACCGGAAAGGAGTTTGTAGGGCAAAGTTTCATTAACATCCGTAAATACAGGATCTGGTCCTTAGTGGTCAGGCTAGAGAACCGAGGAAATGGCAGTCTCGGCTCGGGGTAAACGTCGCCGTCACCGGCGTCCTTCGCGTTCGTGGCCGAAGGCTCTTCGGTTACAGCGGCGGATTCCGCCGGCTTCTCCTTCTTCACTTCGGTGGTCCCTGTCGTGCTTACTTCCAGAGAGCTTCAAGGAAGTATTTAACAGTTCATTCATAAAACACGAACACTAATTTAAAAAAATGTTCAAGGCATGAGGTAAAGACTTCATTTCAACGTTACTGCCAATTTAACCGCTGCTTCCATCAAGTATTTAAATTTAAATATTAAGTCACATATACCTTTGTGCTATGGCCCAAAGCTCTTTTATGTTAGGAGCCAAAGTATACTTATCATACAGATCTCGAGAAAATCCGACAACACCATTTTGAGGGGAGTCGTCCCTGTTAATAAAAAGGAAAAAACGGTTGGTGTCGTGTTTTTAGCAATGGACATGAACTCTAAATACTGAAAAAAAATTTATGTGGAGTAACTCTGCAAGGAAGATTCCTCTTCAGAATTATTTACAAAATTGGAACGCGACGCCACAGTAAACAACTTAAGATATCCACTTATTTTATTCTTTGGTGTGACTAAACTGCACTTATGTGGACCCAAATTTGGCCACAAAATAATTTACCACAAAGGGTGAATAAGGTTGCACGCTCTAAATGTGAAAATACATACTATTTCTGTCGAGTCAACGTTAACACAACACTGGCTCTTACGTAACAAATCAAAATAACTTAATTGCATGGAATTTTAAAAAGACATTAATTTAAAAAAACTGTCATAACGCACCATATCAGCTCCATAGTTCGTCTTCCAAACCGATAACACCTACTTCGGAGCTCCCACCGGCACCACCACCTTGTTTAGTGCAGGGTGTTGCTTCTATATGCTTCCCCCGGAAACAAGGACTTCCAGACACACATGGGGCCGACGCTCTGATGCTGAAATGCAGCTTTTCCTACATAGCAGGACTACGTTGTTATCGAACGAAAAACGAATTTAATAATAAAAGGCATGAAATTATACCCTATGACGATTTGTTACCAAAAACAACGAAGAACTAATAATTCAAAATAAGAAGAAACCCAAAACGATAACATTTAGGATTGATAGCAGGTCTAAATATAAAATGTGTAGGTCTGCATTATAACCCTCCTGCTATAATTGCGTTAAGTTCGGTTTATCCGTTACAAGTTAACTCATTATATCACAAGGTTGAATGGAATCGCTGTCTTAAACATTGATTTATGATTTTTAAGTGATTTGGGCATATGTAAATTTACAAGTTTGCCTTAAACGATGATGTCTTGATAAAAAGTTAAAATTCATTAATTCATTAGTTGGGTGGAAGGCTGGCTCCTTGTTCAATAGTATAGCCTCGCACCTCTTAGAGGCTGGGGTTTAAACCCCGCATAAATGTACTTCCTGAGCTCTCGTGGGTTTCCTGTAGGTACTCCAGTTCCCTCCTGCAGTCGAAAAACAGGTGAGTTAAAGCGCCCATTGTGTATGTAACGTAAATGAACAGGTGTTATACCGAAAAACGCGTCCCTGCCGTAGAATGCATGCCGGTGTTCTGACGAGTTCAGTTTTTCGGGGTTATTTGGGGGTTAGGGTTTTACGGGTTTTTTGGGGATTCGGGTTAGGGTTAGGGCTATCGATTAGCACTACGGTAGCCTAACTCGACAAAGTAGCTTAACTCGTTGCAGATCAGCGACCAATCGGTCATTTAGAGACAGGCATGCATTCTACGACAGGGATGCCTTTTTCGGCATAACACCTGCATTCCAGCCCCTTTCCCGATCAGACTCACTGTACTATTGAGACGTGGTTGTAAATGGATGCGTCTTTTACAATTAAGGCCGTAAAGTATCCAGTAGATTTTGGCATAATATTACTAATTCTATTTCTGTCAGTAATAAAACACGATTTGATAAATTCATTGAATATTCTATATTTAGCGCAACGTATACCATACAAATGTGCATAACTTACTCATTTGTGGCACACTGTTATTCTGAAACGATTCAGGCCAATTGCTCTGCTCAGCAATATAAGAGCAGCTCTTATCCATTGGGATTTAAATGAACAAAACCTGATTACAGGTCCGGCTCTGGAGAGGCGCCACCATCTGCTGCCCCATTTGTAGAATATCATACGCTTTAAGCCCCGTATCTTATAATACGGCGATCATACAGGACAGCGATATTCGTCACGTCACCATAAGCCGGTCTAAATAATAATAAGAATAATAATAATAATAATTGCGGTCGTAATTATCCATCCATCATTTCGTTATTATAATTGTTAATAATAATAATAATAATAATAATAATAATAATAATAATAATAATAATAATAATAATGTTTATTATGGGCCTACATTGTAATTTGCTTCAGTCAATTTTACTATGAAGACACACACATAACACAGCGGTCTCACTGTGGTATAAAAGAGGTCGTACTCCAGAGAACTTCATAGAGCTTTAGCGAAGCTCTGCGGGGATTTAAATCAGACAGAGAACAATAAATTGAGCAGAAAATAAGAGCCCATTACAAGCTGTCGTTTTATTATGGGGTAACAGTACATAGTGCACATCTAAAATCGATGTGTCGAATGCACTTTTAATAAAGGTAATATTAAAGGTACAGCTTCTAAGTACAATATAACAACATTCATATTAGAATGAAAAGTATTTAAAAGACAACATTAAATTTCTTATTTTCTTTACAGCTGTATTTACAAAATGAATCAAAATACTTATTTTATTTTTAAGAATTAGACAGGAAGGAGCAAAACTACCATTGTGAAGACACTACTCCTAAAGAGAGTTCAAATGAGCCGGATAAAAAGTTTCATGACAATTTGTCCCCGTTTTAAGATCAGTAGCAAACATATACATTTGTGGGAACCACAATCCTCTATCTGCATTTACATTTTTTATTTTGCTGAAGCATGGAAAATATCCTCTTGATCTTACATTTAACAAAACAATGTAGAAGAAATCCAGATGAGTGCTGAATCCGTTTCCGTGTATACATACACACCCGAATACTTAAAATACAGTGATTTAATCCATTTTTTGTATTACATCAAATATTTATATTCAGTCCAGCTTAAAACAAAAACACCAGCTGCACCAGGACCCGGAGCCGTGGCGCGAGCAGAGCGCGTTCTTTCCTTTTCTTAGCTAATGTCACCCAGAATGTACTCGTAGTAAGTAAGCCGTTGTCGTGTAATTCTGGTGTTCAGTCCTCTGTGAATGACCCTCAGAAGCCCACTTCATACGGAAAATGCCGTACTATGTATTTCTATTGTTTGTTGTTACCTACTTAATGATGAACGTTAAGAAAGAAGAAACAGTCCTTCAACGGTCTTAGCAGATATCAAACACTGAGATGACCAGTTACTAGTAAAGACAACATGACAATAGTTTGAAACACAAGATAGAATTTTCAATGTGCAAATACATTGTCATTCACAATACAACTTCAGAAATAGAAAACAACATGAACAGTTTCATATAACTTGTGCATCCTGTAACACCGAGAAAGCCTCGGAGTGATTTATTGTGTATTATTGCGAGCATATTCTGGCTGAAATTGGCTACAAAAAGAACTGAGAAACGTTAAAAACTTGTTATTTATGAAGGTGATTTTTGTATAGCAACAATGACTGTCTCTGGTGGTTTTTTATTTTTTTGAAAGGACTTATATACTGTAGGCTACCTTCACACTAACAAAGCCTGCTTGTGAAAATAAGGGTCCACAAAGCTGTGTTCTGCCGAGAGACTTTCAAAAAGCCCCCATAACTGAAACTAGCACCCACCGACAGGTGGGGCCCGCAATGCTACCACGGAGGGGGGCGTTCGGCCTCCGTACTTCACCGCGGACTCGGACTGCAGCTTTGCTCCACTCTTTTCACAATCAGAACTGGCTCAACAACAAATTCAGGATACTTAAAAAGCAAACGTACATAATACTGCTTGTCAGTCAAAATCAAATCAATGCATTTTTTTCTGTAGCGGGAAACTTTTTTTTTTTATTTTTGCGACTAGCGTTAATTAAACCGATACTGCTTTTTGCTAATAATCTTAAAGCATGAGAGAACAACCCTCATCCCAAGACTAGCACGCTGATACAGGTACTTGCTGGGTATCATAGTCGTCATATTATTACCGTAATTATCTTTTTAATCCTAATATTAATAACGCGTCAACACTCAGTGAAATTAATAGGACAGATAGGGTGGCCTAGTCTAAGAATTAAGATTTTGTTCACAAAATTAACTTACCTAGCACCACACATCAGAATAACACAAAATAAATTGAAGCACACCCTACCTTTATCGCACTAAGTCTAGGAGAGAGTAGTATACTAAAACAGATATTGTACAACATGATGTATTTAATAAACAGGTAAATATTTGCACTGAGTAGGCTTTGATAGCAGTATGCTCTTCTTACCTATACAGACAGAAATTTTTAATTGAACCTTATACATGGATCAATAATAACATTAAATATTGTGAAATAAAATCAGAGTGAGCGAAAGACAGAGAGAGAGAGAGAGAGAGAGAGATGTATAGGTCAACTGAAGTTCTTAGTTCTACAAAGGGACAGAACCTGTTAAGTCAAATATACACATGAAAAAAAAAATGACACCACCAGAAAAAAGTGATAAATAAGAGATTGTATTTACATGCAGATGTCTAAAACTTTTACACAAAATTAATAATAATACAACGTTTATATTATTGCTTGACATTCAGTTATGGCTAGAAGTTATTCTCTATCGTTTTTTTTTTTAAAAAAAAGAGTCTTATTTTTTATGACTATGCCTGCTGTACTTTGGAAAATGATAATTTGCTTAGGAAGGTTTCCATAAAATGAACCAATGTAAATATGAATAACGAGACAATGAAGGTAATAGACCGTGACGTCGTCGCTAAGTTAAAGCCTTGTCTGGGTTGGTCTGTCCTGTGCCTACAGTGCGCGCGCCTACGCACACTAACCCTGCGTTAGTTCTCATCGTCCTTCTCCTAACCATATTGCTCACATTCAGATCTGACAATAATAATAATAAAAACACGAAAATTCAGTTCATTTAAAAAAATCTATTAATCAATCAAGGACATCATCTGAATAATAGCATAACAAAACCCGACGCTATGTAACAAATCATCAAATTTCACTGCCTAAATAACCTGTTAAATCAACCGTAATGGTGTGATTGTATGGCTACTAATTTAAGATGAACAACAGACTTCAAATCACCTTAACCCAAATATATACGTGTATGTGTGTGTGTGTGTGTGTGTGTGTGTGTGTGTGTGTGTGTGTATTTGCAATCCATAGCAAGACTGTAGCCTTGCAGTAGTTCATCAAATTGTCAAAACACATCACAATATCTGAGGATAGATTGTGTCCAAAGAGGGTGATGAACCAAAACGTGGGTTCAGATTAGGCCATTCTGGGTCAGACGGTCTATATCTAGCTACAGACAGTGAAACACCCAGCAATCTCAAGGATGGGTATCTGCAACATTAAGTCTGCAACAGCTTTACTTGTAATTTTCGTTTCCGGCTGATATTGCTGATAGTACTTTTCACAGAGAGTCACAGTTGGCAAAACACAATAAAAGCAGAGATACATGTACTGACTGCGGAAAGGAAATGACTGCGTTTCAGGACAGGGGCACACGTGACATTTGCGCAGATTGGGACACGGCTTAGCACCAGTCGACAGAGATAACGTGAGTTATGATTTACTACAGTTACTGAGAAGATCCTCTAAAACCCGTATTAATAATGCACATAATGCGCCGCTAATTTCTATAACGTACCAGTTTAATAAGCTATTTCTACAGCGCTACCTTGGCACACAGCGAGTGTCTCACCCTGTTTGGACGAGCAGAGAGGTCCCTGTCAGAATAAATGTTTACTGGAGTAAAACCTTATATCCCAACAGAGACGATTCCTTCCCAGATGCAGTAAAGCTGCCAATATTTAGCTTCTCTTTTCTGAAACGAACAGGTTTGCAGCTCGGCTCGGCAAAGATAACGATGCATTTGTTCTGTGGAGTCTAATTAACTTCCATGACGTCCAGAACCGTTCACATTATACAGGTACAACTGTGCCTCTGAGTAATTTATGGAAATTGCATTGTTTCTAAACCAAACCGGTACAGTACCTTCTAATTTGTTGTTGAGGGTAATTCAAGAAAGGATATATGTTTTCAGTTTATATTTTAGGTTCTATCTTGTTAATACTATACGTATTCAAATATTTGAAAATTATACCATGTTCCAGTTTTGATATGCGTATGAAATGAGACTAAATGAGAGCATTGGATAAAACTGAGGGTAAAACATTGATATTGCACACTTTCCTTACAGGTTATAAACTGCAAACAAAGTTAAAAGCAAAACTTTTATGTACTAAGGTTTGTATTGTGTGTATGTTTTTCAAGATAAAAAACATTGCCAAAGAAAAGAAAAAATAATAATGAACAATCTCCATAGCGACACTTTCTTTCTGCTGCACATCTGAGAAAAAGATCTTTCCGCACTTGAAAGCGTGTGTGCTTCCAGATGCATTTTACAAGGAGAGCGTCTTTCAGGGCACCCTGAAAGGAATACGCTGCCAATTAATAAAGCCTTACTATCTTTTTAAAATAAAGCACGCACTGCAAGTCCATATACACTTACTAAGAAATACCCAATGCCTAACGTGACCTTTCTATTTTAATACCTGCTAATGTTACTCTCCCTGAGCTTTCATTTCAAATGTCAATACCCATATGCAAACGATGAGACCAGAGGTTCATACCCACATAAGATTGTCATTCACAGTTTGATCATTTGTCTCTAGGTTTTGAGTTCTGCAGATGCCGTTAGTTGAACATAAACGTATCTGGATGGCCTTGGAGTAGCTATTAACTAACAGGAGTCACGGAGCGGCGGCACTCCACATAAGTATTGCTTCCATCTTTAGTCTAGGAAAAATGCGAAATATTGTATAATATAAATGCTTGTTGAAGTGTAGAACGATCAATTTATTACTTTTATCTATATACGCGGATGCAAATAAAACTCGACGTGCCTACATGGATAACACATAGCACAACAAACGTGAAATGCGAAATTGTACCAACACACTTAAGGTAATTTTGTTCTTGGCTTTTCAAAGACAATACGAAGGACGGTAAACGGAGCACTATGGATATCGTATGTGATTAAATATATGGCTAAATCGTGTCTGAGTTATCATGACCAAGGTAACGTCAAATACAGCATTATTACAATATCTGCGACGCCTCCCTCTGACTGCTGTAAATGGAACCTCTCGGACGTTTACCAGAAGAATTCATAAAAACACCACGAAACTGAAAGGATGACAACAGAAAGCGCAAATAAGTGGTTTTCACGTCACTCTTCCCTGAGGGATAGCAGTACACAACAGGTCTGTCATGTACGTATTGCACTACAGAGGAATGAAAAAAAAATCTATTATTATACAAGCTTCCTAACTCCAGTCCTCGGTATTATTACTAATCTAAAAGTCACTGTCTAGTTCTTGGAATGTCAAAACACTACAACACTACAAAAGTCTGCCTCTTTGACACGGTGAAAACATGAGGATCTACTATGGCACCTGTAGATACAAATAACAAGGTTTTTACACAATATTAAGTGGAAATTCAAACAAAACAACAAAGAGCCACTGTATCTGAAAATAACACTATCATTGTCTCGCATTACAATATATTTCTTTCCTCTCTCATCACACCGATTATAATTTATTGCAGGAATTCTGTAACTGCTACGTTTTGCCTCTCCCTTTTTAAAGTTGTATTACTTTTTTTTTTTTTTAAGAATTACTACCAGACAAGGCTTTGAATGTTTTCACTTGCTGCCCAGTGCTGAAAGTTACTACTGATGTACACCTTACCAAAGAAAAAGTCCGACACACGCACACACACACACTCCCTGACACTCGTATGCACATATGTAGATTAAAGGGGAGACAGTAAGATTGCAGAAACCCGGACGGAATATCTGAGAGGGGCTATAACTGAAACTAGGACGGTGCTCAAATAGGCATTACACATGCCCATCGCGCTCATTTCGCCCTTTACACTTTCTTTGGGGGGTGGGGGGTGGACTAGGGGGCGCTCATACCGTACTTAGCCACTAGGTGGTACACTTGGACAGGACTTAGTCCACAGCAACGTCAAACAAGCTGCTCCACCAACCAAACTTAAACCCAACTGAACAGTTCATACACGCGGGACAGCTAGACGGATGGGAGTTTTCGGAGAACAGGAGCAAGCCGCTATAGGACTGCAGTCGTCTGCTGAGCCCAGTTCGTAATACTATGTGTAACACGTGGTAATTTATATCGATGACAAGCGGAAGTTTTAACTATGCCCACGTTTCAAACAAAGCTGGGGCCGAGCGGATTCAGAAGATGCAGGTATTTCGCTAAATGTGATGTTGAACTGAGGGTAAATATCTCTCAAAGGCCTCGGTTTTACTGCGTGGTTTGGTTTAGTCATCCGGAGCTGCCCCACGTGCACCTCCTCCGCCCCGGAGCAGTTTGAGGATAGTGACTAAAGCTCTAGTTATTGAGTAAAAATAATGGGTTAAAACTTTGTTTAAATTTACGATTTACGGCGCCCTCCCGATACCCCAAAGAGCAAAACGCCAGGAATAAGCAGCATGTCCGCTTCCCGGAACTAGCCTCCGTGAATATGGTTTAAACGTGTTTCTTGTGCACATGCAACGCATCACTAGGTAACGCACAAGTCTTAAATAAAAAGGTGCAAAAAAAGTGCCTTATCGATTCGACAATAAAGAATCATCTAACTACGAATATCATACAAGTTATTTAAAATAGAATCTAAAAACATCTGTTTTGTATAAGTACTAATGATCGTATACCCTGTTGCACGTTTAAAAAAACAGGTGAGATGGGCCCTTCTCGTTGTAGCAGACACCCTCAGTTTTACTAGGGTACCTCTCCGCTAAAGGTTCGGAGGCAGGCGGGGGTTTCACTATGGTACCATGGAGGATGGAGACTCCGACAGCGAAAAGTCTTTGTGGTTAAATGTTTATAGGATGGCCGGAATGGCGCGCTTCGTTGAGACGATTGTCCACTGGAGGGCGCTTTTAACGCCACCTTTGCTGTTCAGACCCTCCACGCCGTAGCAGCCCCACTGTTTCCTGCATCGAGTTTGCATTCTGAACACTGCATTCCACACAAAACAGCAGTTAAAAAAAAAATACAAAACAGGACAAGAAAATTAAAGGCTGAACTTGACCAAGACATGCCAAACAGCTTGTTGTGGACTTGTTGGGTCTAATAAGTATTATATTTTAGGTAATGCATCTTGATTTCATGTTATGTCTTGTCTCATTAAGGGAATGACACAATTTTCAGTATTGAATAGAACTTTTTCAAAGGTCTAATTGTGCTTCAAGTTCACATTAAGATTATGATCGATTTGTGGGGTTTTTCGTTTTCATGTTTTTTAAGAGGTCACTGTATAGTGCCAATGTAAAGGGACTCCTGTGATGTACAGGTTGTGGTGTCGCCGTGGCTACACACGTGCATGGGAGTGCCAAGTTCACCTGAAAGGAAGTCGCCTGTATCCTCTCCTTGCCCTGGGCATAGGAACCCGTCCGTGTTAAAAAAGCACAAAACGAAAAACCAACTAAAACCAACCAAAGAGTAGAAATAGACGCCCCCCCCCCCCCACCCGCGCTCCCAGTTGTGCAGTGTGCTGGTTGTCCTGGCTCATGCCAGGCACCGTTAAAGTGTCTCAGATGCATCCCGCTCTGCTCCTCCCAGCAATGCAGGCGTGGGCCCCTTTGCCTCCGCCGCCGCCGGGCTGCTAGCCCTCCACGGGCATCGACTGCTCGAAGTCCGAGCCGAACAGCTCCTTGTACAGAGGGGGGAAGTGGGTGCGCACAATGTCCGGGTATATTGCTTTAAAAGCCGTCAGCTTCTCCGTGTGCCGGCTGCACAGCGCTCGCAGCGTCGACACTTTGCATATCAACTGTGAAGAGATTACACAGGGTGTTACTCGCACGCAGTCACTCGGAGCCCGGCTCGGGTTCAAAGCGGTCCTGTGTTTGCTCTTTACAGGGGGTGGGGTGGGGGGGGGTAGCTATTCCTGCACAGATGATGCAATGAGGATACCACTTCAAAACACTGTTCTGTTTATCCGAAGAGCTGGAAAACCTATACTCTGCATTCTCTCATACAGGAGAAATATTCACACTAACTCCGGGAGACGTCTACAGACTCCTGTAAAAGACACTGCTGATCCGGCCTGTCAGAACCAGGACCTGGCTCCGTGGGACAGCGACCTCCTCTAGTCCACGCTTACCTTCGTTAGGATGCCATCCTCTCTGTGGTTCTTCTGCAGGACATGCTGTAGGGCCAGCTGGATCTTCTGCTGGAGTTTCTCCACCTTTACTTTCTCTTGAAGCCAGGACCGGTCTGGGGCAAACGAGAGGGATAGATGATTAGATGGACGTCCCCAGGATCACCGGTGCGGTGATATTACACACACACACACACACACACACTTGAAGAATATCAGAGGGCTGTGTTAGATACAGGGCTGACCACGCCCCCCTGCCCATGGAACAGGAGCCCAGGATGTCCTTACCCGCAGACATCAACACGAATGCTGAGAACAAGGCGATCTCATCCTCCGACAGGTGCATAGAACACAGGTTTTTTCCAAACTCAAATATGGAGCTGATCAGGTCATCGCAGCCTGGTGAGGAGGAGAGACAGACAGACAGACGGGGGGTGGGGGTGTCATTTTGGCTTGACGTTAACCAACTCAGGAGATGAAACGCCGTCTTGGCTGGGTCGTCTTTGCGCCTGATTACATCGATAGTGATAGGCAATTGGCTGTGACACAGTCTCCACCACTTCCTGTCCCTGCCACGTGCCTCTCTGCTGCCATGTGAACCGAGGACCGTGCCCGTTGAATGAGGAGCTCTGTTCAAACCGCCGGGCATCACCGGTGTGTGGCACACTGCTAAAACTCCGACCACTCGGCAATGGTTTCCAGGGAAGACATTCGGGCACGTGGCTTACTGGTGACTGCATGGACCCACAGGGACGAGCTTTAGGACCAGGACCCCAGGACTGGGTGAGGAAGGCGAACCCAGCGAGCATTTAGCGTGACCTCAAGGATTGCAGGCAGGCGTTGGTACCCAGGTACACTCACCCAGGGACTTGAAGACATCAGGACCTGCGTATTTCCCATCGAAGTAGACGGTGTTGTTCTGAGAGTCGAAGGCACGGCACATTCTGACGAACACGACCTCCAGGGAACCTGTAAGAAGCACGAAACCACCGTCGCGTCTCTCCCTTTGATCTCCGCACAGCATGTTCATTCTCTTAGCAGCCCTCCTACCACTTTACACAGATTATTCCGATAATCATCGCCATCCACTGTTATCGCTCTTCTCTGTTTCTGTAAGATACCATTGCTTTTGATTAAATGACATTCTAGTCCAGTCGTGGCTATCTGGGAGTCTTTTCTGTATAACGATTAGAAAATGTGCTGTGACGTTGAGCTGGGGTGATGGATAGGGCGTGAAGAACAGCCTTCAGAGCTGAGTTACGGGATGAAAAGGGTGTAATGAAAACAATTATCGTGCTTTATGAACAGGCTGCAGTTTAACGTGTCACATTAGACCCCTGATCCCCAGTTAATTATTAATATCGGCAGCGGTAATGCAAATAAGAGTCAGAGAGAGCGAGCGAGAGCACACTGCCCTGGGGACCGCCCTGCCTGTCTGTTTATCTGTGTGGCGGGGAACAGTTTGTCTTCTCGTTTGAGAAGGATGATGTGGGGGGGGGAGGCGAGGGGGGGTGTCCTCACTCCTCCCAACGCGATCACCTAATGGTGACAGGAGCAAGGAACAATGCGGCGTGTACCTGCTTTCAGAAGCACGATCTGATCGTTTTGACACAGCTCCATGAAGCCGTCGATGCGTTTGGCGAACTCCACCACGTACTGTATGGCCTCCGTGATCTTGATGGCACACAGCTGCCACATGACCTCCCGAGGCTGTGGGGGGGGGAGACGGCGTCCGTGATGCAGGTGTACAGCCTCCCCTTGACCCCTCCCCCGAGGTGTGGCAGCTGCTCTGTACCTTGTTCTGGTAGTTCTCCATCTCCTCCTGCAGGAAAGCTTGCCAGGTCATCTGCTGAAGCTCCTCCCTCAGGTACTGACACGTCTCCATGTGGGACTTGGAGATGTTCTGCGCCAGATGTTCTGTAGGAGCGGTGGTGAGGAGAAGTGGGGAGAGGTTATGGAGAATGAGATCAAGGAGCACAACTGCATGGGGCGCAGACGCACGGGGTGCAGACACACGGGACGCAGACGCACGGGGTGCAGACACACGGGACGCAGACGCACGGGGTGCAGACACACGGGACGCAGACGCACGGGACGCAGACGGCCCGCATTTACTCGTTCATTAGTGACAGTTAAAGCAGCAAGTGATTTGTTGAGATACTTCCTGAAAACTCACACATGGGGAGGGGGGGCAGTCAGAGCCAGGTTTTGACGTGAATTGAGAGGGTTGGAGGGAAGACAACGTTACTCACAGAAACAAAGGTCATATTTTCTCTTGAAAAAAAAGGACTAAAAATTTAATCATTTTTTAAAATACATTTGTTAAAAGGAAAAGTGTTCTAAAGCACAAGGGAGCCTAAAAAAATGATTTCCCCAGACTCGTGCCCTGCTGGATCTTGATTGGCCCTAATTAATGGAAACTAATTACGAAAAAGCAGTTTTAATGAGTCTTGGAGATGAGTTTCCAACCCCCTGCTATTTTAAACCCCCTTTGGGTCATTTGCCCCACAGTTCTGCCCCCCCCCCCCCCCCTCACCTAGCTCCGCCATGGACACCGTGGGTGACGTCTCCCCGTTGGTGAAGGAGCAGTAGGGGAAGAATCCCGACCCGGGAGCGAAGTCGCAGATGGGCTCGGGCTTGATGCCGTTGATGTCCAAGCCCGACTGGTCCGGCGAGGGCTGGATGTCCAGGTAGAAGCTGTTAATGGCCGAGTCCGGCTTGCCGCCCTCGGGCGTGTGTCCGTCCATGTAGCCGCTGAGGTCGTCGTGCAGCTCGGTGAGCCCGTTGGCAGACAGGCCGTAGGTGGGCGTGAGCGGCTCGGCCTCGCCGGGCGGCTGCTGGTGCTCTCGCTGCTGCTGCAGCCGATGCTTCTGCACCTCCGCATACAGGCTGTCCCGCTGCTTCTTCGACATGCGGCCGAACTTGACGGCTGAGGGGGGGGGAGAGAAACATGGCTTTGTGGGGATCCCCCTCCTGCGTGGGCTGCTGAGACACAGCGCTGAGAGAGCGTCTGAAACTGATCCTGGGAAGGCGAAAGTAATGTGCCGGACAAGTTGCGCCCCCCCATAAGCATGAAATTAAACCTCGTGTCTGGATGCGAGGTTTAGACTGGGATACAGGCCCATTACGGTGTCAGAGGTGAGGTGGCGGTTCTGCGATTAACTTTCCCATCAAAAACAGCGGAACGCGTGTTTAGTCAGCAGATGCTGTCACGGGCTTCTTTGGCGACTGAGGAAAAACACATTAATCTGCCAGCGTCTGACGGAGGAGTGCAGGTAGCGCGCCACAGACCAGGGGGCTGCGTGCCACGTGGAGCCAGGAGTCACCTTGCCTGTCCTGGTTGTGTGAGAGAGCAGCTCGAAGGACTCGGTAGGGCTGGCCTGATTAGAGCCCCTGGTGCCCCGTGCCCCCCCCACTGCCACAGAGGTCCTGCAGGACAGCCTCACGGCGGCCACAGTGCTAATGCTGCTCACCTGAACCCCTGACGCCGGAGCCACCACTGAGGCACGCTAATTACCCTCATTTGATAAGAGCTACTTGCTGTCTAGGAGGTGCCCCCGAGTGGATGCGGCCGGGGCCCCGGGCACCTACCGTCTCGCGACATGCCCACAGCCAGGCACTTCTGCAGGCGGCAGTGCTGGCACCGGTTGCGGCTGGTGCGATCGATCAGGCAGTTCTTCTGACGGGGGCAGGAGTACGCGGCATTGCTCTGCTGACTTCTCCTGAAGAAGCCCTGGGAAGGTGGGGAGAGCGAGACGTACTGTCACAGAGCCTCGCTCATGGAGTCACGTGCGTCACCGCCAGCTGCCGTCCCTGGGAGCCCACGTGGCTGTGCACCTCCACCGGGCGCCAGTGGAAACGCCTGATCAAGCGCTGTGAACGCAGGCGTGTCGGCAGCCTCCCACCAATCAAGTTTGGTACAAGTAGGATGTGCGTGGCGGCCAGAACGTCACCATTGATTTGACACGGCCCTGGCTTGGGGACACGGAGGCCAATGTGCCTGTCTGATGCCTCAGCATTTGACAATTTTCTACTTAATGAATTGATTTTAGCACATCATTTACAAACCCCATTCCACTGCTCGATACACATGTGTCTTAATTAGTTGCTCATTGGCTGTTTAATTACAAGAAAACAGCTGACAGCTGCCAAGTTGCTTTCTAATGACAGCCATTATGGAAAGGGGTGCGAGTGCTGGTGACAATCCCGACTTTTTCACGAGGCTGTGATTTATGGACCAAACTCATGCGCTTGCTCATGCCATTAAAGCACTTCTGCGGCTGAAGTAATTAGCAATCATTACGGGCACATTTCAGCGGCTTATTCCACTGCTTCCGCTGCATTTAAGCTCTTGTCTCTGAGGGGAGACTGCAGTGTTTCCATACGCCTCACGCACGACGTGCAACAACGGAGGTACTGGCCCCTTATGGAATACTAAAGACTGGCCTGGTGACAGGAGGCGAGTAAAAATACACAGCGAGCAAAATTCTCTTTGTCACACAGGTGAGGCATTTCAGGCATTACAAAAAGCGTCCTCAGCGGAAAGAACGATGTGCTGCAGTGAACACTTCACACTTCAGAAGTGTTCAAAGAGTCTCCTTCCTTAGGGGTTCATTTAGTGACACCGTCTCGCACGGCGCGCTCACAGCACAACCGTAGACAGAGAAGAGACAACAAACCACTTTCATTGTGTAACTGACTGAACACTCTGACTTACTGTAGAGGAAACACTTGACCAATTGAATTCTGTCTCCTCTGTCAGGTTTCAGGAGTTTTTTTGGTATGAACAGCAACTCTTTCTTGGTAAAAAAAAAAAAACAGTGGAGCAGAAGGTAGCAGGGAGATTTTCGCGACGGCATACAGGAGAGCTTTCGGCCCAGTGCTCCACTTCCCGCAAGCTTACCTTGCAGCCTTCGCATGTTATCACGCCGTAATGGATGCCAGATGACTTATCTCCACAGATCTTGCAGGGAATAATTTCGATTTGAGCTAGAGAGATAAAGAGAGAAAGTTTCAGGATTCTTGTTAAAGATGGTCAGAACAGCTACAAACAAGTACAAGTGATTTGATTTTCCAAAGATCTAAAGGCTTGTGGTTGGGGCCACCTTATCTCAGAGCATTCAGTTATCCATCCTAAATGAAAATTTTGAGTAAATGAAATTCCCATGCTGCAGGTTTAATACTTGACTGATTCAGAAGTTGTTTCATTACAACAATTGTTCAAACCTGTTCAAAGAACTCAGATGGGGGAAACTTTGTTAAATGTCACAGTTTGAACATCAAAGCATTTAAAAAATCCCCACTGAAATGCCCCTTAAATCCTGAAATAAAACCTTTGACCATTAAAGTGAAAAAGGTCCAGGGTTATGCACCAAAAACTGTGTGGCTGTGTAGGTATGTGGTAGCACAGCAGAGAACACCGACAGAAGAAAAAAGCTGCTGTGAGTGGCTGACACCATAGATCAGGAGTCAGCAGCTGTAGACCTCATACTCATTTCACTGCTCAGTCCCCAGTCCAGGGCACAGGCCAGCATATGTGCAGCCTGTGTCCACAGTACTGTTGCTGGTGCCCTGTACATGTGGACAATGCTGCGTGCAGCCCAGCTACAGCATATACACGGAGCAGCACCCTTAAGCTATCACATATGGGCATTTCATCACTATCGGCTGTTCACCTTGAGAATGTGTTTCTGGCAAAGCGTGCCAGCGACAGCCCTGTTATCCTCTGGCACACCTTGAACTGTG
>JAODJW010000007.1:21020784-21034474 GCA_026777045.1 Hyperopisus bebe | reverse complement strand
GTATGTGTGTGCGTTTGTGTGACTGAGGTTGTGCGTGTGTATGTGTGCACGTCTGCCTGTGGCTGTGTGTATGTGTATATGCGCATGCGTCTGCCTGTGGGTGTGTGTGTGTGTATATGCGCACGCGTCTGCCTGTGGGTGTGTGTGTGGCAGGACAGCTCTGCAGCTGTTAGCAACCGCATGATGAGAGCAGACAGAGCCTGGCTCACATTTATTATGTAAGTGACAGGACTGAGAGGCCCCCATGTGCCCTGGCGGGTCACCGTGCTGAGCACCAATCGCACAGGACGCGCTGGGGGAGCTGCAAGCGAAGGCAGAGCATGCCAGCGTTACTCTCCCCCTGCACAGGCACCGTGCAGGGAAATTACCTACTAGTCATTTTTTAGCACTTGCATAAGTTTAAAACGGTTATTAAAATGGGATATTGTGCACGTATTAATAGAGCCTTATGGAAGACAGTTTGCCCCATTTTTCCGCTGCAAAGTAAACTGTGACCGCATTCCAACACAAACAATGAAACTGGTTCCTTCAGGCTACAGAGATCGGCTGCAGCTTCACAACACAGGATAAATTCTCAACTGATGCGCATGGAACTTGCAAAATTAAAAAGGAAGCATTTTTAAAGGATAAGCATGAACTTTGCTGCTTCAGCCTACACGGCCAGTCATGCCATGGATGTCCAGTTTCATAAGGGCCGCTGAGGTCAAAAAGAGAGGTAGTGTGAATGTCACTGACGAAGGGCGGTGACCCGGAGAAGCATAAATATGGGGCCTGTTAGGGGCCTGGGATATGCTGGCATAACAGCCCAGGGCAGGCACTTCAGAGCCCCCCGCAGAGGGGAGCAAACGGGCGATGGCTGGCGCTTCTCACACCTGGGGAATCCTTGTTATCACTGGAAAAAGCAAACTAAAGGGAAACAGCAGGCATCAGAATATGTTTGAGGAAACCAAAGTGTAGTTTTAAATGTAGAAGGTAGAAGGCTGATTATTTTCCTTTTACACAAGCTTGGAAAAAATAATGACAACAAGAGGCTTCACTCACTTAATTGAAAAGGTACCAAAATCGCGACTGGTTAACGGTCCGGTCCCTGTCAAGCAGCCTTGGACTCGTCTCCATTTAAGCCGCCCCTGAGTGTGTGTGCATGTAACTCGGATGTTAATATTTCAGGAGTCTTTTACATTCCGCTTGACTCGCACAAGGAAACGCTTCCGAACACCGACAGCATGAAGGGGAGAAAGAGGAAGACAGCCCCCCCCCCCTTCGTCAGCGGAATAGTAATTGGCTTTCTAATTTATGTGCTGTACTGCTGCAGACTGACAAGCTTCCTGCCTGAACGTCTGTGTGTTCGCACTCAGGGGGATACAACAAAAGCCAGAGTTTACAAACCGGGGGGGGGGGGCGGCGCTCTGACATCTTACGCTCCGCCAGAGACAGTGAGGCGGAGCTGAGTCCAGCGCTACCTGGTGCAATTACAGAGCGCCTCTGTTCTCGGTACCTGAAACCCAGCCCCGCTACTGGACTGCCGGTTCTTTCCTCGTGCTGACTGACGGCCCGATGGCGAATACCGAGACCCCTCTGTGTGTGTGCTGACAGGACTGGCTGAAAGACAGCAGCTGAAACCACCAAGCTATAATGTGTATAATATACGTTCACTGTCATATGCAGTGCAGTTTTGCAGATGTGTGCCTGATGCTTCCATTTATGTATGTGATACGGTCGGCTGCCGACCACATGGTAGATCAGCGGTTGTCAGATGGACGGGTGGGTGACGAACAGAGGCACGTTAACACAGCCAGAGGCACATTGACACGGCCAGAGGCAAGTTAATGCAGTCAGAGGCACAGTAGCTCAGTCAGAGACACATTAGTATGGTCAGTGCCACATTATTATGGTTAGAGGCACATTAGCACAGTCAGAGGCACATTAGCACAGTCAGAGGCACATTAGTATGGTCAGTGCCACATTATTATGGTTAGAGGCACATTAGCACAGTCAGAGGCACATTAGCACAGTCAGAGGCACATTAGTATGGTCAGAGGCACACTAACACAGCCAGCGGCACGTTAATATGATCAGAGGCTTCCAACTATTTCCTACGATGGTATAATCAGTATAGCAGAGAGGGGCTTTAAAATTCTTATTAAACAAGGTAAGTTTAGCAGAGGCCCCTGAGCTTCAGTCAGGGTGAGCCCGTGCATTTAAGCACGCATGTAAGTACAAGCTGCTGTGCGCAAGAATGATGGCGGTCAGGCTGCCAGCCTCCTCACAAGCCCTGGTTTAAGAGTGCTTGGTTTGAGGGTCGACCGTGCCTCCGAGCAGCTCTCAACAGGCTTTGCGCCAGGTGGGGGGGAGGTAGTGAAATAAGCGACCATGGACCCGAAGACCCATCGCCGTTACACAAAGGAGTCTCTACACAGGGACAACAGGCCTGTCCATGTTTTAGAAGGAAAGTCACTGCGTCATGTGCCCCCCGATACCGCTGCCGGTGGGGAGGCTTCCTCTGACCGAGATCCCGGTATGATCGGCGTTTACCGAAAGTACTGTGCACAAGAGCGCTAGGAGGCGTGGTGGATCGGCACGGTAGATCGGCATGGCAGAGCAATGCCCATATTGCGGTCTTGTGTGGATATGGCTCAGGGACCATTGGCACTGTACCCACAGACAGACGGTCCTCTGCTGTCTGCTCCACGCCGACGAGGGGGGGCTTCCTGCAAGATGTTCGTCAGTCAAAGCTGACGCTCTTATAGCCGCCGCACAGTCCGGTGAGTGGGCTGGACACGCTCGGGAGAGTGAGCTGGCCGCGTCCCGGGGAGCGCGGTCCGGGAAGGGCGTTCCGGAGCCAACCCGAGTGCCATCCCCACCCCGCGCAGCGGATGGAAAAACCAGATCAATTTTTCAGCACTGGGGAAAAAACTAGGACAAAAGATTGTTTACAGCTCTAACCAGCCCAAACCATGACAAACATGAATATTTATGGGAAAGACTCGAACCAGCCATTAGATGAGAGTAATAAGCCATCACAGCACTGAGTTAAATTCGGAGGCCGACTCAAAGACAAAACTGCAGAGCAATTCTACCATTTCCCTTAATTACCATCTAGAATAACACAGTGAACAGCACAGTTCAGAACTGCCTTTGATTTCACTCCTGATTCTGCTTTCATGCTCATGGCCTAGATGATCACGGTACACTCAGTATTTTCTGTTTTAGTGACCGTGCGCCATCGTTCCTGGGCCGCCCGCATGCACAAAGCCGGTGTTTCCGGTCCTTGGCGTCCACCGAGAAGTGCCGGCTCTCCAGGGAGGGGGGATTTACTGTGTGACCCAGTGAATCTCTCTGTTGTGCTCTGCCAGCCAGTGAACTGGAGCAGACCCTGCGTCACCCTCCCCACCCGTGTCTTGTACGGCATTTCCCGGGCTGCTGCCACGTCCCGCGGGCTTTGCCCATGCTTGCCGAACACACCTGACGTTGTGATTACATAGCATCCGCAAAGCGCACTGGCATGGTCTCGAGGTCAGCAGTGCAGAACAAATGGTTTCGAGTAAAACGCTTTTCAGCAGCTCATGTGACGAGAGTGGAGTCGACACACTGCTTCATCAGAGCACAGTGAAGTCAGCTTTGGTCCACCGTTGCGCAAAAATGACAAAGGACAGCTCTCCTAAAAAATACTACGCTTTCCAGTTTTCCTGAGTCCACAAGGAAGAGGAAGCAGTTCTTCGGCAGTGTCGGGAATCACCTAGCCTGCTTGTGATCCTGGTACCGAAACAGGAAGCGTGAAGTGGTACGTGATGCTTCCGTGGACGGGCAGCTGCAGCAAACACAGCTGAGCGTTATCAGGCTCCCTGATCACTCGTCTCCAGGAGAGACCCATTACATGAGGGACCCGGCCATAGGCACTTGGGATGAGGACACCCCATCTCAGGGTCATTAAGATGGAGCCGTCACATAAAATTGTTGCTTCTTCTCAACTTCCTCTCCTGTGCAGCCACACATTTTTGCTACTGAGGTTTCTGTGCAGGTGCAAAGTGCAAGTGAAAGGAAAAAGATTCTGTTCTGCAGTTAAACCACGGCGCTGTGTGGAAAGCGGGTGGCAGGCAGGCAAGTGGGAAAGTGTGACCACAGCTAGCAGGCCTCATGCAAAGCCGCACAAGGTCGTCTGCCCCTGGGCCCCAGGCCCTCTTCTTTTGTCCTGGTACCTGGCAATCCACCTTTTCGCTGCTGTTTTCACTCTCAAGGGATGGAAAATTGATTGATTAGGGAGGAAAGGGACAGGCTCTAAGAGCGAACTCAAATGCAGGCGCTTCGCTGAGCAACCAGCTAGGTTGCTTTGGAACACAGAGCACTTTTATTTGACCATGAGCTTGATTACGGATATTATAAAATGATGATTCAGTCATATGTGGATTTATGAATCCCCACTTCCATACCTACAGTCATGAGTCCCATAAAATGTCTGTGCTATCTGCCTAAGCTGGTTCATGGCCAGCTTTATAAAGAAATACAGTATATAAACATACAGCAGAGTTTTTCCTCTTATAAGAATATGGTTAATATGCTAAAATCCCAGTCACCTGACTTTTTTTATTAGTGGTCACTCGAACGAGTATGACTGTCCTCTCTGTAGGGTTTACTACTTGTGGGTCTTTAGGTGGCTGTAGAGGCCAATCCGCGATCCACATATTTTGGTGCAGTGTGGGCAGGGGAAAGTAGAGATGGTGAGTAGTGATGGAGCCTTTTTCTTTAGATCCTTTCGGATTTGTCGCTTTACTTCTGCGGCGCGGCGGAGTTCAGTTTCGTGGTGTGCTGCTGCACCGTCCTCAACTGCTTTTCTCCAGCATTGTCTGTCCATAGCCAGATCCTCCCAGCTACTCAGAGTTATAACTTTTTTACATTTGCCTTGATGTTGTCTTTGGAGGGTAAACCAGCTATATGAGCTTTGATATTTATTTTAAACTATAAAACATTTCTGATTCTTGGAAATTCTCTATATGGCGATAGATACTAAGAAGTATTTTGTCCTGGGTAAAGATGGTGTAAGAAACAGGCACTTCCAAGAACCTTGCAATGGCGAATCGGGATCACGCTTGTTTGAGGTGACTGTCAAGGCAGCGGATGGGCTAAAATCATGGATGCTGCTCCCGAGACAGGCACTGTCCGTCTGGGGCCCCTGGCCTCATTAACATCAGGGACTAATCGATACTTTCCACTGGGGAAAATCACTGGATGGCCTATATGGAAGAAACGACGGAGCCGGAGCTGGACGGGACACCCCCACAACACTCTGGCTTGGCCCCATCAACCCGGAAAACGTTCCATCAGCACAATGGAAAAGGAGCCGCCTGCCTGGAGCAGAGCAGTTCATACAGCCCAGGCCGACCCCCCCAGAAGGCGACTGCAAATCAGTAACAGCAGACGGTGGAATGTGAGAGCTTGTGGAAAAACAGAAATAATTACGTCATCTTTAGCTCAGATTCTCAGAAAGCAGAATTCCAGTTTACTGTTATCGGAACAAAGAAATGGAAAAACAAAACAAAAAAAACTAAATCAGGCTACTTTTACAGATATTTCCAATGAGACATAGCTTACACTTATCACTGGTATATACAGTAATTAATCATCATTAACGGCTCAATAAGCTATTAAACAGCCATGAGAGTGACTGTAGATCTCATCATAGCTGGAGCGCTGAGTCTGGGCAGAAGCCCGGCGTGAGCCTGACAGGCTGGAGGAGAGAGTGTAAATACTGTGTTATGGGAGGGAGAGAGAGTAAACACTGTGTTACGAGGTGGAGAGAGCGTAAACACTGTGTTATGGGAGGGAGAGAGAGTAAACACCGTGTTACAGGAGGGAGAGACTGTACACACTGTGTTACAGGAGGGAGAGAGTGTAAACACTGTGTTATGGGAGAGAGAGAGTGTAAACAATATGTTAGGAGATGGAGAGAGCGTAAACATCATGTTACAGGAGGGAGAGAGCGTAAACACCATGTTACGGGGTGGAGAGAGCGTAAACACTGTGTTACGAGGTGGAGAGAGCGTAAACACTGTGTTATGGGAGGGAGAGAGAGTAAACACCGTGTTACAGGAGGGAGAGACTGTACACACTGTGTTACAGGAGGGAGAGAGTGTAAACACTGTGTTATGGGAGAGAGAGAGTGTAAACAATATGTTAGGAGATGGAGAGAGCGTAAACATCATGTTACAGGAGGGAGAGAGCGTAAACACCATGTTACGGGGTGGAGAGAGCGTAAACACTGTGTTATGGGGTGGAGAGAGTGTTCACACCACTTTGGGGGGAGGAGAGAGCATGAACACAGTGTTACAGGTGGACAGAGCATAAACACCCTGTTATGGGAGGGACAGCATATACACGATGTTTCTGGGTGGAGTGAGTGCAAAAACCCTGTTACGGGAGGGAGAGCACGTAAACATCGTGTTATGGGGTGGAGAGAGCGTTTACACTGTGTTGGGGGAGGAGAGGTAAACACCGTGTTACAGTAGGGAGGAAGCGTAAACACCGTGCTTCAGGGGGAGATAGCATAAACACTGTGTTATGAGAGGAAGAAAGTGTAAACACTGTGTTATGGGAGGGAGAGAGGGTAAACCCTGTGTTACGGGGTGGAGAGAGTGCAAACACCCTGTTACGCGAGGGAGAGCGCACAGACACCGTGTTACGGGGGGGAGATACCATAAACACTGTGTTACGGGAGGAAGAGAGTATAAACACTGTGTTGTGGGGTGGAGAGAGCGTAGACATCATGTTACAGGAGGGAGAGAGCATAAACACCTCGTTATGGGATGGAGAGAGCGTAAACACAGTGTTACAGGAGGAAGAGAGTGTAAACACTATGTTACAGGAGCAAGAGAGTATAAACACTGTGTTACGGGAGGGAGAGAGTGTTCACACCGTGTTGGGGGGAGGAGAGAGCATGAACACCGTGTTACAGGTGGACAGAGCGTAAACACCCTGTTACGGGAGGGAGAGAGCGTTTACACTGTGTTGAGGGGAGGAGAGCACATAAACAACGTGTTACAGTAGGGAGAGAGCGTAAACACCATGCTACGGGGGGAGATAGCATAAACACCTCATTATGGGGCAGAGAGAGTGTAAACACTGAGTTATGGGATGGAGATAGCATAAACACCCTGTTCCAGTAGGGAGAGAGCGTAAACACCATGTTACGGGGTGGAGAGAGCATGACCACTGCATTGGGGGGAGGAGAGAGCATAAACACTATGTTACAGGGTAGAGAAAGTGTAAACAACGCATTGGGGGGGGTGAAGAGAGTGTAAACACTGCGTTTGGAGGCAAAAAGAGTGAAACCACTGTGTTGGAGGTGAAGAAAGCATAAATACCACGTTGGAGGGGCAGAGAGAGTGTAAACATAGTTTTTGGGAGCAGGGAGAATGTATACACCACGTTCGGGCATGTGATGCGGGCACAGTCCAGCCAGGATACCCCCCCGATGCCTCTCTGCAGCGGGAATGTGAAAATAAAACCTATTTAATGAGGGGTGAATGAGAGAACCTCGGGGACCCCTGAGGCAAATTCATTAGGAGATTAAAAAAAGCGTTTCCCACAGTAAAACGGCGTCTCGTCTGATCCCTGCCACATTTCATTTAGGCTCGTCTGCAGAGGATGTGGACTGGCCAACCCCTATCTCACAGGCTGCTGATAACTGCTAGCAGACAGGAGCTGGGTGACAGCGCAGGAACATACATGGATGGCTCAGTGTGGACGTAAATGGTGCTGAGATATCAGGCGCCGTGAAAAGCAGGTGCATCCCCCAACAGCATTACCCGTGTGATAAAGCGCATAACACATGGCGGTAATTGCTGTCTACAGAAGCCCCAGCCCTCATATCAACCTGTCAACTTTGACTTCATCAAATGTAGCCCACAGCAGCATTTCCGGCCAGTGGTCAGTACACTGGCACTGCAGCTATAGCTACTGGTTTCAGTACCAGCATGCTACTGGTTTCATACCTTTCATAAAGGTACAGGATGTATCAGCAAATATTAAGCAACATAATTAGCTAATGTGAGAGATAAGTTTACAATACAGACATCCAAGTTAGTATGCATAATTGACTTTCAAACTACCATGAATGATTAAACAATAAACAGAAGATGTACAGCACTGAAGATCATCCACACGGAATGGTTGAGCGTGTTTCTGGCGCCATCGGATGGAGCTCCGCCTCTTCGGGCGTTTCCTGTGCGTAGGGCTCTCACGCTCGCCAGGCTGACTGAGGCACTGCGCATGTGATGTATCTTTCAAGCTCTGAGTCCAGCCAGAGCTGCAGCCTCCTGTGCAGGACTCGTAAGGAGCAGTCGAACATCATCCGCATCCTGGGTGGGTATTGCCAACACACGCTCTACAGTCATCCTCAAATTACTGACTGATCATCTGATCAACTCCAACTACCTTAAACTTCAGGAGAACAAAATTACTACATCCACATCTCGGCACACACAACAGTTAATATCTCACTGTGTGCCCTTTTAGACTCTGAAAATACATTCTTAAATTTCCTAAAACATTTAGAACATCACAGATCTTAGTTTCTATAAAAGCTTTCTACCATTGACTCAACTTCAGCTCATGTTGAGAGAGGCACTCTGCCATAGACTGACGGCCTAATTCATTCCTTATCACCAGAGTTCATCCTGCACTCCATATAAATTCTCAATTTATTAACACTGTCTAATTTCCTTGTTAGATATGTATAACCAATCTCATGTAATTAGCAATTCGGAACCTTTGGGGTATTAATCCCGCCTGAATTATGGATTTGAACATCAAAGCATAGAATCCAATGTAGCCAGTGCTTGAAATTAGCTCATTTGAAACCTGCAATTATTTGTATGGCATGTTCACAAACATCTTCCTCTTTTATGTCTGGCAGAATCCCGTGGGTTTTCTGCACAGAATCTTCAATCCATTCTAGTGAAGGCCAAAAATAGACTTAACGCTAGACCCAGAAGCCCTTCCAAAATACTGCTGTGTTCATATATGGCGCTATAGCCTTCTTTCCTGGTAGCGAAGATCTCTGTTGCTTCTGTGAAGGGTGTTGGTTTTTCTGAGTAAGATTATGAAACCTGACCGCAATTCACACCACCTTTTTACCATCAAACAAACATTAAATATAAGTCAATGTAAACCAATAGCTCTACCTGAGACCCGCGCATTCACTAGGCCAAGGGTCTGTGACTGAACAACACAATAGTCCACGGTCTCAGTCATTAACGCTCCACTCCTTCTGACATTTGAGAGCTGAGACACACTGTAGGGCACCCCTTATCATCCAAAGGCCATGACCAAATGGAGAGATTTAAACAGAGAAAACAGCTCCACTGTCACGCACAAAGAAGATGGATGTCTTTGATCCCCCGCGGGGGGAGCAGCAAAATCTTAATTAGTGAGAGAAAACGAGAGTGGCTTATGTGTCAGAGGCGCTCGCATCACCGGCTGGCGCTGAGTCACTTGGTGAGGCAGTTGTCACGGTGGCCGACGTCGTGGTAACGTGAGGGCGGATGCCACCTACTGCATGTTCACTTTAAAACCATATTCTCATTAGGCGTGTTTTTTACACGCAAAAGCCTAACCCCACTATGGACACATCAAAGCTTATTCTATTCTTATTCTCAGTCGCCCTGTGCATCAATAAAAGGCATTTCAAGATCATCAGAACTTTATGCACAGTTACCCCATGTTTGAAAAGGTAGGTGTGCATTTTAAGCTAGGTTATTGTTTTGCAATTAACAATCAAGAGAGCTTCAGTCAGCAGTCCAAGACTGGTCTGACCGCCAATCAGCCTGTAAAGATAAAGCTAGGAAAACATTTTCACTGTTTTATGAGATATCTGGGCCCCCATGTTCTTGTATCTAGGAGTCGGCAATGAAGCACCTTCACTCGTCTGTCTTAGCTTCAGAACAATGGATTTTGTTAACTTAGCACTTTGATTAATCAGTTTGGTTTAAATGAGTGTCTATTACAATCATAACTGATCTGCAGCAACAGCTGCTTCCTCTTGAAATTCCTTAGCAAAATGTATTTGTTATAGACATGACGGTACAATTGAACGGAAAATGTGACCTTCATTTTACATGATTTGTGAAACACGATCATTTACTGGAACCTTTATTATAATGTATTTGGTTACCTGGATAAAAAATTATTGATTCAAATGTGTTTTCAAGGGACTCCCGAATAAATGAACTGCTTTCCTCTTCACTTCCTCACCAGAACCAAAGCACTTCCAAAACCTCCAAGTAAGACACATCCTACAGGAATCAACTTCAGATGGGACATTAACAACAGTGGCGTTTCACCAACACTCACCATTATGACAACTAGATTCCTCAACTGAACAATCATTCTCGTTCTTATTTTTAATGAGCCCACAGGCAGTAACCATCTACGTTTAAAGCATATTCTTCTTCTGGATTTCCTGAAGGCGACCTTTCTTTATTCAATAAAGCTTAAATTTTGGATAGATAAATGGTGCACTGGGGAGAATGTTCCTTTGCTGCAGACTCCCCACTCATTTATAAATGTATTCCTTCATTCAAAGAAATGTGACCGGCTTAGATTTTCTCACAGCTGGATACTTTTAGCAAAGCGGTTCCGGTAAGCACCTTGTTGGGGCGGAAGGGCTCGTCCCAGGGCCAGGGCAGGACCCCTCCCACCTCCTGGCGCCCTTTGAAGTATCTACTGCACCCTTCCAGCATTTTTACTATATTTTCTGCTGCTTCTGATAAAATCTGTGTTGGCTGGTGGCGGTTTGGGGAGGCCACAGTCGTCACACTTACAGACCACACTGCAGATGCATTCAGCCTTATCAACCTCTGTCCCTTTCCAAAGGGTGGTGGGTTCGACGGCCTAATCGGCCTGGGAATGCGGGAGAGGGGCCGCCCAGGAATTAAAACCCTTATCGGGACTAATTAAATCACTGAGTGGTAAGCGTGAAAACGTAGCTCTGGGTTAGCATGGGCTGGCGAAAGGACCTCTGGGGCGCACAGCTAAATGTGGGGGAGGCAGCGCTGACACGAAACACTGACGGCGTCGGAAATCGCTTTGCAGGATGTGCCAGTAATGCATCGGCACAGCGCAGGACCCGCTATTTGTACAGGTGTTTTCACCCGAGACGCGTTTCGACCGCAGGGTTGACATGCATACAAAGACAAAAGACGATGTCACCTCAGCAGTCATGATATGTTCACAGTGGGGGGGGGGGGTGGTGCCTGAGTAAATCAGGAACTAGGAACTACAGTAATACTGTCCACAGCGATTACTAGTGAGAAAGACAGGCTGGCCCCAAAACCGCTGCTTTATCTGTGGGGTTGGGGCTGCAATTATATGTTTCTGAACACTGATTCACCGAAAACATGGTTATATAACCAGGCAAAGCCCCGTCATTAAATAATTCACTGGCATTCCTGGACAGTGGCCATGACATAAATCTGAATTTGCCTGATATGATGGAGACGGCGGCTAATAGCTCCCGTTGCCCCTCACCTCGCCTGCTGACAGTGTCGCAGCGAATCACGAGCCTTTGTGTGCTGTCCCGATAATGAACGTGGTGAGCAGGGCCCAACAGAGGCCCTGCCCAGCCTCTTCTCGCCACGAGACAGACATGGTGCAGAGCGCGCTGCCCCGTGGGCACTCTGTTCACAGGGCTGTAAATTGATTCACGGGAAGGGGAACAAATGTAAACGAACGCTCATTATCTGCACATAATGTAGCACGAATGATAAATCATAAGGGAGAGCGTGGCTGGGCAGCCGGGCACGGACGCCTTCCCGCTTGCCCGCCCGCTCTCCGAACCACACGGGCATCCCGGGAAGCCGCCCAAGCAGGCGGCATGTTTCTGCCCGACTGCACTGCCGATAACACACAACACAAATAACGTGACGTGGACGACAGCGGGCATCTCACATGCCAGCATGGTGAGCTATGATGGTGGTGATCATTGACCACTGTTAATGTACCTTTAAGTGCTTTAAATCAGAATCCTTTTATTTGCCAAGTACATAAAATACAAGAAATTTGTTTTGGTGCAGAATGCACCCGCCAGTATCTTGAGGTGGAATGTCCACCGTGGATCTGCATGCATGAAGGTGAGGTGCTGACTGCATAGCAAAGACCTCCACCCTGCACGGCTGTTTGGGCTCAAATTCAAATAAATAAATAAATTAGCCAGCCAGCATTTTTTCCATTTTCACTGACATCACAAATAACAGGACGTCATGTTCTTTTCTTCCCTTAGTGAAACAGTGGAAAAACTCAGTGCCAATCAGGTTATTTCTTGTGGTGAAATAACTAAAATAAAGCAAAGTATTATGGAAGCACTCCCCGAAGAACAAACAGTATTGTGTTCTGCATACAGCACATTAGCTTCACTAGCTGCAGTGCTATGCAAGGACTCTGCTGTTAATGCCACACATCTTACAGAGGCTATTGTGGAGAGCTGTGTAGCTCAGTGGGTGACCTCCAAATGCCCTGGGGTGCTGGCTGACCCCACCCTCTGAACTCATCTCTCACACACATATATATACATATACACAGACACACACACACACGTCTGTCTTTGGGTGTTTCCCAATAGAACAAACTTTGGCCGCAGTGAATCATGGGATTGGTAAAGATGCAACCGATTTATCCTAGATATTTGGGGGTTTTTACCGTCATCCGTACTTGTGTTCTTAAGATTGGAAGTGGTCTTTGGCAATGGAAGATGATGTAAAAAGGCCACATGAGAACATAATTACGGTCAAGAATGCATTTTGAGAAACACCCTTTGTCTCTGTCTCTCATGGAGAGCAAGATGGGATAAGGACCCAATTTCCCTACGGGGATGAAGTGCTGCTCTTCTATTCATTATCAAGCGAGATTATTATAATATGCAAATGGTGATTTAGGGGAAACAGCGCTAAGGAGACCTAGGATAGCGGGGGAGTTACATTTACACACTGTGAAGATGGCACAGATACCGTCACACGGAGGTGACAGTGTCTCGCGGAACAATATGCATTTAAAGTAAAAAATTATCCAAGGAGATACAGGACCGAGATTTTTATCTGCCCAGAACAGATACAGCAGTGCCTGGCAGGAAATGACTGGTGGCCCGATAATTAAGCCAACAAGCTGGGAGAGTTTTCCACGAAGCCCCCCCGCCCCAAACAGATAAGAGAAACAGTGAAGGGGGGGTGGGCATGAAGATTCTCCCGTCGTATTTGTCAACAAACCAGTCTTGCATAATTGACATATTGTCAGGTGGCAGTGCGATGTGGACCCCAGGACCTTGGCAGAAGCTGGCCCCGGGCCCTCGGGCACAGGTGGGGCCTGGGGGAGCGCATCATTAAAATAGTGGGCTTGTGGGGGGGTGCACCGCTGAGAAAATGGCGGCCTCTTATCTTCTGGGTGCTGTATGAAAGGCTGGGTGTAATGGTGACAGACTCAACGGCACGGTGCCAGGGGATTTACCGGATCGTGCCAAAACAAGACAAAATAACATATATAAATAAAGCAAAATAAATAAAGAAATGAGCAGGCGGCGACATGGCCTTGTCTTACCACCGCCAATCATATGGCACTGATGCAGATATATGAGAGAGCTCCCCTCCTTAATAAGAACCCCGATAGAACATTCTGGATCGGTACCCACATGACAAAATGTTGATTTGGC
>JAODJW010000007.1:21007838-21020684 GCA_026777045.1 Hyperopisus bebe | reverse complement strand
AGAGAGCTCCCCTCCTTAATAAGAACCCCGATAGAACATTCTGGATCGGTACCCACATGACAAAATGTTGATTTGGCACTTTTCAACGTTAAAAACACTAAACGCGCACCTCTGCATGTTATGAGAGGCTTGGACCCTCAGCGCGACCTGATCGCGAGACAGAGGAACCAACTCTCTTGGGCCGAGCTGCACTATTCACCAAAGCACCGAAGGAGTTTGTGTGCAAAACAGCTTTCGATTCGAATCGCTCTGTAATCGTGCAACAGAAAAAAAAAATCTGGAGGTGAATTTTCAACCGGCTGCCTGCTGCATCTCTGAGGACGTGTCAGAGTTGGACTTCGGTACCGTCCGCAGCGGTCATGAGAGTCTTTGGAAGGCGGTCGATCTTATGTTCCTGCAGCAAGGACGAAGTCAGAGAACCCTGTGGGGCTTAGCATGGCATACAAACTATGGTCCCGGGGGAGGGGGGGCTGTGATGGGACTATATCGCATCAGCTCCACATCGCCCCCACCCCGCCCTAGGCCTGGGGTCCGCTTTATTACGAGCTGTGCTCTCCGCGGCTCACCGTGCTTGGCGGCAAAGAGCCGAGAAGCTGGACCTGAAAACGCTGCCGACGCCGCCTGCCTCTCCGCACGCGGTGTGATGTGGTCGGCGGTGTTGGTCTCATTTGGTCTGAAATAACTGCAGCGCTGTGAAGAACGGCACACAACACAAATCGCAATGTGCTAAAGTGTGCCAACAGTAAATGACAGCGACAAGAAAAACTCAGACGTAAACAGAGACTGAAACACAGCACAGACATAGCAGTACTGCTCCTGTTGCAGAATAGTGTGCCTCATAAGGGTTACTTTCTTCACACACTAACGTTAGCGTACCCTAGCGCTAGCCTATTGTTATTGAGTCAGATCTAATTCCAGCCCTTTTCCAATGTCTTCATAACAGGCCGAGCAAGACTTCACTATTTCATCCGCAAGGTATGCAGACATTGCACGTTCAGACATTAACAATTCGTTCCACGTGGCAGCAATTACAGTTTAGGGGCAATTGATTCATAGTGAAGTGCTACTACTCCAGCAGCAGCAGGTCGATACAGTCAGTAAAGTCAGATGCTTCAGACGCTCCGCAAATTGCCACCTTTAATCTTCCAGATTCATTAAAAATCTCGACGAAGAGAAGGCCAGTGCCAGCAGTGTTTTTTGATCGGCTGGCTCTTTCCAAGGGTGCCGGCCGACGTCTCTGTGAACTCAATTAAACCGCCTTCCAGCTTTTCCTTAGAACAACAATGGAAGAGAAAAAGATCTCCTGGTGGAAAATGGCCCTTATCTTCTGCACGATGGATTTCCCCCCAGACTGGGCTCCCCTATTGACATCTATGCCAGAATAAACAAACCCCCCAACATGATACTACCATCAGGATGATTTCACTTCCCAGTGAAAGCCCTAATCTGTATATCTGTACATGGATCACAGAAAGAATATTTTGAATGCTCTCTGGGAACCCGCTAAACGTCTGCGTGTTACATATTTCAGCAGACATTGTTCCCCCTTTGAGCTTCCTGGGGACACCATCGCTTCACTATTACACGTCGTCTCCATACATAACCTATAACATTTCAGACTCGCTTCTTGTCCTTCGCAGGACATGATCACACGTTTGCCTAGCTACACCTCTTATGCCGCAATAAGCTCCAGGTTGATTCTCTTTGCCGCTGCACAATGCTACAGCTTTCAAATCAAGAATTGAAAATTTTATTTGTACAAGTACATTGGAACATACCTTTTTCACACATCTCATCTCTTTTTTTAAGATATACACAAATGCACAGACACGAGGGCGAAGCTTGGGGTCGGCCATTTATCGAGAGCCCTAAGAGAGCATCTTTCAGCGGGGGGGGGGGGGGTTCTTGCTTAACGGCCCAATGGAGAAGTGGCTATTCAACTGAGTGCGGGATTTGAACTGGCAACCTTCTGATCACAGGCACAGAGGCCTAGCTTATGGCGTCACACACCGCCCCATATTTAAGAGGCTTCTAATAAAGAAATAACAGCCCCAAAGTCCACCTGAACTTTGCTCAGAACTGCATATGACACATTTCATGTGCAAAGGCTTCTATACGTGAAGCTCTGACTGACGTCCTTCTGGGATGTCATCACTGTGGGACACTGGCTGACAGAGTCTCAGTCCTCGACTGGGCCATGGGTGTGTACATGAACGGCAAGCATTAGCACTGCTAAAACCCGTCTACTTGGGCTGGGAGAACAAAAGCAGCTCTGTCTGTGGCTGCATCAAGCCAGATACTGTCAGTCTGTACCGCAAAGGGGCCAACAAACTGAAACACTGATACTGCCATAAATCTTTTATGGAAGTAAAGCCCCCCCTCCCCAAGTCGTAAGCGGGGAAGGAGGGCTGAGGAGCAATGAAGACGGCAGCACTGAGGTATATTTAAAGCGACTCACATGGCTTTGGGATTTCGAAGCACGAGGCGGGAGCGCCTGGGTTAATGTGTCTGGAATTGCTGAGGTAGTCGGTATATCCAGATAAGGCCTGTTACACGACGCAGCATCGGGCACCGCCACCCCTTATTTATTTGACACGCAGCGTTGAAACGAAGCCATTAAATGATACGATCGGGGGTGGCAGGAGAGTGTCTGTGGCGGGAACGAGTCCAAGGCCACCATTAGGGGGAGACATGAAAGGGAATAATCAGCCTGTGATCACTGTGTCTTTGGTCACTGTACACCAGCACAGCCGCCTTTAACTGGTATGAGTGCCTTTAAACCGGCACAGTTGTCTTTAACCAGAACGGGCCTCTTTAAACCAGAATGGCTGCCTTTAAACCGGCACGGCCTCCTTTAACCAAGATGGGCCTTCAAACCGGTGCAGCTGTCTGTAGTCCGATGTGGGAGTCTATAAACCGGTGCAGCTGTCTGTAGTCCGATGTGGGAGTCTATAAACCGGTACAGCTGTCTCTAGTCCGATGTGGGTGTCTATAAACCGGCGCAGCTGTCTGTAGTCCGATGTGGGTGTCTATAAACCGGCGCAGCTGTCTGTAGTCCGATGTGGGTGTCTATAAACCGGTGCAGCTGTCTGTAGTCCGATGTGGGTGTCTATAAACCGGCGCAGCTGTCTGTAGTCTGATGTGGGTGTCTATAAACCGGTTTGGCTGTCTGTAGTCTGGTATGGATGTCTTTAAACTGGTGCAGCCGTCTGTGGTCTGGTGTGGGTGTCTTTAAAGCGACGCATTCATTTGTAACCCAGTGTGGGTGTCTTTCATCTGCCATCTTTAAATCGGTTTCATAAACTGAAATTTGCCGCACTAAGCACCAACTTGATATATATTTACAGCACTGGAAAGTTAGCATATATAGTAAATAGAGCTGCAAAATTCTGGGACTTTTCTATTAATTCCCATATATTCCCAGTAATTCCCATGGAAAGTTTCCAACTGGGAATATTTCTCCCTAGCTAAACTCCACATGAAATGGAAAGTTTCTGGAAAATTACTGCCCCTAACAGTACAACCCTAATAGTAAATAGTCAGAACTTCAGCAGACATGTTGCTAAATAGCATTTAGCACTAGCTAACTGGAAAACCAGAAGGGAAAGCCCGTTACAACTGGAGCCAGTCTTGGCTGTTTGGTTAGCTACAAACAGTGCAGGAATTAAACATGACCCTCGTCTAGCTATTTTTTCCAAAGAGCTAAGCCAGCTCCATAAAGCCATCTAACCAGTTCCATAAAATCTAACTAACCAGCTCCACAAAGCCCAATTAACCAGCTACATAAAGACCATCTAACCAGCTCCACAAAGCCCAGTTAACCAGCTCCATAAGGACCATCTAACTAGCACCATCACTGTATCTGCAAAAGAGTGCAGCACAAATCACAGCTGATTAATCAGACTGAAGCACTAACACACTGAACACAGAACAGTCTGGAATCACCAACCATAACGGGCAGACCACCAGAATCTAAAGTGGTCACTATTTGAGATACTCTGATTCTTTTCTAAAAGGTTTTACTTTATTTCACAAGTAAAATATACTAAATATACTAAAATACTAATCTTATATGCCCTTTATTTAATATTACTGCAATGAATAAAATGGTAGAAGCTGAAATGTATTTGTTGCAATTCTACTGCTTGCATACAGATCAGAATCATATCCTTGAAATCAAACTGAAAGTGACTGCAGTGCATGCACTCCCCTGTCGCATATCTAAAACAGCAACGTGTCTTTGGGGTGCACATACAACCCTCTGTCACACAGCCGCATCAACATCTGAATTTATAATCAGTGCCCTGTCACAGAGAAGATCAGGCAGCTTCATCGCCGTGACACCGAATCATGTTCTCATATCGCCCAGCAGATTGTAAACAACCAATAAAATGATCTTTAAGAAAGAGGCTCCGTCGCATTCCTGAGCGAGGGCAAAAGAGGGAGGCAAAGATATTTGCAGGAACGGGAAGAGCTTCCCACAGCAGATGATGATGGACGAGGAAAATGTCAACAAAGGCTTACAGTCTGACAGACAGGAGGTCGGAGGATGGAAATAAGAAAATACATCCTGCCAGCCAAGCATTTTGTGTTTGTCTACGTCTGTGTTTTGCGAGATTGCAGAGTCAAGCCTTGGAGAGCAGGACTGATACTTGGCCAGGACTGACGGACGAGGAGACACCCCGTTGCGGCAGGGACAAGGCTGGGGACTGAGACGTCCTGGGTGACATGAGTCAGACTGTGGGCCGTCTGGGGGAGGCACAGGGGGACGGTTTTCCTCTTGCAGCCGTAGAGTCACCTGTACCTGCAGCCCTGAGTGGACTCCTCCGATTCCCATGTTTGTGGAAGCACTCCTTACATTTATTCTTGTTTAAAAGCACCTCGTTGTTCATACACACGCATGCTTGGATACACAGACACGCTCACACATGCACGCGTGTGGACAAACAGGAGCAACTGCCCCCCCCCCCCACTCAATTAAATGCTTAATTTAAAGCCAGGCTTTGATGCTTCCTCTAGTAGCACCTTGTGGCGCTCCTCTGCTGGGCTTCTGGGAATGTGATAATTGCATCCCTGTAGCACCACAGTGTGGTTGTGAAGATGTACCAGCCCTGGAATTGGGAATTATGAGGCCAGGGGATTTTCCTCGCTGAGCCGGAGCCGCGTGAAGGTGAGGGTGAGGGTGAAGGAGCAGCTTGAGACGCTGCCGCCCGCCCGCCGAGTTAGCATAAACACGCTGGCTAATTAGCCGCCGTGTGCGGAGAGATCGCGGGGCATTTTCCATACGCGTCACTTCCTCTCCTTTAAGGGTCTTTCTGAAACCGCGCAGGCACGCTCCGCTGCCGCCCGGAGCCGCCACTTTGTCCTCCGAGAGGCAGAGCTGCAACAGGAAGCCATGCCATACACTTTGAGGAATTATTAATAGGGTGAAAGCAAAGCTCCTTCAGCAAACGGCCTCCATGCGCGGGGGTCTGTTTACAGCATATGTGTGTTTATACAACAACACACATTGAAAAGGCGCTGCGATTAAATTACCACACTCTCTCATAAGTTGGGGGGGGGGGGTGGCTCACGGTGACTCCCTCTTCCTCCCTGTCCCTCTTCACAGTGTGTACAATCTGTCGGGTGTCCTGTTTTGCCTCCCCCCCTCCCAGTAACCCTGCTATTCCCCTAACCCTCCGGGGTGCCTGATTCCCAACGCGTCCGCCTCCCACTCGTCTTCTCCCATGATTCCCAGCTGCCTGCACCCCCACCTCCGTCTGTGCCATGTTGTGCTAACCCAGCCCCCTTCCCACCTAATCCTGAAAACGGACGTTGTTGCCAAAACACGTGATCCCCGTCGACAGGTCTGCGCGTTATGCGGCTCTGCTTGGCATGCCGACCAGGGGGCGCGGGCACGCACATATGTCGCACGCCCAGCCCGCTGGGGGGTGGCGAGGAGCACGGCATTTTAAAGGCTACTAACATGTAATCCTAGTTACAAAATTGCAGTCAAAGCATGTAACTGTTTTTCATGTTTTTTTTTTTTTTTTTTTTTAAATTGCCCCCTCCCCAAGTCACAGTATGTAAATCAGTGGTTCTGGGATCCCCCTACTTTTCAGAAAAGCTGGACCCCCACATGGTGTAGAATCGACAGGGACGTCCAAAGCAGGATGTCAGGCAGGTGGCTGAGGGCAGACGGGACTGTGCTCTGAAGAAAGAGTGGGTGCGAGCCCAGAGCGCGCTGCTCCCCCTGAGACCAGGACCCTGACACCCCGCAGAGAGCTGTCTAGGTGAGCTGGATACACCCAACACCCAGGGGCAGTGGGCCAGGGTGGGCTTTGGACGTGTGTGCACACACACACACACACACACACACACACACACACACAAAGCAGAGGTTTCTGTTAACCCACTTACCACCTGGGGGTGCTCTGGTCCCCCCATGGAGTCCATTCGATACGCTCACAGCGCTCGGCCAAACCGCTATCCCCCAGGGTAAACAACCCACTAACAGGCAAGATGGCTACGCGTTCACAGGACACAGCCCTGCCCCCCCGGCCTACAGAGAGCACACACACAGCCGTGCACAGCAGCACAGAGCAAACATCCTCTTGGTTTGCGCCTTCCGAGTGGCGCCTCGCCCGCTCCGCCTCTGTGATACACGCTGTGGTTTAGCCAGATCGCTGTCACATGGGATGTGTCTCATCTCTCTGAGTGCCTTTTTGATTTAAAACAAAAAAACAACAGAGCAAAGAACCCCTTGTTTAACACACCTCAGTGTAAACGCACACCGACCTTTCTGGGCCGCTCCTATGTGCTCTCCGTGGATGTTTACCTGAGCAGGTATTGGTACTGACCTCCTGACCAGCAGCCGCGGGGAAAGAACTCGGCTAAAAAGCTACTGAAGGCATATGTTAGATGCCCCGACAGGGGGCGGGATTTATGGCCCAGGGTGGGGTGCTGCACAAACCCTCCATCTTAATTGAGACCATTGTAGTTTGCCCAGTTCCCCAGAAGTCTCCCCAAGTCGTAAATGAAAGTCATTAATACATCCCTCCCAGCGGGGGGCAGCACACCGTTTCAGCCTCCGGCGGCTATTGGCAAAAACAGCATTCCTTAATGACGGACAGCTCCGCGACGGCGGTGTCGCGCTCCTCACATGCACACGCCTGCCGACTTGGGAAGTTCTTAATTATTTACCCCCCTCCCCTGGTTCTGCCGCTTGTGAGATGACGGGTGAGCCTCTGTCCTCTGACACATACTGAAAACAGGCCATCATTTAACAACAGGGCAGCCGTTTTTGCTTTTTTTAATTTATCTGATGTAGGCTGATAAGGTACCGATAAGCTGCCGCAGGCTGTGAGCTTAGCTGGCCACCAAGACTCGACAGAGCAGCAGGGACACATACAGCGATGGTGAGGCCCCTGGGCAGGACGCATAAATATGCCTCCAACACGGTGCGGGCAAGAATCGGCCCACGGCAGCAATGAAAGCCATTACAGTTCATTGTGGCACAAAAAAAACAGTTAAAACAACAAACAGAACAGTGGCCTTCACTAGCAAAGGTCAGCAGGACCTTAAAAGGCCGCGTCTCTCCCTCCGTTTGAAATACCTACGCAGTGTTTCAGAACCACGAGTGTTTCCTCATGCCAGACTCATTCGAGATAAACCACATCAAGACACGATTCACCGTTTCTCTTCGCTAACAAATAAAACTTTAAAAAATAATTTTGGAAAATACTTTAAAGTAGGATGTATGAAGTATACTATTACAAACAGCTGTGGCCATTGTCAATAGATGGTGTTTCAAATTGTAATTCTAAAAAATGGGGAAAGGAAATGTTAATGTCATCTAAATTCTTACAAAGCAGACGTAGTGCAGAACAGACTGCATAATCAGATCATTTGTTCTGAAACTTTAAATCAGCCTTTTTTCCAACATTCAAAGAGTTTAATAAGGCAGCTACAGGGACAAACTGACAAAAACTGCAGTTATCACACTCTAACCTCAAAAAAAAATCTGTCATATTATCGTAAGCTTTGTGTGTTTATGTTTATAAACTGAAGCCATTAAAGCATACTGACCACTTGCACATATGCTTTGAAACATTTAACTGTTTCTAAGTAACACAGCTTCTAATTTAAAAATGAATAAATGGCATTGACTTTTTCTTTGTTGGCCATATTTGTGTTGTGTTGTAACTATTAATATTTTATGTTTATCTTTTAAATCTATAGACCTACACATTTTCAACTAAGAAAAAAATCCTTAATGATTACAATAATTAGTAAAATCGCTCCCATGCCACCCGTCAGCAGAATCAAAGAGCTACTGACAGATCCTCCCCACCTCTTCATCAGACGTCTGTGTTACAAAGTGACGGCATTCTCTGCTCCTTTATAGCACAGTCACCCACGGTCACGGTGGTTTAGGGTTTTTATGAGAGAAGGCCCAGAGCACAGCCCAGCCCACAGTGAGCAGTGCAACCTGAAGGTCCCAATCCAGGGAGGTGTGCTCTGGCTCTGAAGCTGGAATATTTAATCACCACGATACTCTAATACTGTTAGTCCGGACAGGCCTTTCCTGCCACATCCCTCGCCTCGATCCATCTTCTCTCCAGAATGCCAGTTACCTTGTCCCTACATTCCATTCCACAGTGTTTTAATCTCTTTGTTCCTAACGCCCCTTCCCGTCTCATGAATCTCCAGTGGGGCACGTGACTGTGGACACCCTGGTAAATCCCGAGCCCCACTCCTGCACTCGCAAGTCTCCGGGACATTCCTCTCCCCAATCCATCCATCTATCCATCCATCGCCACTCTTCCACCTGTATCTCCCGCTCCGCTAAAATCACAGAGACGTCCCTTTACCCTTCGCACAGCAGAGGGTGACCGTACCGCGTAACAACAGCCTCTAATTAATGAGCGACGCGGGGTCACACCGATGAGTACACCACCCTCTGACCCCTGACGTCTTCAGCCTTTGCACAGAGGCAGGACTGACATGTACCTCCACTGCTTCCCTCTCAGGGGCCCCCCACCCTCACCAGTCAACGCGAATGACGGGGGGGAGGCCCCAGCCGCCACACGCCTGCTTGCCCTGAGATATAATTACTGCAGTACCACCCAACATCTCTGTTGTTGCAATAAAAGGAAATGAACTTCCAAGGTCTTGTGAAAAATAGACCAGTCTTAAAAAAACAAATTTGTCTTTTCAATCACCATTTTTCTTAATCAGCTATTTTTGCAAACCGCTATTTTTGCTCCCACATGCACACAGGGACTCCGGACTCCAGCGCTGGCATGCAGTACGCGGGACAGGCTTCTTGGCCCCATCTGCAGCCTTCAGCGAAGAAGCTTCTGGATCTCCAGTGCATCTCTGCTTCGGTTACTTCATTTTCGAGCGTTTGAGCCAGACAAAACGCACAATCGATAACGCTCTCCCTGCCCCATCCCTCTTTGATGAGACTTCAAAAGCGTATTGGACAGCTCTCCGGAGGAATCCGCAGAAAAGAGACATGTTACAAAATACTTCAAACGGATGGACAACAACAAAAAGGCCTTATTAACAGCCTATTCTTGACTTTCAGCGACCGGTCTTCAGTGTGTGCCGGTCCAGGAGACCAAGCTTCCAGAAGGAGCCATTCATCAGGACCTGCACCTGGCCAACAGGCCAGTGGCCTGCCGGAGCCGCCTCAGCCCTGTGCCGCGAGCAGCCACCCTTATTTAACAAATAAATGTAACATCCATGCAGGTGATGACCTGGAATTTTGGGGTACCGATAATCTGCACGACAGGTTAAAGCAATAGCGCACCCACCCTAGGAAAGATAGCCGATAGTACTATGCAGGGAACAGAAACAGCGACGCGGCCGCCATTGGGACACGTGTCCGGCCGTTCAGTCACTGGCTCCTTTCACTTTGCGTCCTCACAGAACATTCATACACGGGTCCCACTGGTGGTTGCCGGTTAGGTACAGGACGTGCCTCTATAATGGTAGATGTTAAGGCTGCATTGTGGTACATCAGCACAACAGGATGGCGAGATGGGCACGCAGAAGCTGGTGTGTGCAGAAAAACTGCCCTTAGAGGTAGACAAATAAAATATGTATAACATGGAATTCTAAAGCGAATATAGATATCTCACACCCAGTTTAAGTACACATCCGTACAGGTAATAGTTACAACTATTTGCTTTAAGCACGTGTTACGTGTAAATTTATATACGATAAAAAGAAAATAAAACACGGTGGACATGGAGGGAGAGAAGCCGCTTTTAGATTACCTAAGAATATTGTGTTCACCAGAGCAAAATGAAAAACAAAACTAATTCATTAACCAGACGTGGTTTATTATAGCTTATGAATTGAAAAACAACAAAAGGTGAGATTATCAAATAAGAAGAGGGAGCATTTGAGTTTTGATAGTCATCCGCGAAAATGGGAAGGCAGTATGTCTTGTTACTGGCGGTTTATATGAGAAAGCTACGGAGAAGCGCTCTCACCTCTGGGATGCAACACGTAACGCCGGAGCCCCATCACGCGCCCGGACCACGGCGAGCCGCGCACCGCGCACCGCGCAGCCGGCTTGGGGGGAAGCTACGAGCGAGCGGAGCCGGCACGTACGGAAACGCCGGCGCCGCTTTGCATTTCGCCATATGCATTTCACGCTCACTCCTGCGTTTCACAGGCAGCCGAAAACTTGGCAAATGAATTTTTTCACTTGTGCTCACCCCCTTCACCGTGCTGCCAGAATGGGATTCAGCATAACGCCGTTGCCATGTAAATATATTCATTCTGCCGCAAATACAATAAATATAAATCTAATGCCTAATGACGCATGTTAAAACGTTCGAGTCAAACATACAAATAACGCGCTACGGTTAAAATATTAGAATCTACTCCAGTTGGTAGAGTACCTATTTCCTGGCATTAATTTTAATTCGTAAACACATGCTGCTTTCTGCATTTACGCCTAATCCATTTCTCCTTTCCCAAGTACCAAGCCTCTAAATCCGGCATCGGGCACCAAACAGGCGCGGTTGGAAGAGTCCTGGGCTCCGACGACAACGGTGCGTCTGACCGACCGGCACCGTCGCGGCAGGTGCGTTAATTATGAGCTACAGCCCAAAATAAAACTTAGAATTATTCATTCGGCTTCTTGCATATTAGTGCTAAAAACGAATTTCACGTGTTTTCCCTTCTTTTTAAATGATTGAACAAATGTAAGGAATGCTCAGCTTAATTTTTTCTGAGTACACTAGCCAATTTGCATGCTATAATGACTGGGATGTTTCAATTAAAGGTAATTAGGTGCTTTGCAGGCTATCAGTTGGCTGGCAGACTTTGAAGAGAGCTCTTTGTGATGAGAGAGAGGGGGATAGACGGAGCGATGGAGACGAAACAGGCCAGTATGAGGACGACCGTCCCGATTCCCCTGTAATAACACGGCCTTCTGTGTATGCGAGGCCCAGCCTTTCACACACAGCAGACCTTAATGTCAGCAGAAATGGCAACACCAGCACAGTCCACCAGACCAACAGTCTCTGCTCTTTACTAAATGATCTTAAAATTGTTTTCAACAGCACCCTTAAAATAAACAGTCACTCCAACAGTAACAAAAAAAAAAAAAAAAACATTTGTTTGGCATTTTCTGTGGCCTCAGTTTTAGCTCCGTGGGTTAATGTCCAAAAGCAGAGTCAGCTGTGCAGCCAAAAACACACAGCAATGGTCAACTGTTGTACAGGGTTTAACATTTTAAATGTTGCAGCTCGTTAACAGCGACTGTCTTTCAACATCGACGATCCAGGACAGTCACAGCTCAGCCTGTTATCTGAACAAATATTTTTTCTCCAACCAGCACAATTTTCATCATAAAAAATAAATCCTAAATCCACCCGCCATTTTCCAGCTATTCTCCAGATTTCATACCATTTTTCACAGGCACCAGCTCTGTTCTACAGATTTTATAGTATTATTAATAAACACGATTGAAAAAAATTGAATATATAAAAACGGTATTATTACGTAAATGCAAAATGATCAGCTTAGATTCTCATTTCCAAATAATTCTGTATAAATTCGGGGATTTTTTTTTTTTTTTGTGCCATAATATCCGCTTTTACAAAAGCTTAAAATTCTATATGGTGCTGATTGCAAAGCCAAAATATAAAGTTTCCATACAGCTCACTGAATGCACTGAACATTATAAGTAAGCATTGTTATTACGCCTTAAAAAATAAAAAATAGACGGTGCTTACTAAACATAGAGAACTACCATGCATGAAATAATATGCAAATGTATCAAATATTAAAAGCGGTACGAGACAGAGCCCAGCGATAGAGTGTATCGCTCTCCCCAATCCCAGCACTTTTAACTTAATAGATAATGACAGCTGCTAGCTTTATTCCCCAGGACATGGAGTGGTGATTCGGCGGGGTATGGAGAGCGGGGGGTGGGGTGGGGTGGAGGGATTAAGCATGCTCAGTCCGGGTGCAGGATCTGTATCGCCGGGACAGGGAAAAACAAGCGTCGCTCCAGCGGACACCCATGTGCCGACTCTCGGAAAATAGGTCAGTGGAACACAACACACAAATATTAGCTGGAAAATTCTGAGGGATCTGGCACTCGCAGTGCCATGGCGACCGTTAGTAAACCTTAGCGAGGCCGGGGAGTGAGTCGCAGCACCGTGGTGCCCGTCTGAGCACAGAGACAGACACGTCTCCGCGACTGGAAAAACAGGATTAAGTGGAGAGATGAACATAAAAGAATTTTGCATGCCCACCCCCACCACCCCCACCCTCTCTAATCTACACATCAGGAACTTTCAGACGTCCGAGACATATACGCACACACTCACACACCCT
>JAODJW010000007.1:20985850-20998623 GCA_026777045.1 Hyperopisus bebe | reverse complement strand
TGTGAGTGCCTGCATCTTTGGGCTATTCAACACAGCGCATGCAGCGTAGGCCCTCTCCTGCCCCCCCCCCCAGGCCCCGCCCGGCAGCACCTCCCGTCACGCTAGCTGGTACCCCGTTAGTATGGTGCTCCACGCCACCCCCTGACTTATGAGAATGCCATCACTGGGCCATGGCGATCCATCACACTGCCACCGCTCCTCCCGCACCTCCTCGCATTTGTAATGTGCCGCTGAAGAGCTGGGGCCTGTCACAACTTTGTTGCCGGAACCTTTGTGCAAGGTAGGGCATGGGAAGTGCCAGCTCCTGGCCCACTTTCCAACTCTTACGGCACCAGTGAGCTTTTTTGAAGTCCAGGACCAGGACTGATGGGAAGGAGGGGCTCTGAGAGACCCACACACCAGGGGGATGGACTGACGACAAGGAGGTGCTCTGAGAGACCACCGCATAAGGGGATGGACTGATGACGAGGAGGTGCTTCAAGAGACGCCCACAGCGGGGGGATGGACGGACGGTGAGGAGGTGCTCTGAGGGGCCGCACGAAGGGATGGACTGATGATGACAGGCCCCCACACTGGTAGTTGCCTGCAGACAGTGGCCGCATCAGGGGTGCTCTCATTTGGAGCATGGTGTGAGTACACAGGCGTGTTTGGGAGAGTCAGCGTGGTTCCCTATATCCTGACATACAGCACCCAAAAGTACATGAGCAATAGATCAGCACTGCTCACCCAGTACCATAACATATCAGATTTCATAGAGAACCACTGCTTAATTAATCTAGCACTAACTACTGTCAGTTGTTCATTGATAATAACGGGACTCAAATTGGTTTTAAAAAACACTATAAGGTCATATCCACAGGTATATGTCAATCCATCAGCAGGAGCCAGAGAGGTTTAGCATGGCAGCCCGAACAGGGAATCTGATGCTGCAAAGGGACCATATAGCGTCATGGGTATTTCATCCCACAACACGGGGGGTGGGGGGTATGGGGAGCCACTAGGAAAAGCGAAGCACTTGGATGACCACAACTAGCTGGGTGAAGTGTAACCTGGGCTGCTCTGCCTGTCCCATGTGGTGACGGTAATGAACAGTGACGACAGATCCGACATGATCGCAGCATTTAAAGGGGTGGCTTTCGTGTCAGTCACCCTTAAAGGGGATTTATGACGAGGCCGGGTCCGTAAGCGCTGACATCACCCTGGTGTTTTATGGATTTGTTTGGGTTTCCAGTGTAGCCGCTCATTTAAACAAAGACTCTGAAAGCCCCTTCATTCCCTCATTTATTCAGCCTCTTTTTTTCCACATACCAACCGTTCGATTTGAAATCTTGAAGTATTTAGGCTACAGATTTAACGAATAATGGCGGGTGAGAAATGGACTTGGAATAACCCCAGACAAACCCTGCCTCGTTAGTGCTGCTGCTGCTTCATCATCCCAGGCGGCAATTTAGTGGCGTGTTAATTATCATGAAGGTGTTTCTCACACAAGCGACACGCATTATAGATGGTCCAGGTCTTTATTTCACATGCATGACACACGATCTTGATGCTTGCGAGCTTTGTCCTGTGTCAGCAGCAGTGGCCTCAATGTCTGTGCCCGTGAACAGGAAGTGCTAGGAATCACCTGACCACACGCGCAAGTGATGGGGGGGCACGGGTGCTTGGGAAGAGCACAACCCTCAAAACCACCGGCGCCCACGGGCTCAAAGGCATCGTGGATCAGAGTGCTGAGGCAAGGGGGCGGGGCCTCTCCTACTCCAGCATCAGTGATTAAGGTCTCCACGGTGCCGTGCCCTTACAGCAGAGACTCCTGCCCTCTGTGTCCTAACAGCATCTCCGCAGCCTCACCTCCTGCTTGGGGTAATTGATTTATGGGGCAGTTAATCAGCCTGCCCACGCCCCAGCCGCCGTCTGTCTCCCCAGAGTCACCGCGCCTAACAAAGCACGCTGTCTGTTTCATGGGGCCGCTCTCCTCTCTATAATAGTTGCCTGTCACCCAGCCGTCTGTCACCGGAGTTCCCGTCTCCACCGATTATTCTGGAATCAACTTTCTTGTGGAAGAGATGGAATCACCTGCAGAAGGTGTAAGGCGCTGTTTCCAGCAGTCTCTCTATCCGCGCTTCTCTGCGATGGTAAACATCACCATGTTTTGGCGCCTCCCATTCAGGCCACACTTACGCTGCTTGCCCTAACCCTCTGAGACCCAGGCCCCTTGGCCCGGCTCACCAGTCCCAGGAATTATTTGTCCCGGAAGCCGTCTGCTAAACACAAATCGGCGCCCCCTGATTCCACCTGGTGACACATGGCAGCACACCTGCCCTACTTCAAATTAAAGTCATCAAGAAAAATTGGTTCTGCAGTTTATGAAATGCTGTTATAGCCAAATTGCATTATGTTACTTGAAATTGATTAAAATGGTGCAGATCCTTTGCCGTTATTAAATTCTTAGACTGTGCATGCTGTAGAGCAATGAGGTGTGTTTGTGGTCTTCTGCTCCACTCCCTTGGCCCAGAGATGGCATGAAATCGGGCTTCTGGGGGGGAGGCGTGAGTCATTTCCGGGGCTCTGCTCTGACCTCCATTTTTCGACAAGCTAATTGAATCAAGCATATTAGCAGACACAGGCGTCCTGTCCTGGCTTTGAGGAAGGCATGGTGGGTAAGGAGAGAGGAGTTGCCCCAACAAGGCCATCATACTAGATGGAGAGAACCCCCGCTATCGCTGCCTCCCCCTCACCGCAACTAGCTTTCAGCGAGCTCTCCGGCACATCGTGTCTTTGCGTGACGGCAGCACGGTGACCCGTCTCTGCCCGGTGAAAGACAAAGAGATGGGGCTGGTCCAAGAGCCGTGGTGATTCACAGGGGAGGCCCCCCTCGCTGCGACCCCGAAACTTCGGCGATTGTCAAGACGAGCATCCTGAAGTAACAAACGCCAGGTTCACTTTTTACTCTGGAGAATCCAGGAAAGGCAGCGAGAGCTTCACCAAATGACAGGAAAAACAGCGTCCCAGAAAAATCAGCGGCTGACAAATTGTCAGAGGGAAATAAAAGTTTGTGAAACTGCATGGTCTGTTTTATGTAAAATATGGTAAACAGATGTCCCTTCACAGTTATGTTCTGTCGTTACCTTCTGTCTTTCACTTTTGATATTACTTTGACCTATTTTACCAAACATAACAATTTCAAGGGATATAACCGACATGCAGGGAATGCATCTCCTACACCACACAGAAGCTGACAAATAGACCAGGGCGACACATTACCTTGTGTTAAAAATGAATTTGCTCTCTGTTAATGTTGTGGGAAAAACAGCTGGTTTTATTAACGCTTCAGTTCTGCCTATTGAATATGGCAGTATACGGAAGCGCCAGATTATGAAAAACTGCAATGTACTCAGTAAAAATACTAATTTCTATTATATACAGCAAAGAACTTAATCAAGAATTTAATCATGTAGCGTTCTCAAGCTGTGGTACTTTGTGTAAAGGTGCTGCTAATGACTGTGAAACCCGCTATTTTTTTAGACATTCAGAGTAAATTTTCAAGTAGAATAAATGGTATCTTGTCAAGATGGTAGACAGTAGTGCTGTAATCTTGAGAAATTTTACTGATGGCTGTCAAATGTTCAGCCAGAGCTGACGATGTACCCAATGGATATTACAACGGAACAATACAGCTCCCAAGACGAGCATCAAGAAAACAGGAGCGAGACCCTTCAAATGCAGCAGCACGTCTGTGGAGGAAATGGCTCTGCACAGGTGCCTTTTTCTCATGTTATACCAAACGCAGCCGGAGACAATGGCTTCCATTTACCTCTATGTGTGGTGTTCAGCAACATAGTGTATAAATAATTTCCACTATAATGAAAGCTGAAAGCTGAAATGAATAACAATAAGGTGGCAGGTTACAGTGCAAATTACCCTAACAACTTGTCCAAAAATAATAATCAGTAGCAGAACATTTGGAAAATAATACTGAACTGCCGTTATTATTATTATTATTACTATTATTATTAGTTAATGTTAGTCAATACGTGTTATTAATTAATGTTTCCAAACATTGTTCCTGAGTAAAGAAGTGCATCTTTTTTGAAAGATAATGCATGTTTGGTCTGAATCCCTGGCACTGTCACAGAATTCGTGAGGTGAGGAATGCCATGTTTAAACTGTAACAGCAGCAAACATTTTATCTCTGTTTAACTGAAGAATGTCTCAGGTTGTGGACATAAAATGATATCTATGTGGGACTAGTAAGGTGACAGAAAGGACATTATGCTCAAGCAAGAGCCTTCATTAGCTCGCACACACCGTACGTGTTTGCAATGAAGAGTTACCGTTACAACCTTTTGGTAAAATGCCAAAAAATACATCAAATAAATGATCAAAAAAGCTTTTTTCTTTCTTAGTAAAAATTTCTGATACTGATATATTTCTTGGAAAAAACATATAATATGTAACTGCGAACGTTCTTTATGTCTCATTACAAAAGGAGGCGTGTGAACAGATCACCTAGAGACAATGATCAGGTGCATCTTACACCTCTCAGTGAGGAAGCTGAAGTGAGGCCGTTTTTATCGTGGTTTCACACTTAGCCATGTGCTCTTTGCAGAAATCTTCAGGAACAAAAGTGCTGTTTCAGCTCACTGATGAGAGATTAGAGTCACTGCGTGGTGTTCAATCACGTAAACACATCTGCCAGGACGGAGAGAGGACGCATAAACATCTCTCTCTGCGTGAGGTCCGGGCCTTGGCTTTGCTACAGAGAAGGCCGTATCCTGCCTTCGTAGCTAAATAATCTCCTCCAAGTTTATCAGTTAGCATTGCGAGACGTGTTTCTTATTAGCGAAAAGCATTTGTTTTTCACTTTTCTCCCTGATAAAAACTATTTTGTTCTCAAAGTTCCAGAGCATCAAGACAGGATCTTAGCAAATAAAGGGATGCAGGAATACTATAGTTTATCTGTTTTTGTCACTGTGTAATATTCACCTCAATATATAAGCTAAATTTCAAAAATCTCAGTGAAAGCTGAATCTTTCAGATACCTATAACAAGAAGATATTGAAGTATTTTCACTGCTTAAACATTTACATTACTCTGATTTGCACTGTTACTCTACAGTGCAATATAGCCTGTTTAGATGTTAAGGGTTTGTATTATAGTAAAACCAAATAATCATAAAACAACTAAAATAATATTTAAAAAAAAGAATCAAATCACTGACAAGTGTAAATTCCCAAAACGACCTCATGCCATTCAATGAGATTTTGAAGGATGCTGCCGCAGATTAACGGTCAGCGTGTTTCATTGTGAACAAACAGCGGTATCCACGGTGATGTGGAATGCCGCATTGCTATTAGCTTCCACTGAACAGCACAGCTACACAGCGGCATCTTGATGATTTATATACGCCGGGGGGGAGGACGGGGAGGCATGGCTCGCTGGGGTGCCTGGGGGTTTCCCTGCCCCTTCGCGGGGCCAGTGGGACCCCGCCACAGCCCCCCCACGCAAAGGCTCTGCAATCCCAGAAGGGGTTGGCGTAGGAGTGCAGTTCGGACCGTGCACGGTTAGCGAGGGGCAGCACAGACCCTGCGCGGCCTGCAGCCACTGTGTTCTGGGAGCACGCCAGGAATCTGTGCCGGCCTCACGCCTCATGAATTACGAGAATTATTACCCTGTGGCTGGTTACTAAGTTCTCTTTTTATTTTGGAATGTATTTTGGCAGATGCGGTCCTCCAGAGATAATTACACCACTTAAATCGTGGTTTGACCTGTCTCGCCCCCCCCCCCGACATGTACGGCGTTCTGTCGCTTTTTTTTTCACGGTTGTTTTGCCAGAAATGAGGCCGAACGTAGACAGATGAGGCCAGACCGGGGCTAATTTACGCACAGTTTTTCCTTGCCATCGGTAACTGGAGCCAAGATGTGGTGAAAAGTGAAATTAGCAACTGCAGCCCCAGTTAACAATAATTAAGAAAATGGATTTTTAATTCACAGGTCATGTTGCCAAGCACATATGACTATACTGTTCTCCACTGGATAGGAGAATGAGACCCCGTCTGTATGACTGAACAAAGGAAAAATTGAACAGGGCATGAGATCACGGGCTGAAAAGGTTAGCTACATTCCTTGTGGTTATGATTTTAAAAATGCATCACTCTTCACAGCTCTAAACGGGCACTCCTACAGCCTGCTCTTTGATTTCGCTAGTGTCACCCTTTGTGTAGGTGTACCGAAGGTCGATTACGGCCACAGAAGGGACCCCCCCCAAAGTGCGTGTGTGTGTGTGTGTGTGTGTGGGGGGGGGGGGCATACTCTCGCTTTATCAAAATAAAGCAGCCCCATACTAATCAATTCATCTACAAATCTGTCTGCTGGGGGCCACAAGGGCAGCTGCAGCGGCACTGAGATTTTTTATTGGCTTCTTGAAATTCCTACATGGAAATTCAGGACGGATCGGGATGGAAATCTGTCCCTGGAAGAAAATTGCCTGTGACCTCGCGGCGGATCATCGTGTCATGATGGAGAGAACGACGATTAGACACTCCACCATGACACCAGGAAGAATACCTCACAGACAGTCTGTCAATAAAACAAGATGCGGTCACATCCCAAAACATGATGTCAAGTAATACCCACTGCCACAGTTCGTACACTCTGCTGTAATAAAACTGTGCCATCACTTTGGGGGGGGGGGGGAGGGGAGGTCCACTTACATACCCTACCTAGTAACCTCACTACCAGCAGTCCATATGAGCACTTCAACTCCATTCATGTGCATATAGATCATGTTGCAAATACACAGAAGCACATCTACGTGAGACGTCACATGTGTGCATGTACACTTACACGGCTTGTCACAGTGAATCTATGTGCTGTACCACGTCCTCTCTGAATCGGACATTAGGGTGAATTTCTCCTGAAGCGCCATCTGAGCATCTTAAAAATGTTGCGAGGTCCTCCACCTTCCACCTCATGGACATTCAGCCTCACGTACGTGTGTCGGACAAACTGGAGCAGCTCAGTCAGTCTGGTCCTGGGACAGTGCACTTCTGAACAACAAGTACTGAAACACTGACTTATCTGCTGTTAAAAAAACACACGCTGTTGCCGTATCAAATGTTCTGCAGGAGACGGCAATGTGACCCACTGCGTTACAATAAAAAGCGTCGGCAACAGCATCTAGGCACACAAACAAAACACATCCTGTCGCGAGAGTCTACAGGCAGAGGAGAGTCTACAGGCAGAGGAGAGTCTACAGGCAGAGGAGAGTCTACAGGCAGAGGAGAGTCTCCAGCGGACTTTGTAAAGACAGTTCTGTGCTTTGTTCAACGTCGTCACATGTGCTCCATTCACGATTAATTTACACAAGGTACTTTCAACAGAAACAGAAGAAGAGGATGTCACTCTGCCTCTTTTGATGAACCTCACATCCCCGAATAAGGCAGCCATGAAAAAATGTTAATGTTATACATTTAAGGTGGTTAACAAAATAGCAAGTCAGATCGATGGCTGTCATGCACTCCTGTAGGTCAAGAGAATATTTCTAAAATAAAAAACCATGTTGACATAATTTAATATTTTACACATTCAATTACAATTATAATAAAAATATAATGGAATAATATCTGTCTGACACATAGATGGTGTCTGTCAAATAATTTTCTATTAAGAGCTATTTGAAATATCACAAAATGTGAAAGACCCAGCAGCCCCACGGTACACAGGGCTAACGCTAACGGCGACGATAAGGCCAGCAGGGACATTTCAACAGCATATCCTTGCTGCTAAAAGCTAACTGCTACTGGTACACACTTTTATTCATCTTTGCAACAAAAGGACAAAAAAACGATTTTTCCAAAGCGTGACAGAAAGAGAAGCCGTCCACGCAGCACAGCCATTTTGTAAATCCACGCTGCCCAAATCAGCCCTGCACTTACAGAGGGGCTGACCGTGTATTCCCGACGATACACCAAGTGACCCTCGGACACACAGCCGCTTTCAACCCACTTTCACCGACAAGCACAATGGCAGGAATCTTCCGGAAAGGTGGACGGCTCATACTTACACGTGTGTGTCTTCTTTGTCACCGAGATACCTGTAAAAGAAGAGAGAGAAACGTTAGCTATTTCCTGAACGGTGGCCACTTAAAAAAAAACGGCACTGGCAAAATAAATAAATAAAAGGTCGGCAATCTCCCGGCACACCGAGGCCCACAGCAATCCACCAGATCCCAGGGCATAAATCTGTTTGGCTGCTAGGACATGCACCAGTGCTGCTGCTCTCCATCCGCACCGGGCCAAGGTCATGAGGCACAGAAGGCAGGGCTGCCGCGCCATCTGCAGCCGGCACCGCAACACAGCGTCGCAGCGAGGCCGGGCCGGGCCGGGCCGGGCCGGGAGCACAGCACTGGACAGGGGCTACATCATGGATATTCATGTAAAAATATGTCTGGCTTGCAAATGAGCCGCCCGTGCGGCACCCCCGCCACCTGCAGGCGCTACGCACACCTTTTGGGTGCAACCTTGTCACGGCCTTGACCTCGGCGGACTGAAGGCGCCGCACCCCCCAGGACTGAGAGGAGCCCACCCCCCCTCCTCCCACCCGCCGGGGCCCGGTTTCCCCGATGAGCCAGCCTGTCTGCCGCTGACTTCTCACAAGCCGCAGCCCGCGTCCCTCTAACAAACCGTGACCTGAATGGGCTGGAAAAAAGATGGGGGGTGTCCCCGGAAGCCAGGAACACGGGGGCTGCTCTCCGCGGGGCTCGCTAAGCGCCCGCCGCAAACGGGGCTCATTTTTTCTGTTTTTTTTTTTCTTCCAAGGCAACATCCAGGGAAAAGAGATGGTACAACTGCCGTTTTCTCAGCGAAACAACAAGAGCAGAGGAACGCACACACGAAGCTGCGGCCACTATGCCGAAACAAGACCTCTGGTCTGATCTCTGACCTCCGAGGCACTTAGCCTGCTGGAACCCGGGGTGGCGTTTCAGCTGGCCCTCACGGGTCGCCCCAAGGGCCAAAAGCAAGCGAGGGTGATGAAACGGCACCAGCTCTCAGCTGACGGCGCTCAGACGGCAGAGGCGGTGTATAAAGCATGGGACGCACAACAGCCATTGGTCGGCAGCACCAGCTGCCTCCACATCAGCGCCTCACCTTCGACAGTTCATTTTAAAATGAAACTGCAGTGTGACACAAGACATGTCCGTCACATCCGCATTCGGGGCAGTGGTAGACGGGTCCCCTTAAAGGCCTGGCTGTCCGATGGCGCCTCGTGACCCCCGAGACGCCAGCAGCAGCACAGGCGATCTGGAATATTCACGGCACATTTTCACCGTGGCAAACTGGGACTTTCACCACACCTGCCCGATAACGCGGCTCGCCGGGAAGTAATTGGCCCCCGCTCGCAGCCTATTCCCCGCTTAGCCTCATTCCTGGACCCCCCCCCCGCCCCCCCCACACAGAACCACAACAGCCATTCTGTCAATGTCACTCAGAGATATGAAAACTAATCTTAACAAAAAATTTACTTGCTAGGAAATCATTACTGTCAACTGTGATATAGGTCCACTCAGAATAAATGGCCTGTTGCTAGACGGGGGTGGGGGCCTGGCGGCTCTCCCCACCCCCCACGTGTCACTCAGAGCTCGAGGATTGGTGGTGGCAGAGGCCCCCAAACCAATTGGTGGGTCTGTTACCAAGTGGGGCACCGCAACTTTAGAATCGGCTGCCAGCTCTAGGCTGTCTGGTGGCAGGGGGGTTGGGGGTTGCTCTGGAGGATGAATCTACTCTTGAGAGAGTGGGATTCTATGATAGCACCACCTAGGTCATAGGAGGAGTCTGTGATATTCCACACAATGACTACACATCCAATGGCACATAATCACCATCACGGGTATATCACTGAACAGGTGTTGCTTTCCAGCTAAATCTAAAACATAGACTTTATTCTCATGGGCAAGATCACTGCATAAAATGTGTATGAAATATTTATGTGGATATAATAAAAGCACATGAGTATATCATTTTATTACATATTAAATACAATCTTGTATATGCTATATAGATGCAGTTTGTCCACACAGTAGAATGGATTTGTTATGAAAATAAACTCTACACATGACATATTTTATGCTCTTATTTTCACTTTGATATATTTTAAACAATTCAAAAAGTAATCTGCATTACATTGGTCATATTTAATGACAGTACAGAAGTTAGTGTTCTATGAAAGTTTTTGCTTGCCGTTTTCTGTGCGTTTATAGAGAAAAGCCTTTCAGATCATCAACACGTGCTTCTGCCCACAGGATTTTCACTGGGCAGCCACACCAGGGCCTCTATTCATGGAATTATCTAGCCATAAAGTCCCACTATTCTTGTTATCGAGAAGGATGCATTGGTAAAAATGTATTAATGGCCCTACTCTACTTACTGCCTACTCGGCGTGAAAAAAATCCCGAAAGACAAACACAGTAAAGCGAGTGAGTGGCCTCTTCGCACGGCCGGCCTGCGGAGATGTTGTGAGGTGACACTTACTAGCAGCTCCCAGGAAGCCCGATAACCACAGCAGTAATATTTCATGTGACAGGCTGCACGTGAGGAGCAGGGATTTACACGCCGACGTACCGCCTCTATGCAGAGGTTTCCGGAAGCCGTCCAGGCGTTAATGGAAGACAGGAGTGGAAGGCTGAGCTGAAATACGAAGTTCCCCTCACATTTCAGGCTGTGGGGATATGACCAGGCTTTGAGTACAGAGAGCGTCAGCAGGGGGAGATGGCAGTAAACACGGGGGGGGGGGGGCAAGCCGCCATTTAACTGACAGGGGTGAAATGATGTGTGAGTCTCGTGGCAGAGTGTAGGTGGCGATGGTGGGTTCCTCAGTGCTGACAGCAAGTGATTATCATAAATGGCACTGTCCCCCCCCCCCCCCTTGTGAGACGCGACCGGCCTCTGTGCCGTCACAGTCAAAGTTACAGTCTCCTTCGCATAATGGAGCTGTGCTCTCAGCGTGCTAATGGGAGCAATCCATTTAACCCATGCCACCCCCCCCAGCCAGGGAACCTCCTAATGCACGCCAGTCCTGGGGGGACATCGATCCCTCCCCAGCCCCCCGGCTGGCTCTTCCTGCCACTTGATTCATTGACTGCTGCTGCTCACTTATCCTCATTCACTGCTCAGTCTACACAGACAAAGGGGGGTGGGGCCTCCTGGCCCAGAGCCCCACACAAGGACACAGCATGTAGAGGCCAGTGGGGGGGGGGCCCAGAAGCAAAGCAGGAAATAATCCCAAATGGGCCACTAACCCTTTGTGGGGTTTTTTTTCTAATAATCACAATTCTGCTATTTACTTGGTTTTATATTTTCTCACAGCAGTCAGGGTCATGGGGGCCCCCAGTTTACCCCAGACACACCTTGGACAGGATGCCAGACCATCTCAAGGTACCTGGAACAGACCCACGCAAACCACAAACATGCAGAGCAGAGGTCGGATTCAAACCCACGGCACTCAAGGTGCGGAGCCACAGACCTACCGACTGAGCCACCATGCCACCCATTCAGCTATTTCCTTTATATTTTATATTTCCTTTTCTTTCTACCGTAAACAAACCGCCATTGATTTTAAGTAGGAGCATAACATTATTATGATGTTCCATAATATCCCTGCATGCAAATATGCCAAATCACCTACACAGGCCTATACGGAAACATGCACGAGTGTTTAGTGCTTCAAACAGACAAAGCATTATGGCCTTAAAAGCGGTTTCCCAGCATGCCCAGGTGAGTGATTCACTTCAACATCATGGCTGCCTGATCCTGCAACCAGCTAGAGCTGAAATAATTTGCACAGAACACTGATGGCAAACAGTCACATATACAAGGATACGTATACGGACACCTGGCGGGGAGGGGGGGTGCTCTTGAATGTATCTTTATGTTTCTCATACATGCTCCCCTCTCTCTCACCAGGGGGTACCAGCTGGGTCTGGCCTGCCACTCATTGTGGACCACTGACATTATGCATCAACAGAACAGTGGAATGGTTACAAAAAGTTTTTATTTTAAAACCAGCTACAGGCTCATTCATCCAAATCCACTTCAAAATAAAAGTGCACACACATCCCTCCCTCCCCCAATAGCCCTCACACCCCAGATTTAAACTCTCCAGAATGTAACATCAGGGGCTGCCTCCCTGTTTTGTTCCAGGGGTGAGATCAGAGAGAACTAAAAGTGTTCGGTTCGGTCCAAAAAGACCGGTGTGCGACGGGCCCTGCAAAGTCACTGGAAATGGCGACTTCACACACTAAGTTATTTTAACGAACTTTCCAGCTCCTGTGACACAATTAGCCCGATATAAACTAGAAACACAAAAATGTAATGATTAAAAAAATAATAATTCTAATCAGCTACCCCCTAATTTCTGAAACACTTAACTAATCCACGGAGAGGCCGTATCTCCAGGGACGTTTAAGAGAAAAATGACTTCTTAATCTCCAGGCTATGTTATTTCTGGTCATTTTTAATTGGTTTTACTTGTAGCTACCACTTAGTAACTCAACAAGTTACTCAACGTACCTTTTTGTCGTTACACATTTTTGTGTAAATAGAGATGAATTCTTGCAACATTTTCGCAGGGTGGACACGCCCCATGTAACATCTTCCTCCGACATGAATGGCTAAACTGAGTGACTTTCTATAGGAACCACAGTGGGCAGTGAGGGACATGTCCACAGCTCCACTGAGAGTCTGCTTTACCTACCCCCACCCACCGACCCCCCAGGTGAC
>JAODJW010000007.1:20975675-20985694 GCA_026777045.1 Hyperopisus bebe | reverse complement strand
GGTCCGGAGCCTATCCCGGAAGCAATGGGCACGAGGCAGGGAACAACCCTGGATGGGGGGCCAGCCCATCGCAGGGCGCCCTAACCTTAACCATAATTAATCCAACAAAATACCAGACTTTTGGCATTTTTAGTTTTTTGATCGCATTCATTGATCGTTGCAGGGACCTGAAAAATGGTTCCACAATGTCAAAAAAAACATTTTTTGTTCACAAAATAAAAAATAACAGTTTTTATTGCATTGTGGGGAACATTTGGTCCCCACAATGTAATATAAACCTAATCCACACACACCAACAAAGTGGAGAAAATCAGACACAAAAACTAGTTGTACACACAAGTTAAAGACTGTGTGACGCCCATCCGGAGGTGTGAGGTTGCTGCAGAGCCCGACACCGAACCACAGCCCCACCTTCCAAGGGCTTCCCAGCTCCCCCATGTAATGCCATGATACATCAGGAGCTTCACGTTGTTCTTCTCCTGCTCTTTAGGAAGGAAACCGACCCCTTCATTTTTTCATCATCAGGTTCAGCTTCCGGCCCTGAGCCCCTGAGCTCCAGTGTTCCAGCCAGGAATTCGCTTTTTATTTTTCTCCTTCAGAAAGTCCTTTCAGCGGCGCTCACATTTATAAAAACAAACCAATTGACAAATATAGCGGCAGGGTATTTATCACCGGGCCGTGTATCCGTGAGCCAGCTGGCCTCCTTCCAAGAAGGGGCACGTGGGGAGGTGCAGCGCCTCGGCCGGCTCTGGGAGGCGTGGAGTATGGAGGAGAGTCGGGCTGTGATAGGATGTGCAGGGATGGAGGAAAGCCTGGTGGGGCAGGAGGTGTGGGGATGGGGGAGAGTCCAGCCAGAGTGGGAGGCATGGGGATGAACAAGAGCCCGGCCTGGGGCAGGAGGTATGGGGATGGAGGAGAGCCTTGCCGGGTGGGATGGGAGGTGCAGGACTGGAGGAGAGCTCGGCTGGGCTGGATAGGAGATACAGGTAATGTAGGAGGTCCCAGTCAGGTCTGCAGACACAGGGGATGGAGGAGAGCCGGGCCGTGGCAGGAGGCGCGGGGCATGAACAGTGAGCCGAGAGCCCCCCTGCTCTCCCCCCGCTCCTGTGCTGGAGAGAGGGCACACGGCCAGGTGCTCCCCACAGATAAGGGGCTCCACGGAGCTGAGGAAATGACTCTGTCAGCGCCAGGCCAGCCGGCCGCCCACCCACCCGCATGGCAACTCTCACCCTCCCGCGGCTCAGCATCGACGCTGCCGCTCCGCTGCATATGGCTGTTTAGTAACTTTTTTTAATATATCGTAAACAAATTATTCGGTCGGCACATGAGCGTGTGGACAGCAACTGGGAATACTTAACCGACACCTTGCATCAATATATAATTTGTTTATGCACACGTGCGCGCATCCACATCCCGACCTGACCCCCCCCGCGACACACACATGGTTCATATATCAAAATGTTACTGCTATTATCACTGTTTTGCATTGTGAACTCATGCTGCTACAATGTACGTGTTGGTGAATTCAGGTCTAACTTGCTACATCTGATTATACTACACACGTCACATATACTTAATATGGTTTTAACAATACTGCACATTACCATTATTGCACAATGTTTACTATTTCTTAAATTGCACTGTATGTCCTGTATCTCTTTTGCACATTGTCTTGTTTTGTTTTTTATTACAATAAATTTATGTTTACACTATGGTCCCTGAGTGTAAACATTTCAACTTTCTATATACCTGCATATCGTTGAGATGACAATAAAGTTCATTTTGACTTTAATATCTTTGTGGGGACTCTCCATTCATTTCTACGGGGAAAACCGTAAACCCCAACATGAGACCTTAACCCCTACCCAGCCGTAACCTTAACCATAAGTAACCCAACAAAGCATTCACAGATCTTTTTAGGGACCTGGAAAATGTCTCCCACAGTCAAAATAGCAGGTTTTTTATCACATTGTGGGGTACATGTGGTCCCCACAATGTATATAAAAATAATCAACACGCACACACACACACACACACACACACACACACACACACACAAGCAACATTTAGGGGGAGGTGGGTTTTTAGAAATAAATTTAGACCAGGGACTGTTCTTTGTCATCTTCTCCATTGGCGTCACAAATGGCCATGGCAGGAGATCAAACACATTGTCAGGGAGGGCTACGCTGCATAAGACAGTGACAGCCGTTTGGGACGGGTAAATACTTAGAGCCTCGCCCTGAACACTACCTAAATGTCACAGAACACGAAGGAGTGACCTGCTGGGTAGATTCACCATCCACAGTGACCGGTACCAGTGTGTTCTCTTCCAAACTCATCTGAGGACGACCTCTGCTAATTAAAGGCAACAGTAGATCGGTCGTGAGTCAAATGTCGAAGATGGAGGCAAGAATATAGATGCATGTAAGGATGTATGGATGGATGGATGCTTGAATGGATACTGCATTGAAGTAGTATACACTTCCCTGAAACAGTGTTTTCACAACAGCCGGTTCGTAGGTGAGAGTTAGGGTTTACAGGAAGTGCCGTATTCTTGGCAGGGTCCTGGACTGCAGATGCAGCACGGAGCCAGCATACACATCGGCAGACAGGAACATCTCGCCTCCTCACATCCTAACCGGCTCTTTGATCTTGTGATCAGTCATGTCTTAAAGGTGTGTCATAGTTCATGTGGGCTTTTCAGAAAACCAGAAAAGGTCAGGGAGCGAATGATTCAGCGATTCCATGTCTCGATACCGAACAAAGAAGAAGCAGCCGCTCCGTGCAGAGCGAATCAAACCCTGAGCACAGGGACGGGGGCACCTGCAGCCAAACGACCTTTGTCAGTCACAAAAAAAACAAATTCCATCAATTAATGTGCTCGCTCTGTATCGAGTAGGCCTTATCACGCCGTGGCCCAAACAGGCTGGCTCCGCAGCACCCGGCAGGCCTTATCGCCCAGTGCGGGGCGCATTCATTACCCGCTTGCCCTTTTCAACTCCAAATGCAGAACAGATGTGTTCACCTGCACTCGGAGACGCCTAAGTTGAGGGGGGGTGGGGGTCTCCCAGGGGAGCACCTGCAAGCCCCCTCTCACTGCACTTGCATCCAAAAGATATGCAAGGGTCCCGAACGCTGGAATGTCAAGGCACTGGAAAGATGGTCCTGAGGGAAATGTTTTCCTGTCACATGGCAAGAAAAACATAAACAAGAAGCAGGTAAAGTAGGATATTTACAGATCCGTCAAAGTCGATCAAGAATAATGACCTCTGAGAACAGATAAGGAGAGATCGATCTTTGTATTCCGCTAGGGCAGCTCTCACATTTCCAGCTTCTTTTGGGCATAATTATCCATGCATATTCCTACATGGTAAGTGCACAGTACAACTTAACCTCCAAAAAAATTGCTGCTCTACATGTAAACATGGATGATCCTGTTTCTTTTCGGGGTGAGGTTCACACTTGCGTACTGTTTAATCACACAGAAAACAATGGTGCTCCAGCAGCATTACCAAAACACCCAGAACAGAAGTGATTTCTCCCCTTTCCTCCTCACTGAGTTCTGACTGTTACCCCCACAAGCGTGCAGCTCATTCGTGTCTCACAGGACACACCATGAGAGACGGAGTGACTCTGAAGGCACTGACCTTAAAAGCTCATGCACTGTGCTAGAGGAATATCAAGCCCGCACACGCGGTGCTGATGTTACACTGAGACCTTCCGTAAAGAGCGGAAAAAATCCCCCACCGTTGGGGGAGGTGAGAAGGCCGTGCTTATTTATTTATTTGTCCTATTAGCTGCAGGGTAATGTGAAACCCACAGGCCCAGTCTGAATGCTAGGCTGGCAGAGTCTTTCCATGCCTTCAGCTGACTTGGATTCAATGCCGCACTACCGTCTAAATTTACAGAGGTGCATCGAAGGCGGCCCTGCTTTCATACTTTCACTCCGTTTCATCGAACCTGCTTTACCAAAGCGATGTGTTAGCATTGTGTCCCTGCAAGCTACAATAAGAAAAAAATATATATAGGGCAACAGGATGTCCTGTTAGCTTTCGGGAAGTCTAAAAATACAGCCCAGGGCTTTCGCGTGTGGTGGCGAGGTGATCACGGCGACAGGGCAGGTCATTGAGAGGACATGAACTTGCGAGAACATCCTCATGCCCGTCAATTGGAAACGGCCATTTTCGAAATGCCTGTGAAATCTACATGAGCAACCGTAAGAGGCTCTTGGAGTCTCGATTTATAGGAGCGGCGGAGGTTTCAAGATTTCCCATTGAACTTATCAGCAGAAATTAATCGCTATGCAGCACGCATCACATGCAGAAATTAATAGCTTTGTGTTGTCTCAGGGTATAACCCCCCAGTGTAACACTGCTAATTATGCTCTGCAATGACAGAACTGCCACTTACAACAGGCTGGTGACAAATCTGTGCCTCACTCTGAGACTCAGGGTCTTCAGGGACGACCACCTCCCTGGCGACCCCAGTGCTACACACTCACACAAACAACACTGTCACTGTCCCGTTCATGTCCCGTCCAACCCTACAAAGGCGCAAACCAAGCTCTCTCTCTGTCCTGTCCATACCGGCTACACTCTTTCCTATTACCTCACACTCATCCATGGCATATTTACATTTTTGCATTTTATTTATTTAGCAGACATTATTATGCAAAGCAATGTACTTTTTTAGTAAGCGGAGTCAGACAGACCCTGGAGCAATTGCAGATTGAGGGTCTTGCTCAGGTTCCCAACGGTGACATCACTCTATTGATGCTGAACCAGCCGCCTCCTGATCACAGGCACAGTGTCCTAACCTGCTGAGTCACCCAGTGCCCCCAGGAGCCTGTTGCCTATAGACCTGTACCCCGTGCAGCCAATGCCTTGATCGTGCCATCGGGACACGATGGGAGAATGGCTTTGTCATGTGGAGATACTAATAGACCTGGCAGGAGTTTGAAAAAAAGGCCAAAAGAGATGTCGTCTGCCACTGAGATCCATCTAAGGGGAGACGGGGGTGTAAGTCGTTACTAACGGCAGTGACAGCAATCAGTCAGGACCTCCTCAGTCATTCGGATGTCTGTCCATCAACATGCCTGATCCGCCATGCCCAATGGAGCCAAGCCTTCTGATACATATTGACATTGTGAAGTCTTACCTTTCATGCTAACTGTGTTTTGCACTACGCTTGTGCAGGGGAAGCTGAGCGACTGGTGTTTAGGTCACTGTGAGGTCGTGATTTCCACATTGACCTTTTGGGAGCACTGCTAAGCCATGGTAGTATTCTTCCAGATGTCAGCCATTGGGTGTGAATGTAAGTTCATCATTTGCTAAAAGGAAATTCGAGAGTGGACTGCCAGCGCTTGGTGACTGCTTCTCCGTGCCATGTTCAGTGATCTCCCCAGTGCATCATGTCAGTAATTACATTTCTACTGGCCAATGTTCCCTCCAAACCAGCTTTATATCTCTAAAAATGCCACACATATTAATCAGCCACGAGATACTCTGATTATTCAGCAAGTTTGACAAACACCATACATTCTGTTTGCTAAAACAAACAACCAACCCTCATCCCGCTGAGCTGACACCCAAAAAGGGTTAAACTTCGAATGAAGCAGTTACCATAATTACCAGTTACAATACGCCATACCTTCACAGACATAAAAAGGCAGTGATAGCTTAGCAAAACAGCAATAATTAATGTCACTGTCTATAGGAATTCCATTAGCTGCCATAAACATCTTCATTAATTTAAAAAGCCAGAGTCGGGGGAGTCACGGCGCCATCGAGAGGCACGGCCCAGGCCCACACCGGCCTTTTACATTTTTAAACGAGCTTTTCATGTTCTCCAGAGCACTAAAAAGCCTTTGAACACTCAGCTTGTTAGAAGATTCACCCCACGGCCGGCACCGCCCTGCCAACCCCGCTGATCCCCTAATTCAGCGCTGGGAGGGTCTGCCTTCTTTCCACGCCTCTCTTCCCCCCATCTCTCCACTGCTGACCTCCACCCGTGTCTCCTTTCTTCCTCAGCTCCTAGCATTTCTTCACATCACTCTTTTTTTTTTTTACTTCAATGCTGGCATTTTTAATCGCTGCGGTGTATTTACAATATGGCTGACTAGGTAGCACTGCTGTCTCACACCTCCAAAAAACAGACCAGAAAATAGTCTCCTGAAATGGGAAGCATGGTGTTCCACTCTGGCTCCTGTCTCCCTCCATCCATCCATCCATCCATCCATCCATCCACTGCTCACCTGGGTCTGGGTCACGAGGGTAGTAGCCTGAGTAGAGACAATTACGCAGTAAATGTGTTACTGCATGGGACAGTAATCAGACAGACTAATGAAAATGGTAATGACTTCTTTGAAAAATCACAGCTGCTGAAAGTAACATGACAGAGGATGCCTTCAGAGAGTTTCTGATCTGACTTTCATGGCAAGAATCAAAGATGGAGAATTCTTCTCTTACACTGTATTATTTTTTTTTAATTATTTGTACTCTGGTTTCCAAGTGACAATAGGAGTCTTGTCGGACCTGGAAGTGACAATGTGCTGAGCTTATAGCTTCTCTGGTCCTGCAGCCTCTTTGGTCCTGCAGCCTTGCTGGGTCTATAGCTTCTCTGGGTCTGCAGCCTCTCTCCTTAGCATGCTAGCTGCTAGCTTGTAAAAGCAAACTGTTTTAAGAGCACCACAGGAAGGAGTTAAGTCGCTGTCTTTCTATTTCTGCTACCTGTTTGGTGACCAATACCAGGGAAGAGACCTGGTGCCCCCACTGAGTAGCCAGACGTAAAGCCGAAATCTACAACATGACCTCATATAATTCCTCTCCGACACCCAATCACAACACTGTTAGCGACTATTTGCGATGCCCTTTCTGGCTGCTCCGCCTATTCGCCAAAGATACGGAAAATGTGCTTCGCTGGTGAGAGTCAGGACATCTAACCTTGACAGTGTGACACGGCTCTGCTTGGGGTTACGTGCCCCTGTTTCTGAGCGACTGCGTTCGATGCTAATCCACTCCCGGCACTAATGATCAAAGTCGGCAGTCGATCTACGCTTCCAAAGCATGGTCCTTGCAGGTTGGGTCTTTATTTAATTCTCCAAAAAAGCCTTTGACTCCCAGAACCAAAGCACCATGTCTGAGTACCAACTGCATCTGCAGATAGCTACAAGATAAGGAGAAGGACACAGGGTCCCCGATCTGTCGACCACAGTGTAACAAAACGGCTGGTCGTCACTAGAGAGCCAGCGGGTGGCTTCCTGATTTTGGGTGGTCAGACAGACGTCGACATTATCGTAGATCATTTAGAATTCCTTTGTAATGTCAGACAGAATCTGGATCAGAATTTAGGAGCTCAAAACCCTTGCTCTGATTGCAGCACATGAATGAGGACATGTAAAGTGAGAGGACACGATGGGGTCCTTTTCAGTATCATTTTGGACTTTATGACTCTGTTTGATCTGCTAAACCCTCCTTCAGTCAGAAAGACCTTTCCAACTCCTCCGTGACGGGAAACACTTAGCGAGGCGCCGTCAAGACGGACCAGCCTCACCGGAATGGCACAGTGACACACTGACCTAAAACCCAGAGGTAAACTTTGACTGCCATAATAAAACGTATCGATTCTCGCAAGAAACAAAAAAAAAAACATTTGGATGGCATCGGCCTCCTCCAGCCTCCTAATTACTCCCCTGAGCTGAACGAAGCAGTGCGGTGTGAAGACAGGGAGTCAACCTGTCAGGAGCGGGGGGCGCTGTTAGAGAGTGAGGGAGGGAATACCACGATGAAACAGAGGCAGAAAAGAGAGAGGGAGAGCAGGAGAGGCCTACAGTCACGGAAAACACCTTCTGCAAGGAGAGACAGCGGAAGCAGTGCTGCAAAAGCGACAACAAAGATGGAAAGGAGACACTTTGGTGTAGAAATAGCCTCCCACGGAGGAGTGTGCAGTGCACCCGCAAGATGCTTCACCATCAGCACACATGCGGCAAGTTTGGCTCTGATTCGGTGGCGAGGCTGCGGCGAGCGCCAAGGAGCCCCGGCTCAGGGCCTTCCTACAAATGCTGCAGATTTACCGCTACAGTTTGCTGAGGAACCGCAGAGAACGTTCCACATGCGAGTCGAAACCAGACACTGTGCAGCTGTTCAGACGTCATGCAGCTCGGCGTGGAGACAGGACCGACATTGAAAATAACCCAGTGCTGTGAGGTCAGGGCTCCGGCAGGCCCCAAGCACACGGGTCCCAGCAGCACCTATACCTCTATTTCGTATGTTTGAGGGAAAAGGACTATAGAATAAAAGAGTGAAATTCTAAAAATGAGAAAGGACTGCATTCAACAAGCAGGTTTAATTTGTGGGGCTGGAAGCTTTAATCTTTACCGAAGCATTATTTTGCATTCCTAGGATTTTCCCTCGGTGTATGCCAGAGTGTTTACGCTACAGTAGGGAAGATTCAGAGAGAGAGGCTGCCTTCTTTGGGGGCACTGAGGGGTGGGCAGAGAACCATTTCCCACCGCGATGCGGTGGTTTTACTTATCGCTAAATGCTAACTGACGAGCTAAAGCCATTAGCCTACTACAGGCGGACGGCACCGAGGGGCCCAGTTAAAAATGCATGGGGAGCCCGGTTCCGCTACCCTGACAATGGAGCTCCATCCAGGCAGATCCCTGTATGGCCCGGGAGTGTGGACCCTGGCCTTACATAATTTAGGGGAGCGGGGGAGAGCGGCCAGCCGGGGACTAGTGGGGGCTAATAGGAGCAGGCGTTTGGAGGCCGCCTAAGGTAAACGCAGGAGCTGATGCAAAAAAAAATCCACAGAAAACCCAAAAAAAAAACAAACAAAAAAGACAGAAAGTGAGAGAAACAAAGAGAGAGAGGGGTGTGCGGCATGATGGAGACATGCTAAGATGCAATAGAGTGCTCCATTGTTTACTTAGCCAAGCAGAATCTAATGTCAGTGTAGCGGGGGGCGGCGTCAGGCTGCGTTACAGAGAGCCACTTTTTATTAAGAGACCCGAATGAGGGGGCCCTAATTGACATTATTTTAAAACAAACTTTAAAAACATTTGTCGAATGACATCAACAAATACAAATCACATAACTGGGAACCAGTGGCAAGTTTATGAAGGAAGTAGGACTGTAATGGTACACATATTCACACGTATTCATACAGAACACCACTCTGTCAGCCCTGGGATTTAAATCAGCGACCTTTCAGTTACAAACAGTGTCCTAACCTGCTGAAGCATACAGTACAAGGTGCGAGATACAGATGATGTAGGCTTTCCCCTTCAGGGAGAGCAGAACAGCTCCAGTCACACTTAAAACCATCAAATGAAGATTGAAAAGCATGTTGAGAGGATTTACATGCAGGAAGCACGGAATGAATCCAGAGCCAATGATCAATCGATGGGCAGGAAAGCCCAGTGCGTGGTTCTGGCCGTACAGCCTAAACGGATGATGGCGTCTCTTCCCGTGATGGGACAGGGGACAAAACCCGGTTGGGGTGCTATGCGGAGGCAGAGAACAGGGCCTCTGACTGTCCTCCCCGTCCGCTGCCTCCGCACCGCCCTCGGAAACACAGCCTTCAGCTCAGAACGGATCTTCTAACAAGATGCAAAAATGATTATTTTCATAACATGGTGCAGAAGCAGAGAAAGGCAATGGGAGGTACAGGGCTATAATTACTGTGTAAATCCCGGGGAAATGCACTGGCAGATGATTCCGATGATTCACTGAAAAAGGGGGGAAATCTTACGCTTCTCTTCAGCCCTTTTAAAGGAGAAATTTATTCCTGCCATCATCCTAAATTGGAAGCCATTTATTGGCTCTCTGAAGCTCATTTTTCACTCGGGGGCGGCTGGGGCAGGCTACGTGAATCTGCCTCCCACTAGGCCCCGGGTGCTAATATGTGCAAAGAGGCTGGGTGGGTATGGTGGCCACCGGACAGGGAGGCGGCAGAAGAGCAAATAAATTGTTAATTGTGTAAGAATGGGACATTGGGGAACGGGTGGGGGGGGGGGT
>JAODJW010000007.1:20950694-20961702 GCA_026777045.1 Hyperopisus bebe | reverse complement strand
GGGGGGGGGGGGGGGGGGGGTCAGAAGATCTTTAAACATAGTCATACACAAGCACTGCATTTAAACCGTGAAGCTTGACCAAAAGGTATAAATAACGTGCCCCTTCACACAGACACGCAGCTTCCCCTGCATCCGTTTAAGCTTCCTGAAATATTAACGCCCCTTCATAATGAGCCTGATTGGATGAATCACTCGCTGTCCCCCAGGGCGCCCCACAATGGGATCCACAGGCATCTACAGTGGCCGTCTGATTAATAAAGATCAGCGTTTGAAAATCACATCTCTCCCGGCACCACAGAGCGTCTTTTTTTGGCGCTTCAGTGAGCACAGATATTCAACTGCAATCCTCTGCTAAGTATCATGGTCGAACATGCTGCAGTCTGATAGTTCCGCCATCCAATCAGATCTGCAGGTGAGAAAGTCAGTATGACAAGGTATGCTGGTCCTTTGGTTGCCACACGGGACAATCATCCTCATCCCCACCCCACCCCCGCTTTCAGACACTTCCCATGTTTGGTTCCTCTCAGGTTCCCCCAATGGCCCAGCTTGCCTGGGAGAACCCCAACCCCAATCAATCGCCTGTCCTGAAGCTGCGAACTGACCCGAAGAGCCGATCCCTCGCCGCACGCTTAAAGCTGCTTCACAGCTCTTACAGTATGACATTGTTCTTCTTCATAAGATTTTCCATGGTCAGCTCCATTTAGAGCATATGATAGAGCAGCCGGACTGTGCAGAACCGTCAGCACCCATGGGCCCACATGTGAAGGTCATATTAAAACTGTCAATTCACTACCACTGCATAGAGCTGCATAGAGTTTTACTGTATTAAACTATACTATGCTATACTACACTATACTATAATATACCACACTATACTATTCCATGCCATGCCATATCGTACCATACTACACCCTACCATTCTATACTTCATAAACAGCGCACAACATTTTCTGGCTTGTACAGCTTTGTAACAACCACCACGGCATCACCATTAATAACCCTGTACCTTCCTCTCCCAGCCCTCCCTTAGTGAGAACTCATGGTCACATACACAACATCGCTCACCACAAAAACATTCCTGCGATCCTCAAAATGGCACAAAACAAAAAGAGCTGCATGTTAAACATCTCGGGGCCTTTATCCATGACGGCCTCTCTGGCTTTCGAGCTCACGCCGCACCCCGCGCGAGAGTCAGGCGCATGCTTCACCTCGCCGGTGAAGGTCTTACCCAAAATTCCCTGCCAAGTCCCGGCATCCACTGCAGGGAAATTCGAAAGACAGCCACTATGTTGTGGAAGTGTCCGCAATATATTTCCGCTGCAACAGCAACACCAAGGACATACACCAAGTTTTCATAAACCTGAGAAAATAATTCTAACATGCATCTACATTCAGGCATTAAGTTTATTTTGTTGGTTTGCAACATGTGGCCAGCAAAATCACAGAAGCCAGGTGTGGCTCAGTTTGGTAGTGTTAGTGTAAACAAGAGGACTGTTTTGGGCAAAAAATATGGTGATAATATAGGTGGCAGGTTATGATCAGGAAACCTAGACTGACCGCCTCAAAAAGATGACAGAGAAATAGGTGTCAGTGACCAATTCGGTTCAGGCATCATAAAATCATCATAAAAAATATAAACAATGATACCATTTATTCAGCATAGGCCATCATAATATGAAGAGTGCATGTGACCCAGTGTTAGACAGTAAGCTCATATAACCAGCAGCTTCCAGTTTAAGGGGGGGATAACCCATCAGGCAGGCAGTGGGTGGACACAGGGCTCCAAGCTGATTAAGGCAAGATTACTAACAAAGGGGCGGGGGGCAGAAGGGCGCTTGGCTCCCGCTCGTGCCCTCGCGGATGCCTAGGAGCCCTTTTCGGCTGTCTCCCCTTCCGTCGTCTTCCTTTAGTTCGCGGTCCGTGACAGACACCCGCCATGACATATCCCATTTAGTTAGAGAGGCAGGCAGGCCTGACACCAGAGCCCAGCTGTCTCACCTTGGCCCAGATACCGCAATGTAGGAGCGCAGGCTTTACCCCACCGCGGTGCAGACCCCAAAGCCCGGCTCTCCCCCACCACGGTGCAGACCTCGGAGCCATGGAACCCAGCTCTCTCCTGCCACAGCCCAGACGTTGGAGCCCGGCTCTCTCACCTCAAGCTGGATACCAGAATGTAGGAGCACAGGTTCTCTCCCTCTGCAGCCCAGACACCGGACCCCAGCTCCCTCCCGCCGTGGCCTGGACCCCAGAGCCCAACTCAGTCTTGCTGCAGTCTGGACCCCAGCCAGAAACCCCTACACGGTCACAAACACCATTGTGCTCTTCTCACCTATACATCACGCTGGACAGTAGACTACAGCCAAATAAAAGGGATAGAGCCGGTCTATTAACTACAATGGCATCCCATCTATAACAGTCAGCATTAATGGCCGAACCATCCCTTTAATTTTTCATCTACATTGAGGCCAATTAGAGGGCCCGGAATGAGCGTTTGGAAGAATGCCCATTTTTTACCGTGCTGCTATAACTAATGGCTGCATAATACATCCCTGCTCTTCTCAAGACCAAACTAATGGCCCTCAACAACATAATTATTTTGGTTAATCTGGATTATTATATTTGTGCTCCCAACTAATTCTGACCATTTGTGGTGTGTCCGCGGCCTGGGACTGCATCCGCATACGAGAGACGGGGGGGCTTAGAGTTCCACTCAACTTAAAGCCTCCAACCAGATATCAAAGGGGCCAGCAGAACCATTTATACTTATCTGGCACCCCTGATATGATTTTATGCAAATGACATTTTACAGCATTAAAAAAACCCGCTGTGGCCCTAGAAGAAGGTTCCAGCAAATATAACTATATAACTGCATATTTAAAATAAAAAGTGGTGTCACAAACCACAACAGAGAAATTAAGGAATTCATTTATACCAATTAGTACTACCTGATTTCATGACTGAAATGTAAACTGCTGACTTATTATTCACACGTGCACATGCAGTTTTTCAGTAAAATCCCAGCAGAGGAAATGTTGCATATGTGATCATAACCTTTGGCCATGTGACATGTGTGTTCAAACATGTACAGATGTTAAATTCATAATTCCTATATATGAATTATATATAAAAAGTGGACATCTACATAAAATCACAGAGCCATCAAACACAAACGAGAACAGTTTTTTTTTTTTTTAAAAAAAAGCACCATCATTGTCAGGTGCACAGTGTTGACTCAAAATTAGGAGAGAAATTATTAGGGTGAAAGAGAGCAGTGCAGAGACAGAGAGGGTGAAGCTATGGCGAATCACAGGGGCCGGGGGGGTGGGGGAGTGCATGTGTACAGCGGTCAGATGGGTAGCAGGCGAGACCAAATATTCCTGAGGATATATCGGAGAGATGAGGCTCTCACACTCAGGAGGAGGTGGTGAGGAGACTGACTGACAGATGGCAGAGAAGCTGGGAGTAAACATTCAGGATGACGCGGAAAGAATGTTAGAACCGTAGGGGGCATTAAACAAAACACAGGTATGATGTTTCCTTCATTCCTATGACAAGGGTGACAGTGAAAAAGCAAGAAAGGAGGCCAGACCGGGCAGTTCGTACGCACGGCGGGAACTGCGGAAAGCCGGCCAAAGAACAGCTGGGACCGGTTCTGGGATCGGCAGAGCCTGGCGTTACAACCAGCACAACGGGAGATGGAGAGGGCCTCACAAGGAAGTCGGTGAAAGATTAAAAGGCAGTTTGCAGAAACAGAGACAGTCAAACTAAGGGGGGGAACAGGACTCAGGAGGTCAAGAGCGGATCGAGGGATGGCGTCAATGGAGTGACAGGGGATGGGGAAATTCACGTAGAGCAGCGGAAGGTGCTGTCTGAAAGAGGGACATGGGGTGAGGAAGCAGTGACGGTACCCTGGGAAAGCAGGGAGGGATCCAATACAATAATGGCTTTAACTAAGGACACTAATGACACAATTCAGGGCCTCTGTGTCAGAATCACATAACCACATACCTCCTAGTTTCCTCAAACAGAGAACGATCTTCCAGGAGCCCTCAGAAGGTGAAGTCTGAGAGAAACTCACCACCGCTCTTTGCTTCCCGCGGATATGGTGAAGGCACCACCTACCCCCCCCCCCCCCATGTCAGGCCTGATCTCACGCCGTGTCCAAGGGGAACCATGTGGCGGGGGTGGGTGCAGCATCGCTGGTGCAGCTTCTCCCGCTCTTTTGTCTCAGTGACAGGACCAGAGCTTCCTGATTATGTAATACTGACACCTGCTGGAAAGTGATTCCATACGTCTGGACACGGCAGTGGCAGGGGGGTGAAAACCGCGGGGCTCAGATTCTCGGCTCCCCCCACATGTCACGCTCACAGGATCCCCATCAGAAGGGCCCCCACAGCTCATACACAAGCCACATGGAGGGGGTGTTAAGTTTGCTGCTGCACCCCCAGAAGGAGGGCCATCCTGTGAAGCGACCAGCCGTCAGAGTGATAAAAACATAAACGCGGCGGCCCTGTCTTAAGAAGCACGTCTTAATGTAAAAGTCACAGGTGGCGCCTCACCCGCGGCCCTCATTCAGCTCCCGGCTGCTCGCAAAATTACCAGTATTTCTGGAATGAGGTCAGAACGATAAGGAGCGCTGCCGTTTCCATCGAGAGGGCCTGTCACGCATCCTCCCCCTACGTCGGGGTCATCATAGACCGCCACGTTACGCACCTCTCTGCATAAACGGCAGGGATTACACATGCTGCCCATCTAAATCCTACAGATCTAGCAGAACGCAGACAAGGAGATACTCCCAGTGTAACTCCCATAAATCACTCACCTCCCCCCAGAAAAAAAACACAGAGACAAAGTTCAGACAACATCTTTGTGCATTTGTAAATTATCCTAATGAATTTTGACGGAGAGACTGAAAAATATGGGCAGGAATAATGCAAATGAAGCCTCTGTGAGATTAATCAGCGCCGGTGACGATGGAGTGAGGTGTTGTTTCTGGATTAATTAAAAGATGTTCCTAAAAGCCCAGCTCCTGCTCTCAGATCAAGGAGCAGCTGATTGGACAAAAAAAGCGATTCACTGTGCTTAAAAATGACAATTAAAAGGTATATATAAATTATAATAATTAGCATAAAATGAAGGTAAAACACATTAACAGCACAAATGACACCACACTGCATGATTACCATGGTAATACAATCATTTATGCCACTGATGTTTTATTGTTAAGTGCAGTTTTGCGATCATTTTTAATTTAAAAGGATAATTTTTGGACAGTGCCTGGGGACAGCAGAAGGTATATCTCACATACTGCCTTCTGCCAGTATTATTTAATTCCAAAAACAGGAGTTTAAGTAATTTATTCAATGAAACATGATTCCCTCATACAGAACATGACAATACACTATGCATGATATACACGCATTGTCATAGGTTGGAAACATTCACATAACTCATGTATAAACATCAGGCCATTCAGAGGACACCAGCACTAACGGGTGTAGAACAGCAGAATCAAATACACCTCAAAACCAAAGCAAGGAGGAACAGGTTATACAAAAAACTGAACATAACATATTTGAAGCTACTCATATTTTACCTTCCTTAAAATTAAGAAAATCACAGCAGGGCCCAGCATGCTTTTTCTGTGCAAGTCGTATCGATTACACAATCATCACAGTTTCAGTTTATCCCTGTCATATGGACAGAGCACATTGCAATTCTTACTTCCTGCAGATAAATAAATATGAGACAGCTGACGATGAACAACAACAAATAAGAGAAAAGAGCAGAGATGACGAGAGAACACTCAGCATACACTCATGCGAGAAGGAGGGTGTTAGGACAGGACCTGGGGAAGCAGTGTTAACTGCAGAGGGATTACACAGAGGAACTCTCCAAAAGCACCATGAAGTCACTAAAAGATATGGTACGACTGGGCTGGGTAAGCAGATCAGTTAGTAGGGCTAGGAGGCTTGTACACTGTCAGAAAAAAGGGTACAGCCCTGCATAATTTTGTTCCATCCATCCATCCATCTTCTATAACTGCTTGTGCTCTTCAGGGTCGCGGGGGGTCCAGAGCCTATCCCGGATATTACGGGCACAAGGCAGGCAGTTTTGTTCCCCAAGGTACGAACAACATTAATGTACCCTCAATAGCACAAAAATGTACCTCAGAGTCCATTTCTGCACCTTAAAAGGTACATCTACCTACAGCTGGGGTTTAATTGGCAGACCCTTGAGGGTACCCTCAACGGTGCAAACTAAGACTTTTTTTCCTGATTTTGCAGGAAAGATGTGTAGGGAAATATGGTCAGACGTGCAGAAAAACATGGTCACTGTGCCATCTAGAATACAAATGAATTTGAAATCAACGTTCTAAGGAATAATACGTTTCAAAAACTACATATTGCACATCATACTTCTTGTTTTTATGAAACACTTTCAATCCAAAAAACTGTAATTCACACCCTGAACGCTGGCTTCCGGTGGGATAATTCCATGATGCTGTTGTAAGCCATTCCTTTCTGGCTAGCCCAGAATTTCCTCCTTGCTCTCCCAAGTTTCAAACATCAATTTCAGTCTTGCTTTGAACCAAGGTGGCACATCAAGGGAACTTCAGGGGCTCAGAACCCAAAGCAGGAGCCCAAAGATGCAGGGGAGGTGTCTTTCCACGTGCAATGTTTCCCTCACGCTAGGAGTTGAAATTGCTCACTGGTCCTTCAGGTTTCACGTTTACCTTCCAGTATCTATTTCCTTCAAGGACTGCTAACTCTTACCAGACTGGTCTCTTAATCCAGCTTAACACCCTAGAAGCATGCGATATATTTTATTTCTGGAAAGAGGCACCGGTTCTGTAAACGTCTCTTTCCATGAAATGCCTACAAGGCGGGTTAAGGACCAATCGCATCGCGCACATCCGCCTTCAAAAGTGGCGTAATGAAAGAGTCGGCACATTTTCACAAGAGCCACCACTTTAAGTGGAGTTACAGCTAAACAACCAGCGGTAACTGATTTATGCTAAGAAAACCCTCCACATTCTGCTTCATATACAAAACGAATGAATAAAACACACTAAAACTGGCATCGCAAATCCATCCTTTTCTCTTTTTTTGCGTGACTGGCAAAGTGTAAACGTCATTAACTAGTACAGGATAAGTTAATCCTTTTATCCAGATCCCCGCTGTAGGGCACCCTAAATTCGCTCTGATTAAAAGGGGGAAACGCATTTTTAGCAACCGCTGCACAAAGGCGCGCTGTCTTGTTGCCATGGCAGTGCTGGGGCCGTTGCGTACGATTGCGTGGTTGCGGGTCGGATATATTCCTATCAATTCTATAAAATGTCTTAGGATGGAGATAAATTCTAAATATAAATCCTATAGAAAGGCTGCAGCGGCGCCTCCGAGCGGGAGAGCCGTACGCATTGTCATCGCGGGGCGGGCTCACCGTGCACATCGCCGGCTCTCTCCTCGCAAAGGCCGCGGCGTCGCCACTGAAAGCCTTTCCGGGAGTTTCACAGCGGAAGGACGGACAAAGGAAGCGGCATGATCCACTTTGGTGTGAAAGCAGATTAGCGCCGTCGCAGAATCACACCCGAGCCCCGGTAATGAATGTATATGCAGACATATATACTGTTCGTATGCATCATTCTGCATAAGCACTGACTGACTGAACTGTATCGTCTCAGGCGAGAGAACGGGATGGCTGCGTAGCTCAATTAGCTACATAAAAAAGAAAGACATACAGAAAAATAAGACTAAAGTGAATTTAAGGAGAATGGAAACACGTACGTATTACATGACAGCGTATTTAGAGCAGTAAGGATTGTGCAGAGACTGTTTAGATCCCATTCCCCTGCCCAGCTTGGTCCAAGAGTAGGGAGGACAGTGGTGGATGCCCGGTTTGCCCACCCCACCCTACCCCAAACAAACAAGCACACACACACACACACACACACACACACACACTTTTCTGACTGGACAGGACAACCAGGCAGCCATTTCTCCTGTCAATATTCGCAGCATCCATTTTCACCCGGCTGACACCTCTTACTGGTCAAGGGATGAATAAATCACACTTAGTGCACTCCCTGGATAGTTTGACTAAAAAAGAATATCACCATGAAGGAAGACTGCAGTGTTTGCCTGTCATCCCTGCCCCTGAGGTATGATGAAAAATTACAGGCAATAAAATAACATTTTTCAAAGAGCGACAACGCACTTTTAATCTATCTTCCACAACGCACCGTTCTGGGGGCGTGTTTTATTTCATCTGAACACAAACAATCTTTCACAGGGCTTAATAAGAGTTACACAAATGAGCTTCATTAATTACCTGCTAATGGAACAATGTCTGTGCCACCTTGCATGCTCATATTACTATAAATATTATCATAAGGAGAGATAAAATATGAACTCTAATGACCAGAGAAGTTAATAACGTACGTTTTCTTAACGAAAAGCTTGACTTCTCGCCTAACAATCAAGTCCTAGTTTTTTTAGCACACAAATTTATCAGAACCTAACTCCTCATGATCACTACACACATGGCCAACCGGTCAAAGGGAACCAACATTCAAAACACCAAACAGAAATAAAAGTATTATAAATCTGACAAAGACTTTTCCTCAAATGTACCTGGAAAAATGCTAATGAATTGTGATGTGTATCCCCCTCAGCGATGGGCCGGAGCTCTGGAGATTAGCAGAGCCTCTTTGAGCAGTCCTGATGCTCCAAAGCCACTTTCCTCTGTATCCATACACGCCGCATTCAATGGGTAAATTTTTCAATTTTCAAGTTGCAAAAGATCTCTGTGTTTTTCCCCGGTCTGATAAAAAGCAAGAATGACACCACAGAACTCGTACACAAAACGCAGTTAAATTGAAGCCATACATAAATAGGCTTTTTCCTGAATGAGATAACTGTGTCGGACGGCAAGGGGACGCCGCAAGGGTCCGTCTCCCTTCTCTCCCGCGGTAATTGTCAGAGCTAAACGGGCCAGGCAGTCTGTGAAGTATTCTGCTACAGTGTAAATGGGTATCTAATGAAATCTACAGCTTTACAATAACAGATCATTATGAATAATTTAATGCAGGACCTCAAATAAAAACCGCTGCCTTGAGCAAATTTTGAGAGAATTCAATTAGAGTCACTTTACGACACGCCGGGCGGACAGATGAACTGACGGGCGCCCGGGCATCATTATCGTACTTCGCACCCTGATACGGTACGCGGAGCGGAGGTGTGCGGGGGGAGCAGGGGTTGGATTCACATCGTCGGCCCGTGGTGCGAGGTGACTGATTGCAGTTTAAGGGCGATCCCGAGCACGGCATTATTTTACGTGCATGAAAAGGGCCGTTAAAAATCAATGGCATTGACATAGAAGTGGATCGTTTAAATGACGCGACGACACTGTATAAAATAAAGAAAATCGTAATAAATCATGTCATTGTTTCACGTTGTTCATTCTGCATTCTGTGAATCTCTTCGTGAAATATTAACACCAAAAACATTCTGAATTTCCAATCAATCGTCCACAGCGTAAAGTTAACTTTATTTATATTAATTTACCTTTAAAAAAGTGACTGAGTACTAAGACTCAGTTTTTCGGGAAAAATAAAATGCTGGCTGGAATTATCCAAGCCACACTGGTCGGAATAACAAAAAAATACCATCACGATGGGAAAAAGGATGGATTCGGTTGAAAATAACCATGGTTAACAGATGATAAATTAAAGAGGGGGGCTGGCATCATAAATTCGAGCAACACGCTCCCACTGCCAGGCGGTACGAGGCGAGCGCGGGGCTGCGCGGGGCTGCGGCGGCATGCGAGCATGCATCAGCTGCGCGCTGACACTTTATCTCTGCGATGCTGTTAGATTACACCTAGAGGCTTCGAGTGAGAATCCATCATTGCTATTATTACTTGAAGCTCTGGGCTGCATCCATCACGGCTAAGGTTACCATAACCTCAATATTAACAGGGAAAACCGTCTAATAAACACGAGGACGGATGGCGCGCGCAGCTGAATTTAATCTTCCTTTCACTTTTAATAAGGTACTCAGAGGAATAAAGATTACAGACCATATTTAGCATGCACAACAGACCGAACGGAATCTCTGCGCTCTTCATCGGGAGGCGGAGCTCCACAGACCTCATACATCCGTCATACTGCGTTCAGAATTGGCTTTCGGCTGGTGTTAGTAATTATTTTTTAGCTGTTTTGTTATTATCATTATTGTAAGAGCCAGTCAATCCAATGGGCGAAACAGACAGCCACCTACCGCACCATCGTCTGAGGGGCTCTAACTTAGCAACCCGCTGGTGCCCGCCCTTCCTACCATGCAGAGGCCCACACCCTGTCAGAAACTGTCATGCGTCTCAAAAACATAAGAGGACCCCACTGGACTGTTGAGTTGACTGTGGGATAAACCGCCATTAGACAATGAGGTCCCAGCCAAAATGAAAGTGTGTGAGGTTAAGGGAGTAAAGCCTCTTTGGGGATTAATGGAGCGGGTTCAGGAGAACTGGACACAAGGTCACTGTCGGAAAATATAAAAACCCGGCAGCCAGATGGCAGTAGTATTCAAATTCAATTAAACCCAAAGGCGAAAAATTGAAGACACACACACACACACACACATATATATATATATATAAATATAAATATATATATATGTGTGTGTGTGTGTGTGTGTGTGTGTGTGTGTGTGTGTGTGTGTGCGCGCGCGCGCGCGCAACCACAACCACAAGCAAGTAACAACTCTTCATATATTCTGAGCATTGCGCTTATTTATCCAGTGGTACATCAGAACTTGAATTTAATCCTTTCAGAACTCCGGATCGAATCCTAAAAAATTGTGATCGAATTTTCCCCATAAGAAATAATGGAAAACCAATTACTTGGTTCCCAGCCCCAAAAAAATTACACCTAAATGTTTTTTTTAGCATTTAAACACAAAATGAACCGGATAAAACAAGAAGAGCATATACTGTACTAAACACATCTAAG
>JAODJW010000007.1:20883236-20932724 GCA_026777045.1 Hyperopisus bebe | reverse complement strand
ATCATCATCATCATCATCATCATCATCAACAAACAAACAAATATACAATTAAATAAAAAGAACCTCCTCGAATAATCATGTCCATAGAGCTGAATTTAATGCATGCTTCAAAACAGAAAAATAAAAAAATACAAAAAAGCTGTCAAAAAATTGCCTCATCTAAAAATAAACTAACATATTCGGGCTGCTTATATGCATGTCATTCAAAATGAATGAGGTACAGATCACAGCAGCTCTGATCACCCGCTCGCCGCGTGCCCGTTGCGCGCTCGCCGCGCACTCGCGGTGGCGTAAGCCCCGGCTGTCACGCGGCATCAGACCCACACATATGGATTATCTATTTCCTCCCATCTCAACCTCTGCTGCTCGTGTTCCCACGTCTCGCCAGCAAAGTTGGAGAAGCTTCAGTTCAGTGGAAAAAAAATCTTATATTCCCATGAAGTCCTGGCAGCAGTCAAAATACTTTGGATACAATATTAAAATTAGAGTACATGCGGCAGGGTTTGATTGACAGCTATTAGCCCAGAAGCTCTCGCACTGCACCATATCCGCCTATGAAATTACTGTGAGGGAGGTGACAGTGTTTACTCTGACAACAAATTATTATGGCAAATTAGATGCACCTGCAGTGTCGGCATTAAAAGCCATGAATATACTGTTTACGCAGTGAAGATGGATATTTAGACGCAATAGTTAAACTTACCTGTTAAAAAGCAACAAGCGTTTAATCATTTTATTTTTTTACGTATTTTAGTAAAAATTGGTTCAAGCCTTTTGCAATTTGTCTAGTTTTCATGTTATAAAATAAGTTTATTTCATTGGGAGACGGCTGTATAAAAAATATTTTTTCGTAGTTTTTCGTTACTTCTTATTTACTAGTTTTGAATTTATTAATTTCACCTAAAATGACTGCAATTTCATTTAATTCAATGCCATTAAATATAATTTCAGCCGGTTACATGGGGTTGTTATAACAAATTGCATATTGCACGTCAGCTGTAAAGGTAAACAATAATGACATTATCTGCACCAGCATCAGCTAAATTCAATTTAACCTCCAATTTACCACCAACCTCCAGCAGTATTTTTTCAAGGTACTGGTACGCAGAAATATTTGAATATTGCAGGTAAACTGGGGAATACATTTTAACCTCCAGAGAACTAATTAGCAGCAATTACAGTCTCTGCCCTATACTTGTTGTAATGTAATCTGCAGTAGATCTGTAAAGGATGCTTCACTGACCCTGCCAGCATATGAGGCCGCATGACACTGTGCTCTTTCATATTATAGGGCAAAACTCATCACACGACAAGATATGGGAAAAGTCATTACATGGAAGAGACAGAGCGACATTAAGACGACTTTGGGTTTGCAGTAGAAAACTGTCTTTTGAAATGACTGTTAGGTACTAAAAGAGGTTATGAATTTATTATTTGTGGGCCTCTGTGTGCTCCACTTACAGTAAATGAGAAGAAAAAGTGAATGTATATGTTAGTAGGACTGTTTCATAGCTTGATATGAATTTAACACAATGGCAAGTAGTGTAACTGTACATAGTGAGGGCTGTAGGTGTGTGACATAGTCTGGACTATATGTGTGTGATATAGTAAGACAAGGAACTGGATCACCTGATTTTATACCATTAAGGGAAGTAATGGTTCAGTCTGCTCTGATACTGTAACTGCACTTCAGTTTCAAGCTAAAAAATACACAATGTCATGTACCATTACAGGCAGCAGGTGGTACAGCGGTTAGGGCACTAGACATGATTACAAGTACAGTAGAAGACACCATCTGGTAATACTGTACCAAAAGACATCTACCAAGAACTACCTCGGTGAAACAATGGCCTAGGTCTATATAAATCTGTGGAGAAATTCAGACTAGAACATAAACATTAACTGCATATCTAGGTCGCTGGAAGTGAGGAAGATCATTGCACATCAAATGCAGCCCTAAAGTCATAAACCCTCTGAGTGACATGTATGTTAATATTGACCGCAAGAGTACTGTACTAGCTGATGTGTCACTTTGAACGGGACAGGCTGACAGGTAAAGCCAGCCACAGGGGCTGCGTCGTGGTGGGCTGGCTGAATTCGCCATGCCCACAGATGTGCCCTGGGTAGAAACAGCAGCTTTATTAGTGCAAAGTGATAGGAGCATTAAACTGAGCACTTATGCCACATAAACAAAGCTAACAGCCAATAGTCAGTGTTTAATAATTTAGAAAAAACGCCTTAAATCAAAACATGTTTATTTTATGGGGCTTGCAACTTAAACGGAGATGCCCAGTAATCCCAGGGGATTTGGCCAGGCACTCCTCTTAATTAAAGCGCGAGTCTGCGGGAGCGAGTCTGGGGGAGAGATGCTGGCACGCCTGCCTGGGACGGGTTAGCGGCCGCCGCCCACCTCAGCTTTGCCTCCCTGGCGGTTCTAATTTCCCGCTGAATGCTGATGAAAGAAGCCTAATGAGTCTTGCCATTCAGCAGTAGTTCTGACAGAAATTGTAGATGAGATGAGACGCTGTTCAGCACCGGCAAATCCCTGCCGTTTGCCGCTGAGCGCGTACCGCAGGTTACACAGGCACCAAAACTCTGCGGGGATTACAGTAGTTTACACCAAACCAAACGTGACGTCTCTGCTAGCGTAAGGAGGCGATTCCACGACAGACGGGCCTTGAGGGTTTCTTGTACTTCGTTTCACCTGAGTATCAGATAAAAGTCATGCGTGTGGTTTGCAACACCGTGATTAGTTACAATTAGTGTTCTGATGTCGTTACCCTGGAAAATAATGTCGATCTTAGTTTTGATTACAAACAAAGTAATTGAAGACAGAGGAACAGACTTATTCCTGATACACAAAATTACATTCAAACGATCAAAGGCAGAGAGAATCCATCCATTCCTAAAAGTTCGTCTGTCACTCTCACTCCCATCTGAAATAAGGCCCAATTAGCTCCAGCACATGCACTATGAGTTCTAATGAGTTCAAATACAAATTATGGATATTAGATAGAAAATAACAGTAATCAAATTTAAGAAGTGCGTGTAGTGCAGAAGCGTGTGCATCAGAGAGGAGGGTTCTGACATTGCATAAAGATTTCATCATCCAAACACACCACGATGTTTATTACAGTGAGAATCCAGCAGTACGCGCGTAATAGACTCGCTATGATGTTAACCTCCCATATTCAAAGCAGAGATTTCAGCATTGTTACACAAGACCGATCATCTCCACCGGTTCGAACCTGCGCTTAATGCCACTGCGAGAATGCACGGGCATGCACACGAGCCGCCAGGAACGCGCGTACAGGATCGGAGCGAACGTGTCGAGGAACTCGGATTAAATATCCCTCCAAAAAAACATATTTATCTCTGGTGTACAGTTATAAACATAATATTTTAAAACAGCCATTACCAAAAGAATAAAATAAAGCAACGTTAAAGAGGACAGGAAATGTACGGTAAGATGTACTTCATTGATCCCGGGGGAAATCATTTAAGACCATCGTGCGAGCGGGTACTGCAGGTGTTTCCCACATCTGTCCAGTACAGTAGCAGGACATCAGCAGGAGGTCCAGTTGCACTGTGTGAATCACTACTTCTAAAGCAGTTTTAATTAATACAAATTACTATCAAACATTTTGCTACTGCGTTGCAATGCGCGATTCTTATGTACTGCGTGTGCGCGTACTCGTGCCGGAAGGTCTGTCTAATACACTCAGAAACATATCAATGTCTTTTATATTTTTAAAGAAAAATCATATCGTATATGAAGGTCCCCATGTTTTACTGAAGGTGTCCCAGACACAGAAACGTGGCCGCCACTCCGCGACCCTGTGTGACCCGCGCCCGGACCGGGAGCCAAATCCGGTGTACGTGTTTGGCTTAGATTACTTATAGAGTCATACGGCTAAGGATGAAACAAAAAGAAAAAGAATAAGTATAGAATTTTCCCAAAAAATAGCGGAACAAAGAATGGAGGGGAAGTGATTAAGAAAAATGAGTGTGAAACTTTCTTTGTCCTGCGCTTTCGCTCCTCACAGATGCGCAGCTGAGCCAATGCAGCTGGCTGCCTGACAAATGTGAAAAAATAAGCCAATTTGAGCTGGTCGTTAGCAGCCGGAGCGCCGCGCCGCAGATAAATGAGCGTCTGCCCCAGGTATGGCAGCAGATCTTCTCGGAGCGTCCCTGGGAGACTCCGGGCTGTTACCGAGCGCGGCCCCATCGCCGCGCCCCCGCGCCGCCGTGCGCCAGGGTGACCTTGCATCGACGCTCTTTATTTTTACACCCATGACCCTTCCTCTCACGTCTCCGCTTTTTTTAAAACCTCATTTAAAAAGGACTCCATATTGATCCGTACAATTCACATGCCTCCGCGTTTTTGTTTTTTATTTCATTGGTTTTATTTATTTTTTCTTTTTGTAAGGCCAGAAAGAGAGACGGATATGTGCAACGTAAAACTTTGACTAGGCGCAGTCTATTCCGGCCAGGCGCAGGAGGGGAGCTCACTCCATTAAAGGCGTCTGCTCGGGGTTGAGTTGAGTCAAGCACTTACTCTGACACCTTGACTCAGGTGCTGCCCTTGTCCTATAAATGTGTCCTGTGTGTGTCTGTGTGTACATGTGTGTGTGTCTGTGTATGCGAGTCTGGGTGAGCCTGTTGTTTTGACCTTGTGGGGACATTTTTTTGGTCCCCACAATGAGAAATTGAAGTTTATAAAAATTTGTTAATGTAATGGGAAAAAAATGCGAAAAACCTTGTATTGTGTTTGGGTACTTATGATTAAGGTTAGGGCTGAGTATCAGGATAGTCATAGTTGGAATTAGAGCTTTGCCCACAGAAATGAATGGAGAGTCCCCACAGAAATATAGATGCGTAATCTGTGTGTGTGTGGGTGTCGGTGGATGCGTCTCATGGCCTAGTCCCCACTGCCGAGTCGGGCACAGAGAGCCGGTGCCACGTGCTGCCACAGCAGCTGTTGGCAGAATGGGCCAAGCAAACACACACACTTCTTGATGCGTTACAGGTTCGACAGGTTGCAGGCCACTCAGAAATAGTGGCAGGGTTACTGACAGGGCAAAATGTCCTTCTTGGTACCAAATGGGAGGAGCCGCCTACACCGAACTAACAAATTAACCAATGTGAGTAATGTTTAGTTACTGCCTGCTAAACTGTAACGAAGGCCCTCATCCCCAGGTATATGGTGTGCAAGACTTTGGACGCAGAGGCCAAACAGAACCAGCCAAGCAACGTTCATTAGCATGAAAGCAAAAACAAAAAGCAACAAAAAGCTAAGAGGGCCAAGATTCAAACTCCATGAGTTGATCATACGCTCAACCATGCTTGAAGCTCTCCTAATCCAGGGAAGCACCTCAGATATTAAAAAAAGTGCAGTAAATTCCTTGCCACTCGTCATGCCTGTGTTACTGTGTACTTTAAGGATGCATTTTTCTTACATATCATATACAATAATAAATGTGCTTACATGTTTGCATCGACATGCTCTTACATTTATGCAGCCACCCACAAGCATTTACAATTAAAATAAATTTATCAAGAATAACTGGGGAGGATTTTTGAAATTTAAAAGTAAATAGCCCTTTGAAATACTTTGAAGTGTCAATGCTGTATTTGGGACCCTGCCTCACCCACTTATGCCCTAGGAGCATTTAGGAAAACATGAATAAGGCCGCTGACAGTGGCTCAGAGCACACACACCAATGTACAAGCTGGAATTGTGAGTAACTGCAGAAATCCAAAGGTGACATTAACAGATCGGAATTAAATCATACAGCGCATTGCAGCTGCTTATTCGCAACCATTATTAATTACATGAAATTTCTGCAGTCTCATATTACAAAAAAACCCAAGTGGTTATTTTGTAATGTATCAGTGATTTATTCTTTATAACTTCTGATTTCCTACGAGCAACCGGGAACCAGTAAATTTTAAGGTGATAATTATTTTTTTAAGCTGTAAGGACTTAGAGTCATGGGTCACATGACTCCAAACCTCCGCCCTGCTCATTAATGCAGGCAGACTCCCTTACTGGCCCTTATCTCGGGTGGCCACACTTGCTGTTCAGATGAGTCAGAGCCCTCCAGGCCCCCGTTCTTCCAGGGCGCCATCTCTGGCTCCTTCTCCTTCAAGGTTCCTGTGTGCCCCCCCGCCCCCCTCCTGTCAGCCCCCTGTGCATCACGCAAACCTCGGTCTCCATTCCTTTCGACTCTTTTTCACTGAGTAATTTGCAGCTCTTCCCCGCACCCTTAGATCTTCCATGATGTCCTTATTCGGTGGTGGCGGGGTATTCTTTTTTGACAACGGAACTTGATGGGAAGGATGAGGAGGCCCCGGGCACAGATGGCGTGGCCTCAAGCATAGGCAAGAACCGTGTGGCCCCTGAGGGCCCCCAGGACCGGGGCCCACAGCCGGGCCAAGCAACAAATCCAGGAGGGATCTTAGTGTGACAGCAGCAGGAGCTCTGACGGTAATGATGATGATGATTTACACCATTGCACACACAAAGCCAGCCCTCCATTCACGCCTTACACTGCACAATATTCTATATAAACTCATATGTTGCTTAAATAATAAATCGTTTTTTTATCTTTCTACTTGCATAGTGACCAAAATCAAGATTTTAAATAATGAATGTTTTTGTAAGTAGTATTTCTGAATTAATTTTTTTCCCACCGACTGCTATATTTCTGTTTTTTCGAATTGATTTTACTCCTGCAGTTTCAGCTAGATTTAAATCAGCTTTACACCACTACAGCAGCATACAGGTTATTAACCTGTTCTGTCGCTTAGTGTCTAATTTCCCTTCAGTTAAAATTATTCTTTCGTAAGAGATATGCCATATGTTATTTCACTTACAGTATCCTTATACATTCTTACACACACACACACACACACACACAGACACACACGTGTTTTTCACACAGTGCCTCATATACAGAACGGTCATCGCATCCGCCTGACATCCTCGCAGCAGAGAGGGGCGACTACTTCCCCGCTTCTCCGCCTCTGTCGCTATCCTTTCTCAAGGCCACATCCACATTTGGGCAAAGTCACCACTCCCTGTAGGCCCGTCAGCCGGCGCAGGAGGGGCGGGGCACACAGAGCCTGACGGCAGCCAAGAATCGCACCTGTCAGGTGGGGAGAGGCCGGTGCGAAGATGGGAGTGCCTCTGGGAGCGGCCAGAGGCCTGGACACCTCCCCTTCGCACGGCGCCCATCACGTGCCGGTCTGCCACTGTCTCCCGGACAGCGTCCACTCCAAAGGCACAAATTAGCTGCCTGCTCACTGGCAGGGTGGCGTCTAGTGAAGGCAAAGGAGGCTTACTCTGATTCTCCCACCCCCCCCCACTCCTTCTTGTCCCACTCAGGCTCTGGTACAGAGGTGCAGGCTAGAAGCATCTGGAACATGCCCTTTCCTCAGGCACGAGGAGACAAATTAAAGCAAGACTCCTGAAGAAAAGCCAAAAGTGCCTGCTGTAGCATCCAATCAGATGGCACCTTCAGCCCCAGCACTCCCTCTCTCCCTCGTTTCTCTCTCTCTCTCTCTCTCTCTCTCTTTCTGCCTGCACGGGCGTCTTCTGCTCCACCCGAGGGCTTAGCCATACGTTTATTGGTTTATCAGCAGGGATTTTTTTGTCCTCATCAGAAATTCACAAACCTGTTCTTTTTGCCCTCCAACAAAATAGCTTATCAGGCCTACCTTTTTCGCTTGAATTCCCCCCGTTTTGGCGAGGACGTTAAAAGTGAAAAGCTGTATTCGTGATTACTCGTCTTTTATGCATAAGTAGGTGATGCTATTGATTTTATAACGGCCAAATGCAAATCACTTTAGCATTTTAAGTGAAGACTTGGAACGGGGTTTGGGATCTCAGGAAAGCAAAAAAAAAAACTCCAAGTGACATCATCTCTGAGGGCAGACGTGACAGTCGTTACAGTGTTCATAAAGCCAATTAGGCAACCACAGGATACAGTGACAGTGGCACACCTTGAGCACGAAGACTTGTGATTGGCTGATATGGTCCCCAGCTTGTGCCAGCCACTGTGCACTCGTTACCATAAGAGATCCAATTATGCTATAAATGTAATAAGTTCTTACAGTATAAAGGCTGAGCTCTGAGACATGTTGAAGACAAACTGAGGGTGTACTTTAAAAAACCCCTAGAACATAAATCTCAAGGGATAGCAAACATGCCGGTCAGCCTGCTGATGTTCACAAGTGTGTGTGTATATCAAAAGGACATGTCAGGAACCCAAAAGATGCAAACATATCATCTAAACATACTCAAAATGTACCAAAAACCCAACCTTCTTAGTAACCTTAAACACCAGAATCAAACAAATGTAATCATCTCACATCAATGTAATGAGCGTGTGATAGTACAGAGTGTTCTGTGAGCTGTTTGACTCCCATTCAGAAAATACACAAACACAGATGATTGATTAAACTAAATACACTTGCTTACCTGCATCAGACCACCATCCACCACCAAGGCAAAACATAAAAAGAGAAAGAAAATCCGTTAGTGACATAGCATGCCAATTACCTAAAATTAATCACTTACTCATTTTGACATCATTAACAATATTGATGATGCATACAATAGCTGATTATTCAGTGTTCAACCAGAAAACATCACACCACCCAAAGCCCCAAAGCACTCTGCCACTCTCGGTAGTGTATTTTAATTACCTGCATATCGATTAGTAAATGAGGTCCATGAGAACCTCGACAGCAATGTCCACGCCCATCTCGGAAAACCCAAAATCTAATAACATTCCGAGAGCACATCATCCCAAAGAGAAACTGCACTTGGAGAATGAACCATTAGGTGGAAACACATTAACTGTAAACAAATTAATATTAACTGGAAACACAATATTTCAGAGAACAAATTGACTGAAAACAAAACAACATTAACAGGAAACACTTCCGCCATAACAAAGAACAAAACAAAGTAACACTCAAACAAAAAGGGAAGATACAAAGACAAATACAATCTCTTATTTCTGATTGGATGAGCCAGGTGTCAATCACCACTCCCTGACACAAAGACAAAATGAATATGTGAATAATGCTGGATTAAGTAAATGGCTGATCCAGGCATACTCTCAGTTTGGGTTAGTGCTTAAACCGAGTAATTATCACAATAATGTTGCCACCTCTGCCACAAATGTAGCCATTAGCCTAAAGGGGCCCAGAGACCCAATATTAACTGAGTAGGTCTGTGTTCTTCCTTGGAATGGATGACTTTACAGGCTTGGCACGGGTAACAAACTGGATTTACAGCAGAACCGTTATTAGCAGTGACATACCAGGAGCTCTTCATGCACAAGAGATCTTAAAGGTTTAAGTCATTCAAGCTGTATCCATTCCAACAAAACAGCAACTTGTCCATCACCACTGCCCATAGATAAAAATAATAATCAAATCATATGAATTGATGAGCAGAGTACAAACCTCATAAATGATTACTTGGAAATGTGTGTATTATATATCCATGATGCAAAGAGCATGTAGAGTTTGAAAGGTTGCTTGCTAACAGTGACAATAAGTGAGGATAAACTTCCCCTCTCCATGAAGCTTCTCTGACAGAGACAGTGAAACATGCCGTGTTCTCCATCCACAAGCCTGACTACATGGATGAAGAAACTGGCAAAGCTCAACACACACAGAAAAATATTCCTGCTGCTCCAAAACCCCACAGACGTTACTGACAGGAAGACTTCCTGGCACCCCCCCCCCCCCCCCCCATGATAGGCTCTGCTCTTCCTCCTCTCACGAGGAAAAACACCCGATTGACATGCGGTTTACACGATCAACAAAGAGGGCACTGTCTGTCACCATACAGCTTCCATCCCCATTGGAAAGTGCAGTTCAGACTTCTGTCCTCTGCTTGAGCTATAGTGTTAATGATGTTTTCCCTTACAGGGCATCACAGCCTGGGCTCCTAAAATGTCACACTGTATTCTGATGTCGTAGCATTCTGTTCATTTGGTCTCTGAGATACCACTCAGTTTGAAGACTATTGTATTTTTTGGATTCTTATTTTGATCAGTACATCAGGGCCATCTTCTTGATGTGTTAGATGACAGGGTGGGGCAGTAAACTGGCTGTCCCCATGACTACCAAGCAGTTGGTCTTCGAGAAATTGCTTCTAATAAATATGTCTATGTAAAATGACAAAGCAGTACAGATTAATTTTAATTTCAATTTGATTCAATAATACTGTTTCTAGCCATCCAATATCACACCTGAATCGTGATGCTAGCCTTGGTTAGCCTGAGTATGTACCAGTGTATGCTGCTGAACTTGAGGAACAGTGAAATGTGTGTCCTGATGGCTCAGTAGTACTGTGAAAGAGCTGCTTGGGAAGGGCGACAGGACATTCTTCTCCAGCCAGGAAGCCAGGTTCTATGTGGCAGAATTCCCATCAAGTCGCATGAACACTGGAAAACCTAATGCCATGCACATGAAACCTGTACAAATATTGGTTTATAAAGGTTTGTGCTTGTGTTGTGGTATTTTGACCTATATAACCAGTTGTGGGACTGTATAAATCACACGGATAATCCACAGTTCATACAGCATGTTTATGTTTATATAATGAGGTGACCCCCAATACTGTGCCTGTATTATTATGTACATATTTTTATTTTAGAATGCAACTGAATTTTTTTTGTCATTACTTAGATAAAAAATTCGAAGAACTAATAGTTCTGCTTCTTGCACTGAACAGTACCTTTGCAAGACTAGACTGTGGAATATGTACAGAACAGTGTAGAATGAACTTAACATTATAGTATGTACTTAGCAGTGTAGTATACACTCAACAGAGCAGTATGAACTCAGCAGTATCGTATTTACTCAACAGTGCAGTATGTACTCAGCCATGTATTGTGTACTCATCAGTGTAGTAGAACCTTAACAGTGTAGTATGTACCTAGCAGTGTAGATTGTACTCTGTATTAGTAGGCACTCAAAGCACTACTCAAACACACACCGTGGTCGCACCCTTCGTACATCACTCTGTAAATTAGTGACATTGTGTTTCACCTAAGAGCACAGTGGCAGGTTAACACTTCACAGCAATCCTGACATTCGTCAGACCTCCAGCAGAGAAAGGGTCTTTGAGACACCTAAACGAAATCCCTCCCCCGGAATAAAATCCCAAATTAGCCACCGCTTGTCAAGCCCGGGAAGAAGGTGTCTTCCGAGGGGCTGACAGTGACAAATTCCCTGCTCGCATTTATTGGCCTGCAGATGTTTTATGCATCCTGCCTGGTTGGGCAGTCTGAGGGGGGCATCTACTCGTCCCCGTCACCCTTTTGCTGGCAATGAGTGATGCTGCTCTGCTAACGTGTGCCCCGTCAATGGGGCGTGACGAACCTGAGCTGAAGGCGGACGGAGTTTTGACGACCTGCGGTTCATTTGGACTCTGCGTCTCCATTGAGGTCATGAGCCTCACCACCAACCGGTGCTTACGCTCCTCTTCTGTCCTTGCAGAGGAACCCCTTGCATGGGGACCTATTGCTAACTTCAGCTTTATGTTGTTATTTTTTACCGCTTATTTATTTAGCTAGGAAGCCCATTCATTAACCTGCAGAATCAGGCGGCATTTCTCTGCCGGCGTGGTGCCGGCAATGACACTCCTGCAAGAAGGGCCTGACCCCTTGTGTAAGCGTCCTCCCACAGAACGCCGTCCAGCCGACATACCCAGGTGGCATTGCCCCCATCGCCGAGAGAGCTGCCCTGATCCCAGCTAACAAGTCTGTGGGGTGATTTCCATGATTGTTCTGTCGGGTCGCTGTGCCCCAGCCCGGTCACACCCGGTTCACTCGCAGCCGACCGGCCGCCTGAAAAACAAAAAGGTCAGGAACTAGCAGCCGGCTGAGGGCAGGATGGAGGGATGCTCTTCACTACGCAGACAGAGAATAAAGCATCTGCCAAAAGAGAGCCTGTGACCTGCACTCACCTGCTCAAAGGACCCTAGTAAGCTTATGCACCAGTCTCACTGCTACGTTGGCCACTCTAGAAACTGCAGTCTGTACTCACTGCACAAGTGGAACAATCTTCCGGTAATTAGAAAAAAACCCGGTTTGTAGGACAATACTCAGAGGAAGCACTGTCTTTACTCTGGGTGTTTAATGTTTGTTCGCATTACAGAAGACGGTAAAAAAAAAAAAATCTAGCGTGCAAGGTTCTCGGAAACGGCGCCTTACCGACGCTCTATTAATTAGCGGTGAGGGAGTTAAGCACCGTGTTCAGAGCCTGAATATACTTCATTAGTTATCCAAGACACAGCAGAGACATGGAGCCCCCCCCCCACCAGCCGCTACTGTGTTTATGAGTGCGAGAACCATGGTGGTGCAACACGACGCAGCATGGGTACTACAGTAATACTGCTCAGCAGCAAGTCTGTCTTTTAATTGGCTGATTGGTCGCTGCAGCTGATTGGTCACAGCTCATGTTTGTAATTATTTTCTTCTGTGGAATGTGATAAACCATTATTACACCCATAATTGCTACCTGAGGTAATTAACCACCTTTTCAATTTCTTAATGAATAAAACTGTGACAAGGAATGCAGTATGAGGGCGATCAGATCATTTGCATGATGGTTAAAATGTGGATTTTTCCCTCCATATTTCACAGACATGTAGTTCTGTTCTGTAATATCAGCAGTGCACAGCGACGCTGTCAAGGCTGTCAGAAACATGGAAGGGCAAGCCTCCGTGTGACTCTGCTGGCTCCGGGCCAGCCGCCCTCCCTGTATGGGACTCGCCTGCCACGGGAGACCCCGTGACTCACACGTGTCTTCCCGTACCCAGGACGTGCTTTTCAAAGGAAAAACCGCTCAGCGGTGTTCCCAACCACAACATTCAGGACGACTACTCCTACCCCGCACATCGCGACTCCAGCACATACTCCACTGTGTACTCCAGCGCATACTCCAGTGCGTACTCCACTGCATACTCCAATGCGTACTCACTAATCCTTTCCCCTTCCTGTTGTAATAATGCCTAACCGTGAACAAGGCAACAAAAATAAATGAAGGGGGAAATCGTCGTTTACTGGGCTGCTATTTTCAGTTGGGGGACAGCTCGTTTTCCCGTTGCTGAATTAATCACGTCCAAAGGACATCATCTTCAAACCCGACGCAGCCCTAGAGGAGGGGGCCCCGTTCTGCAGGCGGGGGGATGGGAGGGAGGGGGACTTCACAACGCGCTAAAAATAAAGTGGCTCTGCGAGCAAACGGCACTCTGGGAGTCTGAGGGGAGCCTGAGTAACAAGCGTGCTCATGGGAATAGACACCATGATTAGATGCGAGAGGCGCGTGTTCATAAACAGCATTAGTCTTTGTTACCGTCTCGGCGCCCCAACCCACATACAAACACAGTCCTCTGAACCTCGTCTTCTTGCAGAGTATGCTATTGTTTTTCACCCACCACCTTATGGCGCTCCTGTAGGCTCACACCCTTTTGGCCAGAGAGGAATCTATACTGGATGTGGATGTGCAATGCACAGGGTCCGTATGTTCAGGAAGTGGTCCTCCAGCACCAAAACAAGCATTTATCCCTGTCTCCTACAGCAAGGCAGACTGTACTTGTTCATGGCATGGAGACCAGCTAACAAAGTCAGTAAATACAGTGCCCTGCTGCTGTGTTGCTCAGAAGGTCGTTGGTTCGACTCTAACCACACCAGCGCTAGACCCCTAACTTCAATAGCTCGAGGGATGCCAAGTGTTTCTCAAAAAAAACATCGCAATACAGCCCCCCACATCTGACAAACAGGCTTGAACCCCACCTCCTCACATTACAATACAGACCTGAACCTCACCCCCCACCTGACAATACAGACTAGTGGGCAGGGAGTTGCCATGGATACCATAACAACCTGTATTTCAATTTCACAAGGTAATGAAAGTAGACAATTTTGCACTCCGCTGTTCCCTGTCAGTTATCAACAAAGTTATTAGCAAACCCATCACACAGTCAGTCAGTCACACTTTGAACACCTCTTTTCTGCTCCATGGATGAAATTCAGGAAGGACCAGAGCAGAGGGTCAGTAAATAAAACTACTGTAAACAGGACCAAAAATCCCACACGTTAGCTCTCCCTCTTTCATTGCTGGTAAAAAAAAGTAATTTCACTCCAAGCCCAGCTCGTTACACTCGTTAACTTGAGTCTGGCACATGCCCTGCAGAGCTGCAATTTTCAAGGGGTCCTGAGATATGTCATTAGACAGTGAAATGTTTAATAAAATGATCCACATGTGAATACCTGTAAAGGCGTAACAGTGAAATACTGCATCCTAGCTTATACAGTACTTTCACTGGCCATCCGTAACTCTGGCTCTCTCCTTTAGGGCTGCCATTAACAACTATTTTTCCACTGATTAATTGATCGATTATTTTACCGATTAATCAACTAATCTAAAGGATATATTTTCCTTCAGAAAATTACACTCACCGTTTAAGTTAATTTTATTTTTATTTTGACAACAACAAGCTGTATGTCATTGCAAGTGTTTACATAATGGACACCGGCTTCTCAGCACTGTAAAAACATTATTTTCACCCACAATTTGATAAGCAGATTAACAGTATGTCTATAATATTAAAGAGATGTGTATTGTGATGCCAAAGTTAGCAATCTAACTCTTTTAAAAGAGGAGATATTGTGGTTAAACTAGATAAAAAAGATGGTGGCAGCGTGGGGTGCTTTTTGCAGAATAAAGTCTAACACTTTTTTGTGGTGAATAGTTTTTATTTCATGATTTTTTTTAAAATACTGTCTCTTTTCCTTTCAATTTTAGTTTACAATAACAACACTGGTACCAACACGCCCAACACACACACTGGCACCATCAATCAATGCAGATTAAGCCCATATTTTAGCCTAAACATTGTCACAAACACTTATTCAATGGAAATTCTAAGGTAGCAGGCAGACAACTTTGTGGCTTTAATGATGAGTGTATTTAGCAGCTACAAGGACAAAAGATATTAAAAAGCTTTCCATACTAATGGAAATTTAATAAACATAAATAGACAACACTTACGGTGGTTTTGCCTATCTTGGCAGCCCATCATCCAGAATAACACATGTGATATTCTGTTGAAAAACCATTCTTATGATGAATTGAAGCGTTTTAGAAATCAAAAAGGTAATTTCATAAAAATAATTTTAAAAACACAATGCGTTGATGCAAAATATTGCTGATGCATTTTCAACATTGACACCATCGACTACATCAACTAATGGTGGCAGCCCTGCTCTCGGTTCTCGGTTGGCGGCTGTATCAGGCCCCGCTAAGGCACACTGGATTTTAGCTTAAAAGCCCCCCATGTACAAACATGCTATTTTCCAGCAAGCTTTTTATGTGCCCCACTTTATGGGCTATTCCATCTATAGTTGCTGAGATTCTATACATTTTAAATGCAGCTTGAGAGGGACGGTTTCCCTTCTGGAGTCTCCACTGCTGGAAGATGGTGACATGATGCTGATTGGACAAGACGGGGCAGAAGGAGATCAAAGCCAGCTGCAATGTTTTGCCCCCCAGCAAGGCACGGAGCACCCCCACGCACTGGCTGTGGGCTCAGGGAGTGTGGACATGCACACCAAGGGAGCCAACCAGGCATCTCCCAGCTGACCCTGCCAGTGACATCAGCATGGCAGCAGTCTCCATATCTACTAGACAGTATGAGCAGATCACAGAGCAGTTCCGCTCATCACCAGCTCCTTCAGAAGTATCCGAGAAATTCACCTAAATTACAATTAAACCTAAAATGACAAGAATATAATTGACAAAGGATTCAGCCAGTCTGAGGTTTAAGAAAACTACTCGATACATGTTTTAGTGCACATCATTTACCAGGCATCTAAAAACACCAACAAATCAAATATAAATAGAAGCATTCCCAGGAACAGGTGTGCTGCTGTTCAGTTCAATATACATGATCCATCAAGAGTTCAGTTTGGCTTCACAAAGATCAGTGAGAGATCAGCACAGAAAACAGGTACAGATATTAAAGTTTGTAAGTCATGCATATGCACATCCATGTAGACACATAGGTACACAAGTGTATGAGCCCAGAATGAACACGCCTGTCATCTCTGAAGCCACACAGAGGGCAAACGTCTCCTCCAAAGCCGGCCAGTGCTGGATCCATGCTGCTTGGTGGTGCCTCAAATGCACCCCCCCCCCCCCACACACACAAAGGCAAACCCCTTCAAGACTGCAGGTGATCTTTCACCTTCCCACCAAAGGTCCATGCTGTCATAGAAGGCTCTGGGGAGGGACAGAGCCGTCAATCCTGAACCCCCCCCTTTTCCTGGAGGGTGGCAGCTGATCCACAAGCAGCAGAGTCCACAGTCCGTAGGCAAGTAGCTATATACACTGTTCATGCCAGTATACGACCTATGCACACTGTAAGAAGTGCCACAAAAACCATGCACAACATATCCATCCTTCCATCCATTCCTCCATCCATCCATCCATCAAACCAGTTTTTTCATCACAACAGTCAAAACGTGTCTTTGTTTTGTCTTCAACAGGGGGTGGCCCAGCCAGGTCATATGACTACATCCCCGCCCCTGGTTCTCCTCCCACATCGCCGGCTTTAACCCTTTAAACTCCGCCTGCTCCAGACTGGTGTTCCCACGTTCTCATGTTAGACGGCGGCGTTGGCGTAGGGGGCTGAAACTGCGGCCTATCCCATTGGCTTCACAGAATCTTTTATTAAGACCATTCAAGTTGTTTTCAAAAGAATGACAGATGCAAAATAAGCTTTGGTCCCGAAACCTGATTGAAGTCAAAGGCAAAGAAAAAGTCTGCAACATCTTACAGGAGCGTACTTCATCGGAGGAGAAATGCAGACAGGAAACACCCCCAGCGCGGAGGCGGGGGATGGAGGCATCCACACGGCCGCTCCGGGAGCAGGAGGAGGCTGCCAGCTCATGGCACCAACTGTAAATAATAATAAAACTTCGGGGGAGCACGTCGCCAGGAACAGCCCCACCCCACACTACAGTGCCACTCACAGCTGGCCGGCTGCCTGGGGAACCACAAGCTGCACAAACGGCATGCGACACAAACGGCATGCGACACAAACGGCATGCGACACAAACGGCACATGGTAGAAGCTGAATACAAAACAACCACATGTAGCACAAACCACACATGGCACAAATGGAAGGCCACAAAAACCACATATGCCACAAACTAAACACAGTACAAACCATACAGGACACAAATGGCACTTTGCAAAAACGGCACGTGGCACAAACCACATACAGCACCAATGGCATTCCTCACAAAACGACGAGGCACAAACGGCACACTGTACAAACTGAAAACAGCACAAATGACACGCCACACCAACAGAACACAGCACAAACCACATGTAGTCCGTCTTTCAGTCCCTATGTCCCCCCTTCTGTCTCTCTGTGTTTTCATGTCCCTCTGTCTATCTGTCCACCTGTCTGTCTCTCAGACCCCTGTCTGTCTCTCTGTCCATCTCACTGTCCCCTGTCTATCTCTCTTTTTGTCCCTCTGTCTGTCTCTCTGTCCCTCTGATTTTCTGTCTCCCTCCATCTCTGTCCCTCTGAATTTCTCTGTCTCCTTCCATCTCTGTCCCTCTCTTCTCTGTCCCTTCTCTGACAGGATCTGCTAGCCTATCATGTTACCACACGCATAAAGTCAGTCATAGTGCAGGGCTCTCTCCAACATAACAGTAACCGGGAAAGTGCTTCCATTTGCAGACCTTCCATAATCTTTGTACACAGAGCTGCTCCCAGTGGACAGGAGGAAAAATGACAATCCCTCATGAGCAGTGGAGTGGGGCAGAGCCTCATAGAGGAGCAGGTGTGCCTGGGTCCATGTGATCCAGCGGCCCAGCAGCACTGGTGTGGCTCAGCCCAAACTGGCGCAGCAAGTTGTCATCAAGCCGGATGAGAAACACCAGGGGGCCATATCTGTACCACTCTTCACTAAATGAAGCCATTTCAGAAAGAACACGGGGAATGTTTGCGTTTCTGGCTGCTTAACCACAGTAAGCCCTCGCTGCCAAGAACGATTTGAATACAGCAAGAAGCGCGCTGGGCCATAATGGGCATAATTGAGGGCTTGTGAGGCGCGGGGCTGTGCAGCGGAGCGTGGACCATCCCAAAGCCATCCCCACCCCCACCCTATCGCGGGAAATGCCACCGTAACAAGCAGCCGCTCTGTCAACTGAGATTAATGATCTACTATAAATCCAAGTTAATAATAAATGGGATGTTTACTTGTTCGAAGAGGAGGCCATTGATAACAGCAGTGAAAAGCCCACCTTTAAATGCCAGAAAGATAAATTCAGCTTAAGCACTGAGCTGCCAGGCCGTGCTCCTCACTTCTCTGTCATTATTTACAAAACAAAAGTATTATCCCAGTTAAAGGAAGGAAAGGTCAGCTGGGGGGGTAGGGGGCACACAGCAGTGAATGTGCGGGGTGCGAGCAAAAGGGCCGGGCAACCCCTGGCACCACTAGCCACCCCCCTCCTCCCTGCAGCGACACAGCATGGACCTAGCTGATGACCACGGGCCGCCCGCTTCCTCAGCAATCACGCCACTGAAAACGGACTGCTGAGGCGTGGACAATTAGGATGAGGAGAGGGACAGAGAGGGAGAGAGAGAGTGAAAGAGGGGGACAGAGGATGAGAGAGAGGGAAAGAGAGAAAGGGAGAGCGAGAGAAGAAGAGAGAAACAGAGGGAGAGAGAGGAAGCGAGAAATAGAGGGAGAAAGAGGGGTAAGAGAAAAAGGAAAGAGAGGAGGTGTGTGTGTGTGTGCGTGAGAGAGAGAGAGAGAAAGAGAGAGAGAGGGGGAGAGCGAGGGAGAAGACCGTTCAAAGAGTGAAGAACGGTGCCCCTGCACTTGGACCCTTGCTGACTGCTGTCCAATGAGAAGAGCACTAGGAAGAGGAGCTGTTTAGCTGTGCTGAGCTCACCACGGTGAGGCACTCTCTGAGGTCCATATCAGTGCCAGCAACGGCTCACTCCGTCACATCGCTCTATGCTAACATCTGATAATCAATACAGCATTCAAAGCTTTGACAGAAGCCATTCAGGCCAGAGTTAGCAGGACAAGTAGCTGTCTTTAACCTGATCAGCATAATAAGCCATCAGGCTGAGTTAGACCAGAGTCTCTCATCCAACCTATTTAAATATTTATGCTTAGGAATCAGGTAAGCAGTTGATAATGCCAAAACTCTTTAAGAACATAAGAAATTTACAAATGAGAGGAGACCATTCGGCCCATCAGGCTCATCTGGGGAGAATTCAATTAATAGCTCAGAGTTGTTGAAATCTTATCTAGCTCTGGTTTGTTTATGGTTCAGCCAAAAGGCACCTCTAGCACCCCCTACTGGAACACTCCCACTAGCACTGTAGTTTGCACCCTAACCGTAGCCCTCCTCAAGAAATTTAACTGTGATCCTATGGGTAGCACACAGGACAGAAGAGGATCAAATGCACGTTTGTCTGGTGAGGCTTCCTTTCAGGTCTATACTACATTTACTTTTCTGTGCAGACCTCTTCTCAGGTGTTTTCACCCCAACAATAAACATGGATGGCTCCCTCATTCAGTGGCCCTGGTCACTCCCCAAGCAGCCGGCCCAGACAATTAAATGTGAGACAGGAGTGAAACTGCAGTCATATTAATTCATAAGCTTCATCCTCCCTCTGAGAACGGCCTGCCAACAACATCAGCAGGGCAAATATTTAGCATGTGGCTGTGGCCTGGCTCCACTCAGCACCACCACTACCAGAGATAGGTGGCAGTGTTTGATCTTTTCCACGTTTTTAAACAGGCACTGCGCTGGCTCCAAGTTACTCAACAAACACTAGCCTCACACTCTGAGCTCTACGTTGGGGTAAAAATCACCAAGACGGACATCTCCTCTGAGATTATGGAGTGGGGCGGGCATCTCCCAGAGCCACTGCTTGCTGTTACTTGGTCTCTCCCCCCACCCAGTAAAACTTACATTAATTTAACTGGGTAAATTGTAAATTGACTCCTGGCTGAGAGCGCCAGATTTGAAATGTGGTTTTACAAACACACTTGGGAACCCAAGGCCACTCTCTGCATCAATGGACCGTCCAGGGGGGAGCCACAGTCTTAACTGCATCATCAATACATTCCCGCCACCCCCCCCCCCCTGCACTCTTTGATTTTAAATTACTCCGTTGATGACAGGTAACTGTAGCTACTGGGATTTGCCAATGCTCTTAACAGCCGTTCAGAGTAAGTCCCTGAACCAATTAAGTGGCATGATATTTAAACATAATCAATACAAGACTCAACTGTAGATTGACTCCTCTAAAGCAGCATTTGTGAAGCGGAAATATTTTATAATAGTCAGCAACCGAGAATTGAACCCAAACACATTTCCCTGATAAACAGCAGAAGCAGGCAATCAGGTGCTGGCGTTTTTTGGTTTCCCTCCTGCCGTTTCAAGCTGCACGCAGCCAAACTTCGGGCTACACATGCGGACTATATTTGTTTAGCGAACAAAGCCCTCCTGGGCACTAATGTTAGCACTGAAAGGCAACAATGAATTGCCAGTCTGGCAAAATTGTAACAATTTATGTTATTATGGCGTTTTTCCTTCTGCTGACGGTGTTTACAAAATGTAATTTTCATTGGAGAGAAATGTACTGTAATTGCCTCTGGGTTTCTGCGAGTCCACCGACTGTAAATATTCCTCAGTACAACACGCAGGGAGCCCAAGAAAGTCTGGTGTCAGGTTCCCGCCAAAAAAAAAAACAAATGATTTGGGCATTTAAGCAAACGGCTAACAGTCATTATGCATCTGGCTTTCAGATTACAATAATGGAAACTGCACACATTTTAACATTAATTCATCTACTTACCTAGCATGTCTCAGCGGTAATTTAAAATCCACAACTCAGAGACTTTGCACATTACACAGTCTGGCTGGACAATATTTTACAAATGCATAAATTTATATAGTTCAGAAACTGTGGGAACTCGCGTCCTGGAAATCTTGATTCTGAACACCTCGAGGGAAATGATATTTAAAGATTCAGCAGCACGAATTTGGTGATGTTAAATACATAAAAAACAAAGTTTCTTGTAGCATATGTGACTTGTTGAAAAGTAGTTACTGAAGACTAATTTGGTCAGGAACACAGTTAATCCACAGAAAACATTGATTTAAAACGCTGCAGTAAACACTGCACACAGACACATGGATGCTGTGACATACATGCACTTTTCATTTTGTACAGAATTCATTTACTGTGTCACCTTCCATTTGACCTTCCAGTGTCACTCCCCTTGCATGTTCGCCTCGTGTCACATGGCTTGACACTGCATATTCCACTTACTCCCCACAGTGCTGTATGTGTTCAAGAGGCGATGTGTCCACTGCAGGTTAGGCCTCTGTGCCGTGATCAGAAGGTCGCCAATTCAAATCCCAAGGCTGACAGAGCAGCCACATCTCTGAATGACTGTCATCCCATACTGGGTGTCCATGAGGATCCCAAGGGCTTCTGGGAGCAGCCAAGATAGAAGCTCCATTCATTGAAGCATCAGGTGATTGTGTCATGTTACTACACTCTTCCTTTGCACTACAAACACAACATCACAGCTCATTCACCCCCACCGTGAAACTCCACAGCAGCAACCAGCTAAGAAGCCCAAAACAGGGACTGACTTGGTTATTTCATGGGCAAGAGTGTGAGTGAACAAGTTCATCCCACTGTTTCGGTAAGATAACCCCCCCCCCCTCCAGTTTGTTTGCATCATTGTTTTCTGTGCCTGATAATCGGAACATTGGCTACTCCGGTGTGGGAGGACACACGGCTGAAACAGAGAGATGCGTCGTGACGGACCAATTAACCCCCACCCCCCCACCTGATGCCAGGGACTCAGGCTGTTGTGATGTGACATTTGTGTGAGAGGCGACTTCAAAGGCGCTGCTGGGAGAGGCCGCTCTACCTCTGAACGCGGTGGAGAGCGGCAAGGGCGCCAGCTCTCTCCGGGCGGCACAGCGCCGGATCAGAGCCCCGGATCAGAGCCGGATCAGAGTGCGGCCACCGACCCGGCACCTGCCTAATCCTGTCGCAGTCGACAAACAGGAAGGAGGCTGGCCATGCCCGCAGTGAGGTTCATTCTGGACCAGAAGTGGCACCTTTTCCTGATGTACAGCCACCGTGCCGCTGAGTGACGAATCAGCCACCGACTCTAACCCCCCTCCCACCACAAGACTGCTCTGCCGCTCACTTTTAATTTCCTGTTTCATTATAGGCCAACAATGCCCGTATTGTCTCAGGGACGATAAACCAGGTTCTACAATGGGGATGGAGAAATGCGCCCCCCCCCCCCACCCCCAGTCTGACCTGCACCTACAGCTCCTTTCAATTACCGGCCACTCTGCCCTTTTCGCACACACAAAATATTAATTACATTCATTACAGTTCACACTTTACCTGTTAATTGTTCAGCAATGGCAGATATCACAGGGCCCTCAGCTGAAGGCCTTGGGGGCACCCCCCATGTCCCTGGCAGTTCCCCCCCCCACCTTTAGTCCCCCCCCAAGTCTCACATGATGGCCGTGTCACTTCATTGATTAGCCACATCACCTGAGCAGCCTGCGTACTTGGGGACCCTGATTTGTCCCATATCCGGTTTCACCTCAGCTGGAATGCTTTTGGTAGACATTTGTACTTGATCTTGATAGATACAGATTTTCCTTTTTAGCACAATTTTAACTTTAATTATTTTAAAAGATCCATATCTTATAAAGAGCAAGGAGCCTTTGCCTAAGGGGGATATTATAGTCCCTCCCTCGCTTAGTATACCTGGCACCTGACCGTAAATAAGCAGCGGCCTCCCAGGTTCACAATAAAGTGATATTCTGCTCTGTCTCTCCAATTAAACAGGCTATTATGCTAATGTAGCATTTACTGAGTCAGCGAGTGGGCAGCCAACCCCGTCTCCTGCAGGGCAGCGATGGCGGGCAGAGCCATGCCCCGATACTTTACCCCCTTCCTGCCCCCAGCACCTCCAGCAGCATCAACCAGCCTCAATTAACGATGGTGAGTCCTCCAAACGAACAGCAATGAGACTAACATTAAGCTAGTGAGACTCCCCCACCAGGAAAGCCAGCGACCATCTTCAAATGTTACAGACCTGCCTTCTTTCAGAATAACCTTGTTAAATGTCTGATGAGGGAACCTTCAAATGGATCACGATGATGGATCCTGGCACTTTGTTCATAAAAAGTCTTCATTACAACAAGGAGGCAGTATCACATAAAACCCTACATCTTGGTGTCCTACTTGTGTTCTGTTGTCAAGGCTGTTTGTCTTCGCTACCTGGTTTCATATCAATGGAAGAGGCTCGTTGTCTGGTTTAAGATAAGAATAACTTAATTACAGCAGAGTAGCAAGCAGGAAACCCACTTTTAAAGGCCTCTGAGCCCAGGGAGCTGAAAGGAATTACAATCTAGAGGAGTTTTGCATGCAAACCGCCAGCAAATGCTAATGATTTCTCAGAAGTGCAGGGCTGACGCGGTTTCAATAAAGGCTAGTTGAGATTCTGAACGTTAAGAGGTCTGAGCATCCTAATCTTTTTGGATGTTCCCCTGAATAAGGTAAAAAAAAAAGCTACCAGCCCCCCCCCCCCCACCAAGTTCAGTATCTGCTGAACTACATCTTGTGCCCCATTCCAATGAAAGCGAGACCTGAATGCACATACTGGCAGCAGGAGGCGCACAGGAGCATGGACCCCAGCGCTATGGGCAAACTTCAGCACTGACACATTCGTCAGGCTACCAGCAGGGTGATGGGGTGGAGCCACTTTTGGTACCACTTTTGATTGGATGTGTCACACCTGATAAGGTCTCATGGAGCTTGACCTCAGCTGCGAGCATCAGACCCCAGACTGGTATGGCCTTACAGTATGTGGGGCGGACTGACAAGGGTCTCCTTTGGCAAGCTAAAATTAGCAGAAAGTCAGGAGAGGTGGTGGGTAAGCAGCTTGGCTTCCTGAAGGGCCCGTGGGTCCATGGCTGGGCCCTCAAGCGAGTTTCCCATGACGTGAGCGTTGCCTTTGCTGATTTATTTAACTCATGGTGTCGGCTTCCTCATCAATAAACCAGAGTACCTCCCCAGGGTGGCCAGTGGACTTCCGGGCTGGAGACGTCCCACAGCAACGTGGCTAACACAGCAACGAGACAGCCCACCCCACCCACATCCATCAGTGTCAAACGCCACAATTAGCTAAAAGATGCTGAAATGACATGCAGGACTCAGGTTTCATGGGGGTCTGCTGGGCCCCCGAATAACCAGCCACCACCCGCAGCTCAGTGTGGGAAGACCACAGGCTCACTTGCTGTCGGGTAATCATCCGCGTTAACCCATATATATATGTGCATATATATAACGAGAGCATGTCTTTGCTTACGTGCTTTGTGTGTGCATGGCATGCTCATATGTGGGTGCACACATGAAAAAATCAATGTTTTTGACACCTGACAGAGGAGAGAAGAGAAACATGACCAGGGTCACCAGGAGGCGCTGCTCCTTCCCATGGAGGTCAGAGGACACCGGACGCAAAGGGGGCACACTTCGATAACCAATCACAGGGTAATTAAAGGCCTCTAATGGCAGAAATGGGGCCAATGGCCCAATCTACAAGCATTCATGAAACAATCGCTGGTGTCACTCACTGCGCTGGATGCACACACCTCACGTGCATTTTCAGCACTGCCATCTGCAGTGGGATGAAGACTTCAGTTAGCCACTGGAAGGTGTCTGTGAGTCCCCGCTCCCCTTGAACGGGTCACCGGGTACGATACAAACAGTGCGCAAGCCTCATTAGATGCTGCGTGTTCGGGAGCATGAATTATGCAACATTTGGAGAACAAGCCAAAGTCTGTCCATTAAAAGAGCGCATTTGATCTTCCCGACATTCCGTTTTTTAGCATACTTAAAGGCCCCGCCCATCCTGGCTGGTGTTTGCCGCTATCCGGATCACCTCCCCAGCCATGGCCTAGTGGTAGAGTGGCTCTTGCTTGACAGGCATATACAGGGGTACCTTTGAAGATGCACCCAGAAACCCATTAGGGCCCGAGCACTCTCTCGCTGCTGATTGATCCGCTAACTAGGGCCCGCCCCAGACCCTGCCGTCATCTCCATAAATACTCACAAGCCTGCTGGAGATCTTTTGTTTGGGAGGAAATGTAGTAAAACCACAGACATCACAAACTGCCATCTATAGCGAAGCGTTTCACATCTTTTATTCCACGTCTGGTCACATGATTAATGTGTTAATCTTTGGAAAGTGTCGCTAACGCGTTTATAGGGTTCCTCTGGATAGTCCTGGGTGCAAAATATACCAGTGCTTCATGCTCATCCCTGCAATACTGACTCCAACATGTCTCTTATTCCCGTTACACTCATCTATTACTCGGCCGGAAACCTGACAACAAATGTGGTGCTGTGGCCCGGATGATGATGGATCCACGGGGTGCAAAGCAGACAAACAAACAGATGAGCGCTCGACACATTCAGGGGCCCGAGATCGGAGTGAAAAGCGCTGCTATGGTGCCATGAATCATCGAGACGACATCACAAGAGAATCACAGTGCAAAGGACCTCTTACAGGAAACGATCTAAACAATAAAATAGTGCACACAGGCGACAGAGCGTTTTGGATCATAGACTAACCCAACCGAAGTGGACGAGCTTCACCAAGTAAAAAACTGAAATTGTCTGCTGAATTTGCTCTCACAAATAAAGATAGGGAACGCGTGGGGCTTTATCATTTAAGACTGATAAAGTATCCAAAATCCATTCCAGGATCAAACATGACCCAAAGACAAAGTCTGGTCAAACATACCTGGTAGCAGGATATGGTGGTGTTGGGAATGTAACTGTATAAAATGTAAGCCCAACACACGGCAGAAGGTGAAGTGACCTGAAATTGGTCCCAGTTTGGGGCGAAGGCTGGGCATAAAGGATGCTGGGAAAATTAGAGACCTTCAGACCCTGCCAATGGCCATTATTTTTCAAGGACTGAATTTTCAGTGTCAGATTAAACAACGTCCAAGCCTCATGGACACAGCTAATAATAGCACGTATTAACCAATCAGGATTTATAAAAATAATTATTATTTTTCCCAAAGAAAAAAAGGATGGCCAGTGTCTAGCATCAAATCCCAAGGCATACAAATATATCAAGTTCATCTTCATAGAAGGACAGTGTAGCCCACTTCCAATATGGGCATTTACTGCCCTTAAGTCATTCAGCTTTAATTTTACACCTAATATCATGGAAAAATAGTTCCTTTAAGAAGGACAGACTTCACACTGACCAGAGCTAAAATTGTGAAGTGGAGAATGATCAAAGACCCGGGTTCAATCTTGTGAGTCATTAGATACCAATTACTGAGTCGTAGCCCGTGTCTCCATGTTGTGGTAGGATGAGCACTGGTCACCCTGGCACTCTAGTGGGAGTCCAGGTGCATGAACATCATTCACTGAAAATGGCAGAAGATTGAGTGGGGTTCGAAACATTAACCTGGGCATTTTGGGCCCATACCTGAGACAAGACAGGACTTTATTCATCCCCATGGGGGGAAAGTTCATTGTCCATTAGCACAGAAAGAAATACAATAAAGGATAATGTAAGCAAAAACAAATAAATCAGAGGATAACGTAAACAAGACTACAAATATGCAATGGAAAGTCAGTAATGAAATAAATATGAAACAACAAATGAGAAAACTGCAAAACAATGTGCCACTATAATAAATACAGTGCAGAATGGCACTTGTTCAAATGGCATATGTACATTCAATGTCCGTTCAGAATACCAGTGCCTTTGGAGGAGGCAGCTTTGTTCAGCCGTCAGGCAGGGGAAAAAAAGGCAACATGTACAACAGCAGAACATACAAAGCTTGCCTCTTCTTCTTAAGCTGTCTAAAGAATCAAGAAATTACTGTTAGAATGAAAAACACATGACTTTCATCCAGCAAGACTCCCAAGTCATTCAACCCAACAGCATAAAAACAATTTGCTGTCCCCGATGCATCCATCTGCCTCCTATGAGTGCTTATGCGGCGTGGGGTCACGGCAAGCGCTCACTGATGCCAGAGTTAATGCAGAATACACGAGATGCAGGTCAACACAACACAAACTGCGAAGGCAATATGTGTATCAATGACTCACCCTAAAAGCTGCTGTCAGCCACACTGCCGTGAGAAGCCCGGAGAACTGGGCCCAGCGGCCAAGCAGGACGATTCTGCCCTGTGGACCACGTCGTTATCACTGCTCATCGGGCTGCGTCTAATCTCATAGCCGGCCCTTTGAGATCAGTATCAAAGAGCTTAGCATTAACACAACCTCTAGGCCCAGGAGTAAGCAGCCTTGGTTTAGAGCCTAAAGACATCAACTAATACGTTTACAACACAGCTGCCAACGTCAACCAAAATAAGTAAAACACACACTTCAAATGAATACAGAAGCACTGCTTTTTTTGCAACTTCTTAACTTGTGAAACCTTCCTCCACAGGACCATTTGAAGCCACATCATAAGAATGGATGCTGTATTATTGCCACTAATTGAAAACACGCATCACTTAAATGGACAAAAAAATGAGCTGATTCCAGCTGTTTCTATATCTGTATCCCTTAAGAGTTTGAGGGGACCACTCTCTAATTTAATCTAACAAAGACACTCGTTTACCAAGAGATTCCAATACATAAAAAGACAAAAAAAAAACCCTCCGTGTAGCACTGACTGTTTTGCATTTCAATCTTTATGAGCAGATGTCCTCCTTCTTTTTATACCAATTATTTTTTACACATTTTTTCAATTAGAATTTTATGGAGGATTTTTGTTTTTTTCCAGAATGAATTTGCCTGAAAAGACCTCGTTATCATTTGTTAACGAGCAGCTGTCAATAGGGAAGGACCCCGGGTCTTTGTTTTTGGTGCTGGATGGAGAGAATCCACACAGAAAACAGGAGGACTGCTCTTGTTCTTCACACCTCCATCTGCCACAAAGATGACCAAGGCCACTTCTTATTTTAGGCCATCTATTCACGTCCATGTCCGCTAAGACCTCCCTCTCTTTTTCCCTTCCCACCTGCTCTCCAGACATGCGCTACCTAAACTTCTGTCCCCATGGCTGTCTTTTCCACTCCAGAAAGTTCATAGGAGCGCTGCTGTCCTCCTTTATGCTAACTTTGCCAGCTAAAGGATGGCTCGATCCGCCTAATGGCTGAAGGAAACTTTGTTCTCCAGGGCTTGCACTTTCAGAGCAGATCTGTGGCAGAAACGTTCAATCACGGACATCACACTATAATGTGCCTGCTGAGGGGTAAAGCATATCAATTATGGAACAATCTTAATAGCCTAAACAGTCTTGCACATCTCATATTTCATGCGTGACTGACATATTTAAATTGAGTTGAGCTATGCTAGATCATGTATAGTCATTTATGAAATGTACACACTGATGGTTAATGCTAATGAATCCATGGGATAACAGCACTTCCAGGTTCTACACACCATGAAAATTAACTAGGTCAAAAATGACAAGATTCTGCTCCGTTTGGGGCCCATCCTGACCATCTCACCAGGCCAAACAACAGCTCAGATAACCTTTCAATGGACAGAACCCAGCAGCAGCACCATTCATCCTCACAGGAAAAGAGGGGGGACATGTTCCTGTATGTCATCTTGCTCTCTACCAGAAATATAGACATACACGTATATATAGGTAGGTGCATATTTTGGGGTCAGCCAGTGTCCAGCCCCTTTAGGGGAGTTGGGGATCAGAGTCTTGATCAAGGGCCCAACCGCAGGATTCAAACCCAAGACATCCTGGACACAAAACAAGTTCATGCCTCCTTGACCACATACTTTCGTTAAGCTCCTTTGTGACTCGAAGAATGACACATGGTAGCAGCCTTACTCCCAGATGCCCTCAGTAATGACCCAGGAGCTCTCCTATCTGGATGGCTGCCATGTTCCTCCAGCAGATCCCCCACCAGCAGCACTCAGCTAGCCTGACTCCTGCTACACCACTACCACTCACCTCCACTGCTTCTCTCTGCAGGATCCATGTGCCCTCAAAGTATCTTCATGATCATCTTTGGCCCTCTTAAGGGAATTAGATTATCATACATGCTTCATTGCTGTCTTGAGTTTCATGTCATTGCATAGTTCATGTAATGCTGAACACCTCACACATACAGATGTACATAAATAGATGCACATTTCGAAGCATGCAATTGCTAATTATTATAAGCAGCCTTCCAACAAGACTAAGAGCTGAAGGATTATTTCCACGGCTTGATGACCTTCCACGTCACAGAATAGTGGAATTTAAGCACACGGTGGCACAGCTATTGAAGAAACTGCCAAACCATCATCTTCTCATCATCACAACAGAATGACAAACCAGGTAGACACACAAAAAGTAATCAATCAGTTTCATGCCAGAATCACGAAGCAAAGTTGTTATGTTGCCAGCTGGAAATGGGCAGTGTAGATTAACAGGTATGCAGACTGCAGGTGACGTGTACACCAACATGATAGTCGTCATGTAAACTGAATGGAAAGAGGTGGCACGTTCAGCAATCCTGAATATTGAATTTAAATCAAATGACACTGTGGTAGAGAACATTCCAGACAATGGAACAGGTGTAATGTTTATTAAAAATGTGTGTGGCTAACACACGTGTACTCTCTAGAGCTACTGTAATAAAGGCGATTTCTGTTGGGTGTGAAACGTCACAGTTTGTCGCGTTTCTTTGGCCAGCACAGGCGATGCCTGACTTGCAGGCCACCGGTGCCGCCTCTCCCACACACACCTGCCAAGTGCCTAGATGTACAGCGTTGTGATACTGCAGTAGCCAGCCTGGCGACGGCACCGCATGCCTGCCGGCTGCTAAACTTGCAGAAAGTTCTGCTGTCGAGTAAACCTCAACAAAATATTTATAAAGCAGACACTGGAAAGTAAGCGGAGAACTTCGGAAATAAAGGGGCATTTATAACGTCTAACCTTATTTTGTGCTGAATTGGATTTTCCATATTGCTAAAATAAACCCTCTGTTTGTTGGCAGGGACAAAAATAAAAAACTCTGTGGAATAACAAACTTCCCCAAACGCTACTCTGGCGACCCTTTTATCGCCCGCCCTCCCTCCCTCCGCCGCATCACACAGTCCTGCACCGCTCCCTGTCTCTCCTCTCTCCTGCGCCACCTGATAATGCAGCCTGCAGTTTCCACTGAGGCGCACACTGAAAAAAAATACACCATTTCTGTTTTTTCCATGGAGTGAGATCCCCCCTACCCCAGGGAAAGCCATGCACCCCAAAGCAGGTCGGATTGAATTTACGCGGGTGCAGATTAATATATCATTATCCTTCATCGCCAGAGCGACTCCAGCTCTGCCACCACCTTTATTGTTTAATCTGCACCCCCCACTTCCCAGGAGGGCCATGGTGCAATATTTAAGATTTCAACCCTGGAGATGGAAAACAAACAGTTGGCATAAAGCTCGGAGGAGAGCAGGTGCCACCCCACACAGCATCTGCAGGCCTGCGCACGCAGCCCCGCATGAGCATCCGGGAATGCCACCACAGGTGCTTACCGACTTGCACAAAGTCTGATTTTAATCGCGACAGACTTAACAAGAGACCGACACTGGCACGGAGGCTTCTCCCTGCTCCTTCGAGAAGATGCTAGCTTTCCTCATGACGTGCTTGACTGAAAGGGGCGCCGCGATTAGCAAATCCAGGAGAAGCGGCCATGTTTAATGGACGCCGCACTGCAGAAAAGACAACAATCTAGGCTGTCGACCAGAGAGACAAAGGGAAAGAAAGGTTTAAAAGAAAGGAGATCTGCCGCTTCTGAAGTAGCCCTAAAAACTCCCGTCAGTGAGGTGGGGAGTCAAAGGAGGTGACACCTTCTTCAAGGACATCAAGGTTCCCGGGGAACTTGTGGAAGAAGAGGAATATTATTAACCCAAGTGGCACCATCTTCCCGTTTCTTCAGACCTATCACATGGCGCACATTTCCGTGAAAGATGAAAGCTAATTTGGCTTAGGAAATTGTTCTGCATAAGGTCAAAACAATGCCACAACAATACCGAAAATGGGCCATTTTAAAAATAACTAGATGGGGAAAAAATGTATAGAGGCGTAGCGTTCTTTTTATCTAGGCCAGGAATCATGAGCGTAGGGTTGATTTCAACTTGACGCGGTCTGAGAAACAAAAGTTTAACTTCTAGAATGTACACGGTGCCCAGCTGCTGGATTTCAGATCCCCGTTATGATAGTTTTTAGGCTTACAGAGGAATGACCTTGACCTCCTGTTGATTAGCTCTGATTAACTAAAATTCCAGCAAGACATTTGAAAAAATATATTTGTTCATATTTTTTTAGTTTCCAGGAAATTTGAAAGGACTTCAACATGACTGAAGCAAACAAACCGGCCTTTAATGCGGTCTTTGTTTCCTGGGATATGGCAGCGTGTCGGCACTTTCTGCAGCCTCCCGCATGCTGGCTGACACCACATGCTGCCGATGCTCTATAATTAACCCTGGCGTGGCTCCAGCACAGGTACCGAGAAGCGGAGGGGCCTGCCAGCAGATCTGGCAGACAGGAGCGATTCCCACAACCTGGGCTTCACTGTGCACAAGAGGCCCTTTAACACTTTCGACTGCGTGAAGCTGCAGCGGCGGCAATGTCTGCCCGCTCACCCTACTACCAACCCGGCCCACCACACATCCCGCCACCAACCCGCCTGCCTCACCACCAAATCACCCCATCCTGTTTGCTCTCCTATGTGCAGGCTGTTATCGGATCATTGGAAAACAGGCCTCCATACGGCAATCTTGATCACCTCATGAGGTTCAATCTTGTCGAAACGCAGTGTTTACGGGACTTCGGATGATCGGCCGATTACCATATTACATGAATGTTTGACACACACAGACCGTATGCGGTCATTTAGAAAGCACCGACCAGGGCGGGAGGCTTTAAAGAGGAGTTAAATGACTCAACTCAGAAGAGGAATAACCATAGGAACTGGGAGCTCAGAGGTACTGAATCCTCCTTAGGAGCCAAAACAGCACAAAAGCTGTTGTTTAGACACAAAGCCCAGCTCTTCTGCTAGATGTTTCAATACAGCACAAGCCACAGACTGAAACACCTGCCTCTCAGAGGCACGCTGGAAAGCCAATCCAGCCAGATCACCTTCACGAACGAGTCAAGCAGCCACAGAAAAAGGGCTCTCTGCTTTTATTTTCCAGCTTGATTTTAAGCGGTTAATTAGATGGACAAAAAACTGTCAGTAAGAAAACCTTGTGTGACAGTACCTGTGCAAATTGTGATTCAGGAAACAATGTCAGTGCTACCAGCTTCAATCATACTGTCTTAGAGCTTGGACTTCAACGATAAGCACTACAATATCATGTTTTTTATATTTACAAATATTGTCCATCCGTCCAACTGATAACCGTTTATCCAGGTCTGAGTTGCAGGGAAAACGATCATGTGTTATAATATTTTCGGGATTACATTATTTGACGTTATGTGTTGGATGTGATAATTTAGTTCATTTGCCTGTTTTAATTCGAATTAAAGAGAGGACACGCTGAACTGGCTGTTAACCTGCTGAAGATTCAATTTAATCTCACCTTTATTGTACCCATCCAGGGACAACAACGACAGGCGGCAGATTATTAAGTAAGCAAAAGTATTTAAAACTACGCGAGCAGAGATAAGAGAGGGCGCAGGTAGGCGGCGCCGGGGGTGACCGGCAGAACTCCGGTCGGTAGATAAGCGTGATAGATGAGCTCCGGATGCTACTCGACCGGGTTCGGGTCTTGGAGCTGGTGAAATAGGGCACCGCAGCTGTACGATACGGAGGGACTCATCTACGCTACTCGGTTTCATGCGGTTACGAGCTATTACAGGCGTCGTCCGTGTGGTATAAAATACTGTGCACATTCCAGAAGCATGCAAACATCTACACACTGCAAATCCATTACATTGCAGTATTACAATTCTTTATTTTACACGGTAAATCTCGACATCAGAAACTGACCAGGCAACAGAGATAAAAGTAACAGTGATATTCAGTATGGAATAATGAAACTAAATATCTGGCTCCGCAATCTGTCGGATTAGCGGGAATGGTCTCAATTAATATTTGCAAAAAGTTGCAATGTATATTTTCCCTCCGAACAACTGTAGCTTGCATACGAAAAAAAAATAAAATGCAAGTTATGTCCATGGGTTTTATAAAAAAAAAGTTTCATAATGAATTATAAATGAAGGGATATTCACGTTTTTGTTTCAGACCGCATCTGCTGATATTTGGGTCAGTACAGTATGAATCTAACGATGCAATTGCGATAGGATCGCTGCTGTATTTTAAAAGTTTAGAAAACGTACAGTAATGAGGGCAGAAACACCCCAGCATCCGCCCTAAGGCCGTCACATCTGCCCTCCCTTTATAAAGGGGACACAGGGCGGCGGCATAATTATAAAGCCGCATTGCTCTCTATCCTGCCCCTGTTAAACGGGAGAATCTCCTTTCGCATATTTGATATAAATACATACATTTTCTAACCACACCCAGCAGCACCCTGTGCTCTGGATAACATCCTTGCCATTATTATTTCTATACATAGCGTTTTAAGGTATGATCGTAACCTAGAGGAAAACGCGGTGTCGGGGACGGGCAGTGCGGGGAGAGAAACCCACGGCGCCCCCCCCTGGGACACGGCCGCTCTCTCAAACCTGGCGCTGACGGGCCGGCCCCCACAGCCAAGCTGTCCTGACCCGCGTTTTTAACTTTGCCAACGCAAAGACACTTTACCTTTGGAGTCTGCTCCTGACTTTCACTGACCGCTCCCCCTCCGCGGCCACTTCATTTTTTTTATCATTTATTGCGCACTTACGGCGCCGTTCGCTGCCGGATTAATCGCTCTTCACATTGTAAAACACTGGATTCTTTTTTTTTTCTGCCCGAACGCTGGGTTGAGTTTGCTGGGCTATTTTGCTTCTAAGTACCCCGTCCCAACACAGCATACTGGCTTGACCCGGCACGTGGGTACCTGTGGTCTCGCGCACCACATTCAAAAAAATGTCATTGAAACCGTTGGAGAACAGGCCGGCTGACAACTCAAAAGTGGCATAGATGTAACAAGGCGAACTGACTACTTTTATTTAATTGTTATAATGATGTTTATAATAAGAATACTGTGATATTATAAACGATTACAATAATAATGCTAGTTCATCTAAACTCCGCTTTGATTTTAACATTACAGTCTTTCGTCTTACGTCAGCTATAACGTTAGTTAATGTGAGCTAGCTATATTTGCTGTGATCTAACTAATGGATAAGTTATTGTCAGCGTTTGATTATCGTGCAATAAACTCTGACACCGAAGGCAGTCGAGTTTTCTGGTTCGCAAGATATTCATGTTCTGGAGAATTAATCCTGTCAAAAGCAATAAACATTTACAACAACATTTGCTGTTTGTACAGTAAAGTGACGATATTTAATTATGGTATAGGCCTATATACATTAAAGATGGTCCCAATATGTATTTCATAACAATGAACATCATAAATGAACAACTCAGAACCAATGGTAAATTTAACCGAACACTCGAGAATAATCTAGTCTTGGGTAGTTGTAACAACCCATCATTCTGGTTCAATTACATAACCCAAAAGGCTGGGTCAAAAAAACTGTGTGTCTTTACCCAGCACTGGGTTGCCAGTTAACTCATGTTGGGTTGTTTTTAACCCATCATTTTTAGAGTGTAGAAATACTACGATAGCAGATCCTGCATGGCTAGGGCAAGCAACATGGGCAATTGCCCACGGTAGCATTTTCTGAGGCTAGCAAATGTCCCGTCCCCTCACAGTACAGGGTGAAATTGGGCAGTGAGGCTTGCCGGTGGTAAAGCTAACCGAGGGTTATTTATCACAATTGATCAGTTACAGATACGATGGAATTATTTCCAATTCTTAAATGTTTATAAACATACTCTGGAAATCATCTCGTGACCCACTGCCAGTGTCTCGCAACCCCCACTTTGGGAAACTCTGGCCTAGGGCAACTCACACATCTGGCGTGACACTCATGTTTTTGACTCTTGCGCTCATGCAAGAAATCTAATGGCAAATTTATATTATTCCATTATAAACCTAAAATTAACTACAACAGAGGCGTTGGGGTAGTTTGCAAACCCAACAGACTATTTACAAGGTAATAAACTATTTCATACATGTAAATGCATGTGCAGACTTGTCTCAAATTGAAAACCCACTAAGGTAATTTCAAATAAAATTAGCGGTCTGTGGGCTCCATTAATTTTCATCTGGACCTTGACAGACTTTGGAGGAACTTTCTGTAAAGTATAGGACTTCTTTCAGAGATGGAGTTCCCCAGAATGTCTCAGTGTTTATCCTCTCCTCTTAACAATCAGAATTAAAATGCTTGTACTACACTAAAAACAAACAAAAAAAAAATGTCTGTCATAAAGAAAATGGCTTGGCATGAGTATCACCTTCCAGGGGAATCCAGTCCACATGACATGATTCCTATAGCTGTGGGGGGCTGTGTGCCTTTGATCAGAAGGTTGTTGGTTCAAATTCCAGGGCCAGCAGTGATGTCACCATTAGGCCCTTAAGCAAGGCCCCTAACCACCAATTAAGCCAATGGCTGACCCTGTTTTCTTAAAAATGTATATCACTTTCAATAAAAGCATCTGTTAAATAAAAAATAAATTCTTTCAGAGAATCCTGCCTATGTGGCTTGATTTAAGAGTCCTATAGCTGTAATTCACTACAGGCAATGCGTTCACCACAATAATGTTATCAGACCTCACTGTAGGAGGTCAGCTGTATGATTTTGGTAAAAATAGGTGCAATTATTGCACCTGCCTGAAATTTCATTGTTAATAACAATAGATGAAAGGTGCAGAACAATAGCAGGTGAGTATCAGTGAGTTCATGCTGCTCTGAAGCAGTCTGGCCAAAGCTCAAGCGTGCTACCAAATTCCTCCTGAAGCGCTTGACATATGGGGCTCCAGAGCCCCACCAGGGCCCCCTGGCACCTCTCTCAGCCTCACCAAATGGGCAGCACCGTCTCTGCATCTCACCAGACAGGTGGCCAACCTGCCCTCTAATATTAATTTTACATTTACGGTTAGTGTGTGTCAGCGTCACTCTGGACGTGCGTGGTGCAGAAGGCCCGTAGCCCATATGGTGTCTCTAGTACACAAATTCACAGGAAATTAAGAAAAATGAGGAATACACGGTAAAAACTCTTACCTGCCAGAAACACAATTAACCTGTACTATTCATCACGAGAGCAACACAGATTTTCTGGCAAGGTGTTCCTCCCCCTCACTCGTAATTTAAAAAGCTGGGGAGACCTTCAGATGTCGGAAATATCCCAACTATGCTGTCCTTCTTTTTCAAGTCATGCTGAAAGCAAGACACTTAGGGACATTTTAGACTAATCATCACCTTGGTTAAAAATGAAAGAGCCTCCTGCCAAACATGCTGCCAGATCCACACATCAACATGCGTGATGGATGAACCCTGTAAGCCCCTGGCATGTCTGACAGTGTTTTACCGCGCGCTGCCTGCGGCGATCAATCCACCGCGCAAAAAGGTACCGTTACACTGAAGAAGGACTTTATCCCTTCAGACAAATGTACTGGAAACTCTTTGGCTTTTCAACCAATTACTTAACTGGCTGTGTTGGAGACGGTGGCCCATATTCTGAGGTGCGGAGTCCCAGAGAGGCCCAAGCCCCCCCCCCCCGTCCTCCGCCTGTCCAGCTGCCGCCCCAACAAGACAAAGCGAAGCCACACTGAGCCCTACTTCCAAGATGGCCACTTCAGCATCAGCATGACCCAAGGCTGACGTCTTCCTCTCCACACACACAAATCTGTTTAAAGGCCACGGGGTACAGATTTAAAAAGCCTTTTTACAAATATGTCTATTTTAAGAGAGCTATATTACTATGAGTGATTGGTAGAGAATGGCCAGACATGTTTAAATCATTATATAGTTAAGAAAAGATTAAATGATCCTTTTATGTGTCAGTATAGTAAGTGATACACAGTGGGTTTAGGACTAAATAAAATACCTGCAGTAAACAATCATGATTATGATAATAAAGCCATTAAATATTTATGTATGTCATTTTAAAATGAATAACAGTATAAGTAAGAGATGCAGTGCAGGTATGTTTATAACGTACTCCAGGGTTTATGGAAGGTACAAGTACAGAATACACAGCAGACAATCTGCCAGTCTAAGCTGCATAAACACTGAAAAATGTGGAAGATTACAGACACATTTATGTATTTAATTTGAAATCAAGAAAATTAAAAGGCAGCTAATTTTTCCAAATCAACGCAAGGACTGATTAGAAACAATAAAAACTGATTAAGAAAATTTCAGCAGCGTGTTTGGTTAGAAATCTTCAATGTAAGGCCATCTGAGATGCACTTAGACACTGCTTCTCTCAAGCAAAGTTTACAGTTTCGTAGATGAAGAAACAAAGGACAAAAAAATAACAATCAGTCACACCCTGCCAAATACATTTACTCCTTATTTTTTATGGTGCCCTGACAAACACATAAAAGGCATACGTAGGCGTAAGTGAAGGGGGGGGGGGGGGGTTCTATATTATGACTTATACTGACATTCGATCTCTCAGTCATTCCTAGAATTAAACCTTCACAAATAGGGGAACCAGTTGAAAGTTTCCAGCTTCTCTTTCATAATAATCAATAATATTGAGGCCAATCTGAAAAGGAAATAGAGACAAACGTTGGGACAGCCGAGGGATCCGCCGGCATTGGCAAGAGAGGGGAGGGGACGAGCCACATAACTGGCATGCTCACTGATGGGATGTCAAGGGTGAAGCCAACAATGGCATTCCACAACTTTTCCTATTCTGGGTGTAAATCGGCAGGAATGAAGACTTTCCTCCAAATGTTATTTCTTTTACGTGATTATAAAGATTATAAATGGTCATATTATAAGGAATCACAAACTGTAACAAACTGCTGTAACACTAGAGCTACGTAACACTGGAACAGGGTAACACTGCATAATGCAACACTGTAGCTATATAACACTAACAATGCAACACTATTGCAAAGTAGCACTGTAAAAATGTAACACTCTGTGTAACAATGTTACAGTGCAACAATACACAGCATACACAATGTAACAATATATTACGTAAAGTTCACAAAATGTATCTGCATAATTTGAATAACTGATGGTGCATAACAAGCCAAGTCTTTGTTCGCTCCCTCATAGGCTATGATCTACGAACACTGCTTTATTCCCTGAACTCCCTGTTTCACCAGTACCTTTCAGTCGCGATAACATATATACAATACATGGACGGCACCCTAAGGGGCAGACAGATGCAGACCATGCCAAGCACCCAGGCCTGGGTTATCTCCAGCCCAGGGGGATGTGAGCAGTTCCGACAGGCCTGGGATTAAGCTCCTTTGACAGCAGTAAGCTTTCCATTCAGGCAGCTTCTACAGTTTATTTATCATGGATAGAACTTTTCTTTGAACAGTGATTACTGCTGATGTCAACCCAATTAGAATCAAAGCGGATGGTATCCAAAGCTACCACACTCTAGAGCAGGATGGAGGAGCCCAGAAAAACAGAGCATGGCAGTCGGTAGAACCAGGACACAATAACCTAAAGATGGGAACTAGAATCAGGAGAGTGACTAGTTTAAGAAGCAATAAAAACTGTGATCACACAATTTAAACGACCGCAGGCACAGAGCAGTTTCCAGTGGAGATGGATGGCTACCCTCTTATTAACGACTCCCATTTAATCACCATTTTAAGTACGAGACTAAATGATCAGAACATAGATCAACCAACTTTCTTAGCTGTTTGCAGGAAATCTTCAACTTTAGCCGAAACGAAGGCGAACAGCAACTCATGCTAATTGATAATGGGGGCTGCCAGCACCTCCCTTGCAGGCCAGGAAATGGGCAGGACAGCAAAGGCGAATGAATTGGCGAGTGGCGTGCCAAGAGAGCGCTGGAGGGCGGTGAAAGACGGCACTCCTCAAATACCCACACCGAGTTTCAAAGAAGCCACCATTAGTGGGCTATCATTAAGAAGGGCCGGCCCCTCTGCTCCCCGGCGGACGGGGGGGAGGCTCGCCAGCCCGCATCTCTGGAAGCCAGCATGGACCGCAGAGAGGGGCTAAGGACCAATGAAGTCTCAGAGCAGCATTGCTCTGCGTTGCCACGGCGCCCTCAATTCCCAGCCCAACTGTCATTGCTGGAATTGGCTTTGACTTGCTCAAGCAGAGAATTTTTAAGTCATATGGCAATTAACAACTATTGCCCTTGACAGGACTTACTTCTAGCAATCTCGACTACCTCGCTATTATCTAAGCATGGGTATGTTACCCTCAAAAGACACACTTGTTCCAGAGTTTTCCTTTTCTAGCTTTTCTACGATGGCCAGTGACCTCAAATTGAATACTTTTCACATATTCTATTTAAAAGTCACGAAAACAACAAGATGTGGTGTACTGTGGTGCTATTACCAGCCGCGTGCCAAAACCATCACATTCCATCCAGAGCTAAAACCACGTGATAGGGGAGAGTGCTACAGATTTATCGTATCTACGTTTCTATGGCCGCACATTTACGTAAACGCCCCGCAGACGTCAGGTTCAGGCGACTTCAAAGACGGACAACTATCTCCCTCTTAATCTGAAGTGCACTTCACCACAGAAAATGCTTCACAGCTGCACACATCTAATATTTTCTTTGAAGATCTGACAAAGGGAGGCCATCGTCTCAGGAATGAAGAACCTGCGACGAGTAGGAAAGCGCGAGTAAACTGTCGATAGCTGCGGGAGTAACTTGAAAATTATAAACATTATAACGATGCACCTTCAATAACAATAATGACAGCGCAGCCGGCTCGTTCCAAAACGCTCCAAGCAGTAAAACAAAGCAAGGTGTCGCTGTGATCTCTCGCTCTCCCTCGCTCTCTCTCCCCCCTCTCCCCTTTGAATGACAGGTTTCTTTTTTTGTTTTCTATCTGTGCTCCTTTCTTGACTTGGTGTGCAGAATCTGTTGCTGACAATAAATTGGCAAAATACTAAAATTCAAATCTCCCTCCTTGGCTTGACATGCAGAACCCTCTGAGTTTTCTAAATTCCGTTGTGGAGTCTCTGATTTTCCATCTTTTGTCAACACACACGCAAGCGTATGCCTAGAGACGGCAGGGAACGTCATATTCATTATCCTACAAAGCACAGAGCCTAGAGGGAAGCCTTGATGTTGACCAATATGAGAAATGAATCACAAAGAAGATTCAATAACTATTCAACTGCCATTGAAGGCAGACCTTAGCAACATTACACTGGAACTGTCACTTCAAAAACAAAATGGAAAAAACTCTTTTCCTTTCCTTCAGTATCATAGCTCTTTCTTTACTTGGTAAACAAGTATCCTAGTATTACAATACTGGCCCAATTTCACGTCCACTGGCTGAGATTAGCATGCTATCCAACCTGTAGTTGGATGTGGCCGCTGGATGCAACCGATTTGATGCAGGCAAATAAAACCAAATCAAACTCTTTAATTTTCTGCTCTTTTATTTGATCTTTAATAGCCAAGTAGTGAGTGCAATCTTAGAAAAAGCTGCATTTAAAAATAATCTTCTAAAAGCTACATTGGAGCATATCTACCGCTGTAAGCCGTATGAAGTAAACACAGATAACAATACAGCTACAATACAGGCAGGTTTAGAAATAAAATGTTTATGTAAAGGAAGAGTCACAAGTGAACATAACAACAGCAGTAAAGCCACATACAGTGAAGAAGTAGATGAGTTAGATCAATAACTTAAAATTTTCATCATATTGTGAGAACAAAAGGAAAAAAACAAGATCGTAATCTCCATTGATTTATATGTATCTTGAAACATCAATAATCCTTAAACTTCTTCTTCAGCATAATTGTTGTGTGCTGGTAGGTTTTGTGATATGTGTAACTCCTTCTCCTGTGCTGACTAATATTTGCTACTAGTCACTCATCGGGAACTCAGCCTTGGTAAATGGTATTACAAGACATGTCATTGTCCACTAGCACTATGGATCAATTTCTCCAGAAAGCGCCAGAGAATGCTAGTATCACCGTAAAAACGGCAATGCCATCAATGCCCAGCTGTCGGCTTTAATTGCATAAAACAAAGTAATTTGAGCGCGGCGGGGGGCATGAGGGGGTAAGTGATGAGACAGAAGGTCACCGCCTCGCTTTCCCAGGTCATACGGCGTGCTTCTCCATCCACAAACACTCCCAGCATGCCTCGCCGCTAATATTGAGATGTATGATAAGACACGGCCTTGCCATCTGTTTACTGCCGCGTTGCTGAGCACAGGGCTGATGTGAGGGCGCCAGGTAGTTCGACAGTACAGCCGTGCCAGGGCAACATGCCTGCCTGCTGCTTCCATGACGACACAGTGGTACAACTGCACCAGCAATTCCGTAACTGGGAATATATATTATATTATTTTTTAAGCCAATGCTGTACTTTGTTTTGATTGACAGTTCCTGGAAGAAGTTCCTTGAAAAGTTTCAGCTCAGCGTCTTCTAGGAACTATCAAAAAAAATAAAAAATAAAAAACAGTGCCTTCACACGTCGATGTGTGAATCGCAGTGGCTTCTGGGAAGACCTTTGTCAGAAAAGCTGTTTCCTGGGATTCTTGCAATCATCGCTACCACTCAGTCAACAAAAGCGAAACACAGTTACGACAGACAACTGGGTCATGGCCGTCTATCGAGGTCGCTTGCTCGCCGGCTTCCAGCGAGAGTGGACATGCGCTTTGGTACTGCCTGGTTCCTGACGAGCTCCCTGACGACCCGTCTGTTGGCTCTCCCCAGGACAGAGGAGAGCACTTCTTCAGGACCAGGGTTAACAGCTGGAGATGGACACCAGCTTCCTGAAGCCATATTTAAATAGAAGCTACAGCAGACCCAAAATCAAAAGACTCTTTGAATCTGAAGAACATCAGTGTACACCCAACATTACTATACACCCAACACCAGTGTACATCCACAATCAGTATATAGCCAACATCAGTGTGAACCCAAAGTTACAATACACACACCAGTGTACAACCACAATCAGTATACGCCCAACATTACTGCAGCCCAAAATCAGTGTACACCCAACATCACTGTATACCCAACCAACATTAAGGTACACCCAACATGGAGAATCACTCACAATTACCACTAATAAGCAGGACTGTTGTCCAGGTTCCTGAGAAACACGGCCTATATAAAGAGAGTGTCAACAATAGGTATATCTGAACACGCATAAAAATCAGTCATGTTGTGACCCCACCCCCGGCAAGCATAGGTGCATTTTAAACGGTTTCTGAGGAGTTGTGCACTTTATAATCTACAGGAACATCTCCGGCAAACCGCTGCTCTCCCAGGCACCGCCGATACACAAATTACAACTTGCAAAGTGCTCCGGGGCGTGTTGACACAACCTTCCACAAATAATCTTTTAATTTGTCTCTACATTTGCATTTGGTGGAGGAGCCTTTCACCTCCGACAAAGTCTGGATCTGAGGATCCCTGACGACGCCTGACAGGCGGCTCCCCCCGGTGGCTCGGAGGCTCATCAGACACATTTATGGCATCACCGTCAATCTCTGAGGCTGACGCTAAAGAGCAGGAGAAATTCCCCGTATGGAGATGAGACGTTAACGGCGCCCCGACGCTCTGTGCTGCTTGGTAAACCATGTAAGCTCACAAAAAAGGTTCTTAATTGCAACCTCACCTCGAAATGTTTTTTCCCAGTATTGTCGGTATGCGTTGTCTCGGAGAACCAGTGGCACGGGACTCCCCTTCATTTGAGTCATTACGCTTCACAGATAAACAGGTAAAACCTTGCAGATATTCAGCGGCGACATGGAACGAAGGAAGGAACCGCCATTCATCTCTAGATAAGGTGGCCGCTGCTTGTAGCAGAATGCAGACTCTAGAATGTTCCGAAAGCATGCAGAAGTAGCGCTCCTGTTCCCGGCCTTCTAGCAGCACACACACGCGGCCTGAAGCTGCTCAGATCCAGGCAGCAGTGCTGGGAGCATCCTGCACTGGCACCTCCACTGGCACCTCCACTGGCCGCCGGCATGACACCTAAGCGACAGCTGAGGGTTTGAAAGGCACTTTGTCCAATTAGAACCGCGCAGAGAACCTCCACCTGTCCCTGACAGAGATGGAGTGGCTCTTTGAGGAGCCACTATGGCGTCCCGCCAGGTAAGGTCGCCCAAACACGGCTCCTCACGCTAGCGACAATTAATGAGCTTCACACGCCACCCTCCCCTAATATGAGACGACAGATAATGAATATTCCCTCATAATTAAAACCCTAATTCATCATGACCAGTTCATTTTTTACCCCCGGTTGGGTATTATTCCTCAGGAATGTGATTTATTTACTCAGACTGTCCGGGTCCTGTTTGTTGTCTCCCATGAAAAGGAGGAAAGTAAAAATGAGAGTATATGAGGAGTTACTACACAAAAAGACTCTATGGGGAAAAAAGGGACTTGCCAAAATTTTGGGAAAAATAGGAACGCACTTCCAGGAGCCCACAGCATGATGAGGTTATATACACAACGGCCATACCTCCCTCAGCAGTCAGCTGGCGTGATAGCATGCCAACAGGGCATTCTCACGCAGCACAAAGGGAACTGTATTAAGTTATCAGCCCTTTTGTGGAAATAGAAAGATAAAATTAAACGACCCCTGTTCCAAGCACATTATTCAAATTAGGCTACAGACCGGAGCAACTTAAAGGGGACTGTCACTGAAATCACAAGAACGTCACAACTGTACAGTAAATTACGCTTATTTATATTTCGTAAGCACTGAAAATGAGCACTTTCATGTTTCATTTCAAAGGCTGTGTATTACAACGGCTGGCAACCTCAAACAAACAGAAATCCCGCAGAGAATTCCAGCAATATCTGGACTATATTCAGACTCTTTACCTTTTCAAAGCCACAGTGGATTGTGGGAAACCGAGGATGGTGTACCGGCAATGGGTAGCAGGTTTTTCATATAAATATCACCATACAGGATTTTGTCTGAGGCTGGAAAAACAATGAGGGGCGGTGAATGAACAGGAATGCACAGAGCGGGAGATTACAGAGAAAGCAGAGAAACACTGACAAAACCGCAAAGCAGATAAACTCCCAGGGAAAGAGATGAGTAACGAACATTTTACAAATAATCCCGTTGTCTAACAGGACGATATATAAAGGAAACCAAACAAGCCACCTCAGCCGGCTGCAGACTTTCAGCTGGAGAATTTCTGCCCATTCCATGCTGACAGACCAGAATTTCTGTCTTGCTATTTCTGTGTGACTATTTCAGTCTGTCACTTAAAAATAGCATTTTAATAACCTGACACTTGGTTCATTATTACTCCTTAATTATGGTATTAGGAAAATAAAATGGCAAATATTGAGTCTGATAAAACTTTTTGGCGGGGAGCAGGGAGCCGGCGCTGGTGGCACGGGGAAGGTGGGGCCATCGCTCATCAGCCTGGCCGACAGAGGGTCTCAAGGCAGCTTGTTGGTACATCACCTTCAGCAGGCAAGGTGAGGCTCCGCACTGCCTGTTAACCTAAGCAGAAAGCAGCCTTCAGTGGCCTCATACAAATGCTGATAAGTGAGCGTAATAAAAAAATAAGTAAACATTTCACACAACAGTGTAGAGTTCCACAGCTCCCACCCCCAGGGCAGTGATCAGATGGGGTGGACAGGTTCTAACATCACCGACTCAGCTCCAGCCTGGTCGCTCTGTGGAAGATGGCCTGCCTTTAATCAAACTCTGATTGGCTGTGAGCCTCTTCGGACATGCAGGTGACATCCCGACACAGCGTTAGTCTTAGAAGTGTACAGAACCAATGGCACGAGATCTCAGTGCACACGCTGTTTCACACCTAGTGCCATTTCTATTGTGACTTTTAAAGTGTTTAAATCTTAGACTGCCCCTTAATCCTAATCACACCCAATCAAGCTCCTATGTACATATCATAGAATATATGAGGAGGTTTTTCGCAAAAGCTCAATTGGACAACTAAGATCATCCTTTTCACGGGACACCCCTAATTTATCACACTGCTTGTGGAAACCAGACTTCTTACCAGCGATGCCGACCAGTAGGACGAACCAGGACCTGTTCTAAGGGACTTTATACATAAGTTCTTATTTAAATACAATTCTAGAATCTAACAGTTATTTTCAGCATTATGTGACAATGACAACAGCAACACGCTGACACAATACTTATGATTACTGTTTTTGTTCAATCCCTTATTTAAATATATTTATGGAAGTAGACATTTACAGTGAACGTTAACCCCGACAGTAACACTAACACTACTAAACGCTTTACTTTTACTAATTCTGCTTTAATCCCAGTATTTCCAAATACCATAAATTTAAATTGTTCATCTGTCTCGCTACAATTACAAACGCATTAAGATATGCATTTATAAAGGACGGCGTCGTTGAACCCCTTTTTATTATTTACTGTGCTTTTTTCATATCTTGTCATGCGCCGCCGTGATCACTTCATTTTACCCCAGATCAAGATGATAACTAAACTATGATAAATATGTACACAGAAATATTCATATCGTGTGTAGTCGATTAGCCTTTATATCAATATTCTAGCTTAGCCAAGACGTGTGTGATCCTGCATCTTGCTCGATATTAAATTTAAACCTTGGTAAACCCTGTAATCCTGATGTTCAGGCGTGTTGATGTGTAACAGGCTGCGCAGTTCACACATGTAAAACAGTAAAGTTTCACGGAGAATGGGATATGGTTTTAAAGCAATACCGTATTTTCAGGATAACGACCGCGAAAAAAAATTTACAGTAAAATAAGTAACGCGTCGACCAGCAGCTCTCCTTACGTAAGTTTCTAATTTGTTCGGTGCAAAATTATAAAATGCACAGATTCACGCTTTAATATATAATGTATTACACCACAGACTACATAATAATTATATTCGTAAGCATATTGTTAGTGATTAGCTTCAGACCAACCGCCAGACATCACTCAATATAGCCATTGCATTAAAAAGATTTCTTTCAGATGTTCATTAATTTCATGTTGCATTTCATATACGGGCAAGAAAGCACACTGCTTTACAAACAGGGACGTAGATTTGGAGGAAAGTGTAATTATGCAGAATGTGATAAGGACCGCGCGACAGCTCACCTGTCCGCATGAAAAATACGCTTTACGTTTTAATGAATTCGCACTTAGCTTCCCCGTAATGTCCTCTCACTTCCCAGCTCATTAATCACCTCGCTTTCCCACTTCGGCTGAAAAATCTTACAAATCGGTAAATTGTGCCGTAAACAAACTTTATCACACCGATGAGCTTTTAATTAACACCGCTTTGACGCACCCTAATAATGCATCTAGAGTATTTCCATTCATGACTATTTCAGGGAACTATTTTAGATATTAACTTGTTAAAATGGGACGGAGATCTGAGGCGGCCCATCTCACTGGAGACCCCACATCACCACCCCCCTCCCCCCCGTCACCAGTAGCCCCGCGTCTGCCAGCTCCACTTGGGCCACCAGTGAGCCGCACTCCAAAATAAACTGTCCCGAAAGGATACAACTTTCTGTTTGCTTTAAAGGGAGTAAACTTAGCTGAATCTCATCCCATAAAACATCAATAAAAGAGGTCATGTTTCAAGTGTGTGATAAATGCATCTCGGTCAGGATCTACATATCTGATTTTCCCTCTTTCCACATTATCTCTGCGCTTAAGCCCAGATTCCATCTTAATTTATGTATAAAAGGTACAATATTTGCTGATTATGAAGCTGAATATGTTTATCTCTATAGATAAACTATTCTTATTGGCTTCAGATTGAAACAAATTGCATTTGTGGCAAGACTGCAGAGATGGTCCAGGCATATTTTACATGTTTACGCACAAAAGGGGTCCATTTTTTCCTGAGGAAAGTCCAGACACAACGTCATCCACATCTAGACCAGTAAAACCTGGGGAAACATTACAAAATCAAATGACTTTTTCATAAATGGAGCTCCATTCAATCTGTGACAAATATGTGTGTCGTTTCAAGATTCCAGTTGTCATCTGAATGTATTTCTAATAAACAGGAAAATCCACCTGCCACCATGCCTCCAGTTGCAGACTTTCAAACGACATGCGCGATACTTGCAGGAACACCGATCTTACACACTGGTGTAGACTAAGACCATCAATACCTATTCACATTAAACACACACTCTACATCCTCAGAATACTTGAGAAGTAACACACATTTCTCAATGGTATGTTGTATGTCAGCCTTGGAGCCCCCCCAACGATTGGACTCTGCTACAGCCACCATTGCACTATGCGTTTCCTCTTCTCTGGGACCATCTGGATTTCCTAGCTACCATTAATTGGAGTCAGGTCAGGTTGATATTTCTTCTTAAAGGCTATTAGGTGAATGTGATGGGAAAGGTGTTATATAAATTACATGAAAACGGGAGTGAATTCCCTGAAATGTTTTGAGCAGAGGATCTCCAGCTGGCTCCTCTCTCCGAGCTGTCATGCACATAAATATCATACAGGTGAAAGTGTCAACCACAATACCAACAAAACTAATGGGTTAAATTAATTACATGCAGAATAAGACATAAAATACTTATTTATACACAATGTTATGCCACACAGCAGAACAGACATCACTCTCCAGGTAAATTTCAGATAAATACATCTCTTCTCATTGTCTTTTGAGATTAGCGTCAAACCCAGCACATAAGAAATATCTCAATAAGGAATTTGCCTCAATAAAGATTAAATTAATCTCTCACTGGTGATAAACAACTGTGAATTAATTAAAGCTGATTTTCAAAAGGAGCAGCTGCATCCTTTACTGCTGACTTGAATTGGTGTGTTTACAGGCTATAATCATGTAATCATATGATCTGTGTGTTTATAGTGAACTTAAAGAACCCAAATTTATGAATCTTGGTGCATGACTGACATAAAATAAACAAACTATCCGACCTTAATATCCGTTTCCTGACTCTGGATTCCATTTCTGATACATCAAACAGAAAGATTTTATTTTGAACCTCAGAAAATCAAAATAAGCAGCTAACTGACTGATATATCAAATATATACTACACATACTATTAATATGCTGGGTAGTGTTGTGGACATTGGGTCTATACATGCAGTATATAGGTGAATAAATGAGTGTGAATCCATCTAAATTCATGAAACTGTCATTATGCCCTTATAATTTGCATATACACATGCATACATACATACATACACATACCAACATACATACACGTGTTTCATGATTCTCATTTTTATTCTGCCATGCTTCTCCATGACTCAAAAATTATTCTACAACGCTCACCAGCTGCTGACACATGCTATAAATTTATATATTAAATTAAATGATGAGTGGTCTTTTTCCAAATCAATGCAAATGTTACTTATTAAGCATGCTGAAATTCTCCATAATTCCTAGCAGCCGCAGAACGATTCACATTTTACTCTGAATTCGGTCACAATGCTGCTAATGCAAGTCCGTTAAGATTGGTGACGAGCCTTGATCTAATGCCAGGTGATCTTTAACCCGTTTAACTGCAGAGGTGGGACATACACACCCCCTCTTTCCTCCTGGCAAATACGGCGGTGGCAGATGCTGGTGAGAGAAAAAAGGCAAATTAAAGGTGTTAAAAGCCCACCGGATGAGATCAGAAATACCCCAAAGAGAGACCATGAAATCCCTCTCAGAGAAGCAGTACATTCAAATGAAGTCCAAAGGCCCTTCTGTTAGCCAGGAGCCATGGGCCTGAGCCAGTACTGGGGCCGGACGTGGACATCCAGCCATAATGCGACCACAGACTCACCGGCATTATGACCATGACCAGGAAAAGCAAAACGCTCACACCCAAATACCAGCTCAGGACCGAGAGCTGCACTCCTGCCAAAACACTCCAGATAACGTTTACACTGTTCTAGCTCAGTATCCTCAATGAACAACTGCCTTCATGCAGAAATCGTCATCATTTATGGAAACCGCAGAGCAGGGAAGAAACTCACACGTGAGCAATTAGGCTGAGCAGGTTAAGAATATTTTTATTTTCACTTTTATCCAAAGAGATGCACATTTTTTAAGCAGGGTCAGCCAATCCCTGGAGCAATTGGGGATTAAATGCCTTGCTCGGGAGCACAATGGGGGAAACCACCCAATTAGCCGTGGGATTCAAACCCACAACCTTCAAATCACAAGCATGACATACTAACCAGCTGCACCACAG